>JAANYP010004970.1:800402-1140402 GCA_020465985.1 Centrapalus pauciflorus | reverse complement strand
TGCCACTAAATCATGAAAACAACATTTCTTTTCGTTCGATCCATTTTCAGGGCGTGGTTTAGTAGGGTGAAATGAAAAAATATATAGGGTGAGTTTAGCAAGCAAAAAAATTTCGGTTTAGAGTTTTTAATAAAACTAAAAACATATCACATTTTAAATATAAGAACGTGTTTGAACGCCTAATTAATATATTATTTTTGTACTTTTCACTATCTTTTATAACACAGACTGGGATGAGTAAATTGAAAACAAATGGTAAAAATATTTAATATATATTTTTAAATATACTTATAATTTTAAATGTTAAAAATTGAAAACATAAGAAAACAATGAATTTAAATACCTTGCCAAGAAACGTTTTTGACAAAAAAAGCCTTTAACCAAGCCGCCCATGATGATTTTTACATAGGGATGACAAAAAAAGATGGAAAAAATCGAAAACCGAATAAAATTGGACGAGTTTTTCTAGGATTCCAATTATTTTAAACGGGGATGAGATTTATGATATCAGTCCCGATAACCCGATTAACTGCTCGTTAATACACCGATTAAATATCCGATTACTTTTTACATAATATAAGTATTTTTATATATAATTTAGATCATATATGAATATTATTATTATATTTATATCATAGAATAATAACTATTTTATTTATTTATATAGAGATGTATAATTGTTGGTCAAATTTATAATTATTTTTTTTTTAATGATTTTATTTATTTTTATACCCATTCATTAGTTGAATCATTGTAAATATTAGTTCTTTAGGTTTAACAATAACGTATTAACGTGGACGATGATCATCCAAACCCGCCCCGTTTACACCCCTGACCCGGCTGCAACCTAGAATACCGGCGCCGGTGCTGCCCTTCTACTCGACTCTCTCACCCCGTGGTTATCTTCTTCCCACCTCTGTTACGCCGGCGCAGCCTCAGGTAAGCCCACGGTTTCGTCTCCACTTGGTAGGGCCAAACCCACGATGTTGATTTTGTTCAAATTTTAACTATTTCTCTTCGATTTATTGTGTTGATTAGCGAGCCTATGGAGGTAATAACCGAAATACATGTATATGTGTTGATTGCATTTCATTTGGGTTATAGTTGAATGCATAGAACTTGAATCACATGAAATTGTGAGTTTATGGAGATAAAAACCGAATTACATGAGAATCGTGACTCTACGAAGCTACAATTCAAAGAATTACAAATTCATTTACTTCAAAGTATGTTTTGATGTTGCTATCATTAACTTCCTTTTTGGTTGAATTGGTATTTCTACTTGCATTACTATCCTAAAGAACTTGTTTCGTTTCAATATTTGAATTTCAAGTGAATTTGCAATTTGCAGATATTGTGATCTACATATATATGAATATACTTTACTGTTTTGAGAAAGTTGGTTTATGTAAGAATTTGATGCATATTTCCCTTCTAATTGAACTTTTAACTTTAATTTGCACTGTGATGTATATCCATGGGTGGAGGGATACTTCCAAAATTTACAGGCACGATATAACATTATGCTTCTTATTCATTTTTGCAACAGACAATATAGATCCATATGTGTTGATCACATACAAAGTTCATATCCTAAAGATAAAAGTGGGAAAATGAACTCTTATTCAATTTGTTTGGGATTTGATTGTTATTTGGTATATGTTTTTGGTTAAATTGTTAGAAAAATGTTGGAATAGATGAGCCATGTTGTATATTTATATTGTGCTTGAAAGTGGGTGTTATATTTTCAAGGATTGAGATGATTCTATATTTTATGTTAATTTATGTAATCACAACTTTATTTTGATATTAAATTAAAAATTTTATGTATACTATGATTCTGGTTTAAGGTTCAGACAATGTTATAAAACAAACAGTCTCAAAAGATTCTGATTTCAGTCATCATGAACACCTCTTATATTTCAGAAGTGGTTTCAGACTTCAGATATAGAACAGCTTAAAAACAAACAACCCTGTAGACACTCCATATGTATGTGGAAGTTATATAAATACCCTTTTATAACACTAATATATAAAACAAATATTCAGGGTATATTGGTATAATGATAAAAGTCATATATTTCTTTGCCTTCTCTCATGTTTAATAAAACAAACTTCTGATTTACTTTCTTTCATTTCGTCTTCTTTCTTCCTTATTCAAGAACACAAATACAAATATTATTTTCATTTCTTTACCTTTCTTTTCCTTCCTTTCCCTCACTGTCCTTTCTCTTATCTTCCTTCCGAATACGAGAACAGAGCGTAACCTCCACCTCTCTGGCTCTCTCATCTATGCTGAGGCCCACACAAGGAAACAACCACACCTCCACGGACTTTTTCACTTCCATCTGCTACATCCTCCCTTACCACAACACAAGGTATTACTTCTTGATTTTTATGTGTTTTTGTTTTTGATTAATCATGATGGATATGTTTCTTAATTTCTTGATTTGGAGTACTTACTATGACATGTACTGCTTGATTTATATGTACAGCTAGAAATAGAAACATTACAATGTTCAGATATTTTAACTAGTTTACAAACCAAGCAGTTTTGTTAAATCAGATTTTAGATTTATGCACGACCTCTTATCAATAGTATATATTTATGTAGTAAATTATGAATATTGTCCCGGATTAAGTCAAAACCTGCTGGTGTGTTAGTATCTTCAGTTTCAGCATTTGATTCATTACAGTTTCAGTTGTGTTCATTAAAAATTGATGCACTTTTGTTATTTATACTTTTTGTGCTGTTTATTCGATGCCAAAAAGCACTAAACCAAGCTGTATTTGGCATCATTTTTCAACTGTTTTTGTACATTCTCACAAACTATTTTGCAAGGTCAAAACATCAGCTATGATTTTGATTATGGCTGCTAATTAAGGCCTGGACATAGATTAAAAAAAGGGATGAATACACATTTGACCATTTGACTATTAGATCTTCCCTATTTATCCACTAAATACATTTAGGCATTTAACCATTAAACTTTAGTTGACTATTCTATTTTGGGGAAAATGACTAAAGTTTAATGGACAAATATGTACCAATAGTCAAATATGATAGTTTAGTGGCTAAATGTGTACTAAAAATAATTTAATGGATAAACGTGTACAAAAAATAGTTTAATGGTTATACTAGTTTAATAACCCTGTACTACACGGGATAGTTAAATAGCTGATTTTTTTAATTTTTATATAAATTTAAAATTACCATAGAAACAACAAATAGGATAGCAATATTATATAGCTAAAGAGATTATTGAAAATATATAAAGCAAGTAACTAAAGGTAAAATACATAACTAAAAATTAAATAATAACAAAGAAAGGAAAAAATTATAGAAGCTAAGAAGCTTGGATAAGAAGCTAAGAAAAGATATGGGTTGTAGACTCAAATTTAAAACAGTAATCCGGGATAATAGCCGGACCTTTTTTCTAAATTAATTTTAATTATATATTAACATAGAAATTGTAGATTATTACACGTGTCGTATCCAGGTTATGCCAATTGGCATTCTAGTTAGCTGCCAAATGACCTCTATTTACTCTTTTACCTAAAAGTTTGAGGGTCAAAAGTGTACTTACTGTAATTTGATCGAGATTGGTACGATTGAAAGTAGATTGCTATTCTTAGTAAACTTTAAAAGTACATTGCTATAACCGTGAATAAATTGGAAATGGATTTCTATAATCATGGATAAGTTGAAAGTAGATTGCTATTAGCAGTAATCTTTTAAAGTAAGTTGCTATAATTGTGAATTTTAGAGAAGTGCCATGGCAACTAGATTACCATTTTAATGCTAAATCCCCTTGACCTCAAATTAAGCTAATTTACATAGAGATTAATTGTGAAATTATTACATTCCCTACATATTGAACTCTCAAGAACATGAACAATAATTTTAGAACATAACACTTTCTTTTCCTTCCTTTCCAACATGAGAACACACAAGTAGCTTACTACAATTATTTTTGCATTCTCTTTTATCCTAATATACACCTTTCTTATAAAATTTGAGGACAGTGCGTAAGAAAGTTCTTTCTTGGACCACATGTTTTATCTATTCAGATAAAGGAACTTGGAGGACGGTGCTAGAATGTGGCATGGAAGTACTCAGGATTGGTGTAGCTTTCTGCTTTGCATGATAATGCTACAAGTTGTATGCTGGTACTTTCTAGCATACTCTTTAATTTTGGCTGTCTTGACTACATTTATGATCTGTTACAGTATTACAATTGTGGGGATAATCTCTAATTGATCTCATACGATGTGCTTACTTTTCTTGCTTTGTGATGTGCATTTTACAGCACTGACCAATTTATTTTGAAAGTTGGTGAAGAACTACAAAAGGAAAGTCTATCATTACATACTGGATCCCGTATGTACCAACTTCAAGGGCTTAGACCAAGTACGTGGTATGAAGTCAAGATATCATATCCTGCCTCTGTAGGTACAATACACTATCATGTTTGTTTACCTTGTCGTTGTTAAGAAAACCTTACTATATTTATTACAGATACCTGCTAGCTTTTCATTACAACTGACCAAAGGAGATTCAGACTTTCTGCTGAAGCACCAGAGGAAATTATTGAATACTGAAAAGTTGATGTTCAAGAATGATGATGCAGACTTGCAGAGAAACCAGGTTTGAGGTTTGCTCATACTTCAATTGTTTTTATTGTATCGGGTGTTTTGATAAGGTAATAATTGAGATTTTTGGTTTATAGATTGGAAATTATGTCATGTTAACTGTAGAGCCAGAGGGGGTGGTCGCATTACCTCACAGGAAGGAGAGGGAAATGGTCATTTATAACATAGGTAACTTTCATCTCATTAACTGATAGATTGTTCATATTTCTACCTGCTCGACGTTTGTTTTGTTGATTTTTTGTATAGATGATATCAATTTGAAATGTGTACTGGGTGTTATCCATCTGAAATGTCAATGCTGGATAAGCTTAATGCTCATTCTGATGTCAAAAGATAGCTGCTCTTTCCCTTCATTTTAGAAAGTGGGTCGTTTTTCATATTTTGGGTTATTGTATTCAAAGGCCACTGAAATACTGATTCGAAGTTTTACAAATTATTAAATGAAAAGCAATATAAAGTTTTTGGGTGTTTTTGCAAAAATGTAGTGCTTACTGAAATTAGTTCAATACTTTAAAGTATGGTAAAAATATGTACCATACGACTCATAAAACACCCAGTCCCATCATTCTCCCTGCCATCTCCTCCCGACACTGTGCACCGAGGGATTTTATCTATCCTCCTCCCTGCTGCAACCATCTCCACTGGTTCTCCATCCAAAGTTGTTTTTTTAAAAAAATTTCACAATTGAAGTTTATTTTTTTTATGATTTGACCACAACTAAATTTTAGCAAGGGGTGTTTTTAGTTATTTATGTTATTTTGGCTGGATTTGGTGTAAAATGAAACCAATTTGGTACTTTGATAGCATGTTGACGGCTTTTGTACCTGGGTTGTTTGTTTGTTACCTCTGCAATACTTCAGTGGTCTTTGAAACATTATCCCTTGTCGCTGAACTAGTTTATGCCTCGTTTGTAATGCTTTTTTTAATTGTATTCTTTACCACTTTTAGAGAGCATAATAGAAATTGGTGTTTAAGAAGCATAAGTTCTTGAAAATCCAAAATTGTTGACAAAAAATTCTAGGGATTGGATGTGAATTGTAACTTATTTTTTGTTGTTTACAAAGTCAGTTTACCTGTTGAGTGTTTCATTTTAACATGTTTTACAGCTTTAGATTTTAATAAAATAAAGGGAAAATTTCCAAGGTAATATAAGATACAAATTTTGACGATGAAGGTATCATAAAATTTCTTAGGCTAAAAATGTAACATAAAATTTTATTTTTGCCGAGAAAGGATATGCGATTCAATTTTTAGGCCAACAAATGATAATCAAATGTTGTTTTTGCCGAGAAAGGGACCATAAAGTTAAAAACTTTACCTTCGTAATTGGTCATCAATACCTTTTTTTGTCAAAATTAAATTTTATGTTACCTTTCTTAGCATAAAAAATTTCACATTACATTTATAGTCAAAATTTGTATTTTGTTACCTTTCTTGATAATTTTCTCTAAAATACCCATGTTAAGAAAAATTATCATCTTATATATTTTAAAATGAAGAAAATTTGTCAAATGCGTTTTCAATTATATTATCAAGCAGAAAGCACTAGTATTGTTTCCCAATGCATAACTTTTTTATATTTTTTCTAATTATTTAAATACATGCGCAACACTTTCTAAACGGAACAATTCATTCTGAATTTTCATGCATCCCAAATAATATAATATACCGATCTATATAATACCTTCTTGTAATTTGACCGCGGGCCTCTAAAATTTGGTTACCCAAACATTCATATCATGTCATTCTGGTTTTCCTTTCTTTTGGTTGATGTCATGCCTTTGTCTTTATGGCAGTTTGCGATGAACTAGTGCTAGGGATCCCACACAAAGCCTGGTGGGTTGTGATCATCGCAGTTTTTTGCTTGGCTGTGGCATTCGTGATCCCCCCTTTTCTACCATCGTATCTTATAAGTACACATGGAACACGAGGTCCAACTTCCAAGAATTTTTGACTTGATGATCTTGTTCGGTGTAGAGCCTTTTTCAAAGTGAAATAAGTTTTTTGAATCTATTGGGATTATCAGTTGAGAAGGATTTTCTTTATCTTCTAGTTTGCTTGGTTTAGTTATGTATGCGTCAGATATTCCATTGAGGTGTAGCTTATTGTATCTTTGAAGTTCATTGTCGAAAAACTCACCTTGTTATGTTTGTAGGAATATATTTGGAGCACTTATTATTGTAATGGTATAATGTATAACTCGGCATGTTGCACTTTTATTTCCTTTATAATGGTCGAAATATGCAGGTATACCCTGTGAACTCACAACTTGTGCTCGAACTCATTGTGCCCAAGCTTGTTTATGGTTTAGTAGATATGAAGCAAGTTTGAAACCAAGTTACTCGATTTGGATTGGTTTGTGGTGACAAACTGCTTATTTTGAGCAATAAACAATATATGAAAGTAGTAATATCTTTAGTTAATGTTGGAGATTAGTATGTAATATAATCTGTTAATTTTGATAAAGCGTTTTTGAAGGCTAGGGATTTGAACAACGGGTTGTTCGTTTCTTCATAACAAGTACTTATAGGGGGTTTCACTTATTCGAAGTGAAAATGTCCGATAAATTTTTTTTTTCTTTTAATTAAATAATAAGTAGCCATTTAACTTATTTGGAACTTACTCGGTTAGCTCGTGGATGTTGCTTATCGAGAATCAGTTAAAATCAAAAGCACGCTTCTCCTCTGCCCCTTTTTTTTTTTCTCTCCATTTGTGATCGCTCTTCACGCAACCTTAATCTTCGTCGTTTCCCCTCCACACCCACCATACACCATTGCCGACCCACCAAAACGGCAAGAGTGCACGACCCTTGACTTCATCTCTTCTATTGACCTCAAACTCCATCCTATATCTATCGTTCTCTACTTCTCTCGATCTCCAACCTGTCGGCTTTAGTGCTCTTCAATTTCCAACCCGTCAGCATTTCTTAATATCCGTAATGTTTATAGAAAAATCTGGAGCAGCGGTATTAAACTAGTTTAAGGATTGTAAATGAGAAGTTTTAAAACTTATATCAGATTTTGATGTGTGTGAGTGGACCCAAATACTCCCAAGTAATCCATTTGTGTAAAAGAAAATGAAGAAGACATTATAAAAAAAAGGTTAAAGCCGTAGAATTGTTGTGTACTTTTTAAATGTATCGATATGGTACGTGTACTATTTTAATTATTCATATTACATGTGTACTTTCTGAATCGTTCAAATTTGATACGTGTACTACATTTTTTCATACTAATATGATACATTTGGTAACCGGTTACTAGCTATACCGGTTAAGAGTGTAATTTCTCTTTTTATCAATGTTCAAATTTTCATAATTGAAGCATCAAATACACTCTCTCGTCCTTGTGATAACATGTTAGGAGATATCACACAGCGCAACCAACTTCAAACGCCTACAGACCTCTGTAGAAATCTCTTATGACGATCTCCGCCGTCCATATTGAAAAACTATGTGTTGCGAAGCTTCTCCTCAAATCTCAAATTTCACGTAGATCCAACGGTGAACAAGTTCGTACCGACGATTCTCCCATAACTGCGCAAAGCTAGACGAACTAACCGGTCATAAAAAGTAAATGTATCATATTAATAATATAAAAAGTTCATGTACTGTATCGATACATCTTAAAAAGTATATTGTAATCGAGAAGGGAAGAAGCTCTTTTTAATAAGTTGATGACATGCCATATGTCTTTTGAGAGGAAAGTGGTAGTGTGAAGAGATATGAATGGTGGCGTGGGCGTTATCCAAATCCCCAATCCCCGCCCATTTCCACCACCTGCCGCCACCACCATCCGAATTAACTCAAACAAACACATCCACGCAACAGCTGCAGAGACTAATGAAATTAGGGTTTGCACTAACAGAACTTGCCGGCGACAAGGCTCAATGGAGGTCCTTCAAGTCCTCTCAGGCATTGCTCCGCCCAATATCTCCGTCAATTCTTGCGGTTGTTTAGGTCGATGCGGCTCCGGACCTAACATCGTTATCCTCCCTTCTGCAACCTTCGTGAATCACTGCGCCACTGCTGCTCGTGCTGCTGAGATTATGGCAATTGTAACTGGTTATGATTCCGGGAGTTGGAAGAAGAGCCTGGAGGCGCTTTCCATGAGGAAAAAAGCTGAGTTTCAGATTGAGAAGGCTGATTTCGCTACGGCTGAGATTTTGTTATCTGAGGTAGGTTAGTTATTACCATGCCTTTTTCAATTGCAACTTCATGTCGATTATAATATAAATTGGAATTTATATTGTTGCAAACTTTGGCGAAGTTATTTATTAATCTTTCCCAATATATTTGAATAGGTAATATAATTTTATTGCAGAAATTTAGCACTCAAAACCAAGGTTATCCACTTAAAGATCATTTTTATTTTAGCGATCCTACCAAAATTTACTAGTTTTTCTAAGTAATTGGTATAATGTATATCATAAACCATATAACTTATTGATGTGTTAAAACTAGTTTCATATGTAACAAATTTCAATCTAAATGACAAGTTACTATTCCAAACATTTTTTATTTACAAAACAAATTTTCTTAAACTTTTGAATATCCGAATTTAAATAATGAGTAATATGTACCATCATCATCGTCACTCTAGACTCATGAGTCTTGAGTTGTTTCTTTTTCCATCAAACCTGTTTTCTTCTTTCCAATTTCCATTACTTGTTTTATTTTTTCAACTTCCAAGATTTTGTATATGTTTTCCACCTTTCACTTCTTCTTTACCATTTACTTTTACCAACTTTTCGTATCACCATAGAACTAGAGCTTGCAGGAACAATGTTGCACCAACGGTTAGTGAGCTCTCATTACATATGTATTTTCTGTGCTTTCTCTCTATATCTTTCACCCCTTTTACTCTCTCTCTCACGATTTTCTCAAGCACAGGTGGTTTCAAGCATTGCAGATCAATCGTCGTGGTAATAATCACAATAAAATCGACGGTTCATTGTTTCAAAATCATTACTTTAGAGAGAAAGAGAGTTGATCTCAATTTGTATTCACAATTTTCACCTTTTGGGTGTGTACGGGATTACGGGTAGGATGACGATCTCTGGTGCGGTCCTATGATCTCGTGTATGATCTTACCGCTCTACCATCCTGCAACAATCCTGATCGTTTTGGGTTGTGAGATTGCTAGATAACCCTGCTCAATAGGCTTTTTTTTTTTTTTTTTTTTACCAAAGGGCCTTTGGCCTGGCGGTAAGAGGGTGGAGTTATAAGCGAGAGGTCACGGGTTCGATCCCCGTCGGAGACAAGTTGAAATTTAGGTGGAGTAAGTAAGTATGGTGGTAAAAGGAGTAGGAGTAGGATAGTTTGCCGTTCAAAAAAAAATTGGGGCTCTTTTTATGTAGTTATCAGGTCAATCCTATATTTAAAAAAAAAAAAATTAGCAAGAAATGGTTAAGCCTAAAGCATTAGCAAAGCAATACAACCACCTATTTGTTTTCTTCTTAAAAATAGTTAGAACCTTGGTATGATTAATTTGGGTGTAATGTTTTTTTTGAGCAAAGTAACAATTTTGTCCATTTTTGCCATTTAAAACTATTTTTTGTACTCGTTTAGTTCCTAAACTTTGTTTGACTGGTGTTTATTTATGTGAAGCCGGTAAAAATGCTGACGCCTTCTCTAATAAACAAAATAGATTATTGTTTTTCTGATAGGGCCTTAAAGTTTATACAGAACTCTTAAGAAAATTGGATATTTAACGTGTAACCAATCTAACGACAACTGGATTGAAACCTATTAGAAGATGACGTAAACCAGAAAACTGATGACCCAATTAAACATGCAGTGTAACTAGACAAAAGTGACAAAAATTGATAAAAAGCTCCCAACTCACTACACAGGACATATCACTACCTTCAACTATTGTCTATTTGTCTATCCCTTTTCTTCTTTGCAAGGCAGAGATTCAAGTAAATGTGTCAAACGAGGCACTTATCCGTTCCTAGAAGTCTCGTTGTCCAATCCTGATGGATGTCTTCATCTTTAGACTGATTTGATGTGATTATTAGCTATTAGTTTATCTTAGATTTGAACAAGTGATGTCATTTTCTCTTGAAACTTAAGCTCATTTGACGTCGGAAGTCAAACTGTAGGAAATTTATTTTATTAATTGTGAGGTCAACTTAACGGTGCTCATTTTAGTCCGTTCATCATTGTGCTTTTATTTGGATATCAAGGTTATCTGATTATTAAAACACATAAGCACGATGAAGGATTGGTTTTTGGGACTTTGATCAAGGCAGCTTTAATATCATTGCAGGCAATAGATCTTAATCCAGTAGGCGGAATTCACTACATCTATAAAGACAGGTTAGCGATGCTTACTATCTTTACACATATCCAAGTTTAATTAAACTAAAGTGAAGGGAATAGCATTTACAGATATAACATTGCGTCATATATTTTAGTCCAGTTTATGGGAATCTAGTTCTTACCTCTTGAACTTTATTCCCTGCATTATCTTTGACGTTACTGAGTTTGGCCAAGTAATTAGGTTAATATTGTTTTTGTGGTCTAACAGGAGGTCTGATCCAGGTCTGTTGCTCGGTTAGCCATGAATAAGACGATTGCTGCTCTTGAAGACGCCATGGAAGCTTCTACTATTGCTCCCAAATATCCTCAGGTAAGTGCATTATTACTTATTGTAGATTTAAGTTTGAGTTTCACTGTTAACAAGTTGCTTAAAAATGGTTGTTCATCATCATAATCCTATTTTACGCTATAGTAACGATCACTACTTCTCTAGAATCAAGATCCATCAAATTAAGGTAGGAAGTTATTTATTTACCCTATATTTGGGTCTCCTGATTTGCTTTTTAAACACACAAGCTATTGTTATTCTTGAGCCATGTAGTCTTGTGATCTTTGTAGTAGAACTAAGAAGGTTTTTGATCTAGAGTATTCTAGGGACGGATTGATCCTCCTATGCGTAAGAAAGAATAAGCTTACCGAGTATACTCTCTTGTCTATGATGTGTTCTTTGTAGCCAATCTAGTTCTTTTTGGTTTGTTTATCTCAATGGGCATAGATTATAGATGCTAATGCTGCATGAAGTTTGGGAAAATAACTCGGTGATAGTTTGGATGATATCGTGGCCATGAGGAAGATGTTAAACAAAGAAACACCTGCTATGAAGAACCCAGAAAAATAGAGACTTCTGGTCGATGAAAACCCATCTTACATGACACTTGTTAGCCATTGTTGATGACAAGGAATACCTTTACCTGTTTGAGCAAGATTCTGCAGGAGTCAAGGAGTCAGTAAGGGAAATGTGGAAGGACAACATGTTGAACTAGCCTATGCTAATAGCGAGTTCCGGGCAAGGTGCTTGAGAGCTTGGCTTGCTTTCAAGATTAAGTCGATGAGATGAAGATGGATGTTGTGGTGACTTGATGGAATTGGGTGATGTGCAAGTATGAGATGACATAATAACATTATGCAGGGCGCAACAAGGATGATTAAGGGGACTAAAGCAGTAAGGCGTAAGCAGTACGGAGGATGACAAGTTGTGATGGACCTCGACACCTTCATCTTGATGTAGCTTCTAGCTAGTCTGGTCTCAATAGATGAACCACCAAATAGGGTGTCTCATAGCACTAACTGGGCAAGCACGGTTCTGTAGGATTCTAGTACTGAAGTTGGGGATCCATGCAGCCCGATGTAATGGGACTACTATCTTGATATCTTATTCATTTTCAGATCTCACAATAGCATGTGCTTGTTTGGAACCAAATACATATATACACAGTACTTTTGCAACTGCCAAGTAACTCCACATATATCATTTTACTTGGTGTTGTTGTTGGTGTTGGTAATGAGAACATGTAATTAGGAAAATACGCAAACATGAAACTCCCATGACTCCATGAATATCATTTTACTTGGTAGTGGTACAATATCATTTACTAGCTGTTGGTAGCGAACACAAAACTCACAGGAGAAACAAATATATATTATGCAAGGTCATGATAAACTAATAAGTTAAAGTATAACATTATTAGTCAATTGAATGCAATTTATGACAAATCATGAAAATTGCGATAGTTGAACAGAAAATTCGAAATGACGAATAAAGAAAAATCTAATAAAAATAAAGAAAAACTATTTTTTGTTATACATTTGAACAAGGCTTCTCATGACTTTTGATTCCCAAAGAAAGTGTGCCATTTCCATGTTTAATTTATTTTAAGAAAATTAATGTGAATAATTAATTAATTGTCATTTTCAGCATTGATATATTCAAACCTTGAATGTACAGGCTTATATTTGTAAGGGTGATGCTTTAATGGCTATGGAACAATTTGAGGCGGCTGGTGATGCTTATTCAATGGCTTTAGAGTTGGATCCTTCTATCCGCTGTTCTAAATCATTCAAGGTAATCATAATATCCTTATGAGTTGAGTGACTTTGCTACTTTCATGTTTTGTTTAATGAAGTTTGAAGAACTAGTTGTAGGAAATTCAACTTAAGGCCAAGTAAGTATGATGTTATATGTTTCAAGTACTTGTAACTTGTAACCATTTCTACCCATTCTCGAATTTGCGTGCCTCATCTTTATTTCTCAATCAAAACACATCTATAATAGGATCCACATTCGTGTTTTCATTTTCTCACATCATGTAAAAGGTACCCAGAAAGTGAAAAATGCTAGATAACCAAATCAATGAAACCTAGTACTTGTGTCGTATGACTATGTATGTATTACTGATCATGGCAGCCAACTAATGGATGGTGTTTTATGAAAGAGACATCACCAAATGGAGTGTACGAGGTTGCTCTCTTGCACTTTTATGGTGTGTAATATCTTATATAAGTCCTACATGGATTGGGTGATTCAAAGTCCCGATATTATGATTAATTAAAACTATAACAGTTTTTCTGCATTTTGTTTCATGAATCATGAGGTAATGACTTGGTCAGCAAACACATTTGTGCTTTGTGTTCTTACTTTTTTCCTAACCTATTTACACGAGGCAAAGAGAGTTTGGTACATTAAAGGGTCTACATTCGCTACTTGGCAAGTTGGCAATGCATACTCCTTGAAAATCACCTTTTTATCCGTTAGTTAATTATCAAGAAAGAGGGAAGCATTGGTTTTAATCCACAAAGTTCTATTGCAGACTTGTAGTCATTATCGAATGCATTTTATATATATGATCATAATTATATTTTGTTTTTATAGGATCGGATTGCAAATCTTCAGGAGAAACTGCTACAAAATGTTGATTCTTAATTTTATCATGAATTTCTAGAAACCACTAAAGAAGATCGATGAGATTGGTAAGTTTACCTTTCAAATAAGGGAACCTACTGTCAACGTCATTGTTTAAGGACCTATGTTACAGGTTTATAAGCAAATAAGGGACCCAGTTACTTAAAAGTTAAAATAGAAATCGACTTTGTTGCCGTTGGCTCTCTAGACTTGATGGTACTTTTACATCAAGTCTAGCGAGGTAAAACACTTTTCCTTCTCAACCTGACCAAACAAAGTAATTATAAGGACTTCAATAGTTGTCTTCAAGGCTCACCTTGTCAAGAGCTCAATAAACAATGCATTGATGGAGTGAGCGATCATTCTTCCCTTGGAACTAGAAATTAATAGCTTGCTTCTCTAGGAAAGCGTCGAGAGAATTTCACTACACAGTCCTTTGGTCGCCATCGGTTTGTTGCAAAGAAAGCATATATCACGCGTCAAACTGTCTCTATTATGTCAATGACTTGCCATCTATGTTTTAGTTGTAATTCAGTTATATTTTATTGTTTGGCCGCAGACTTTTGCGGCAAGGATGTAAAGACCTACCAACCCTTGAAAGCCTGACTCTTGTTCGATAGGAGTTGTTGGAGGTTGTTTGTGAGAAGGCGCTAGCGAACTCTAGTCTTTGAATATTTGCCCAAGAGGAAGATTCAATGCTCAAGTATTGAAACAGACTCCCATAGGATGTATCCTGCCATTTTTTTTTGTTTATTTCTTTATTTTCATATTGCGAGTTCCCTACTTCCCTGCATCATAAAATGAATTGTTGAATGCTAACATTTTAATGCTCTACATCTTTGCCATCTACATTTTTAAAACCGGAATTACACCGGAGTAAAAAAAACAGAGGCACTGACGTTCCCGATTCAACCGGTTCGAACTGGAATTTGACTCACAAAATGGAAATCGAATGAATTAAAAATATGTTTTTAGTGTACATGGATTATGGACATTTAGACTACAAAAAGAATAAACTAACATTTGTACAAATTTAATCAAATTCTATGGTTAAAGGAATTTGTCATTCAATGTAAATTGCAAAGCAATTTAGATTTCAATATTTTATAACACATCATTAGCCAAGCATTTGACAAGACCTGACAATTTGGTACATGACAGTGACAGACAAGACTGAACACGTGTAAATTCGTGTTTTGTGTATATTCATGTCGACACAAAGTTCAAATTCGTGTTTTGTCTTATACAAGTCAAACATGAATTTACTCATATAAACAACTATAAAAATTGTGTTTGACATGCAGTTGACGCATATAAACTAATTTTTAGGTTTTCAAATTCATAAATACTTGGATTATTATGTTTTTGATTTATAATTATATTTTTTGGATTTATAGTTTTATATGTTTTAGAAAAAATTCGTGTGACACGTTTAAAAATGTGTTTTATTTACATGTCGTGTTTGTGTTTCATATCCAGACATGTTTTATAATCCGTGGTCGTGTACGTGTTTTACAATTCATGTCATTTAAAATTCGTGTCTGACACATGACATGACACAAATACACGTATTGTCAGATCTACATTTAACAACATATCCTATCACTTCATAACAAACACTATAAATGTCAAAGTTAAATTCATTCAAATAGTTACTATAACTTGGAACTTAAAAATAATTTGTATTTAAAAAAAATATATTTCTATAGTTTTATTTGCTTTTAATCATATAACGGGTAACCGAAGACCGAGTAACTAAAACCGAAAACACGATTCACATGTTAACTACTAACCGATTCGAACCAAACCATGTACACCCTGATACTTGGCCTCTACTATACTTTCTACTGCCAGGGGACTTTTGTTACCCACGTTTCTTTCCAGCTGGGGATTAGCTCCAACCTCCTCACACTTGTTCCACAAGGAGACATTCTCATCTCTTCCCCATGGAGCTGTTGTTCCACAAGGTCGTATTTTCCATATATTTATTCTGGAACTGTGGTTTATAACAATTTATTTTTCTAGATATTTATTGTTTTATTTAAAACTAAATATTTTTTATTTACTACCTGTTAAAAGTAGTAAAACAAAATGATTTAATATTTTAAAAAAATAATTTTTCTTTCATTAATTTTCGGATTTTTTTTTTAAAGTTCTTATACTGTTTACTAATGATACGTTACGGTAAACAAGTCACGCATAAATTGCAAGGAAAAAAGAAAAGAAAAAAAGAAGGGGCTATTGTTGACTATAAATACCCGCCGGAAAAGTGAAAGCACTCGTCCGAACTCCGAACCCGGATTTACACATCAAAAGATCGATTAGTTTGCAAATACCTTTATTTGCACCGCTCTCGTCTCTCTCGGAATTGACGATATCTGAAGCTTCGACCCTTCTGCGTATTAGGTAACCTACTAAACGTTGCTCCTTTTATCTGTTTGTTTCATGGTTTTCGATTTAGGTAATCAAATCATGTTGTGGTAATCGATTTCGTTGTTCCCCTAATCTGCTTCCTGTTTCAATTTATCTTTCGATCTTATGGTAATCGATTTTATAGTAACCTTAGATCTTCTGTTTTCTGTTTCGATCTATATTAATCGATGTACGGTTCAATTCTTGTTGCCTAAACATTCGATTTACAACATTGGTAATCGATTTTCCCTTTTCTCCAAGTTCTATCTGGTAATCGATTGTTCTTCCCTAAAGCAAGCTCCGATTACCAGCACATAACTACTCCATAAAATGGAGTTGTTCTTGCGAACTGTTGGTACTGCTTGATCTGTTACGACACTTTTGCTTAATTTTTAATCGATTTTTGCTTCTCTAGAACCGATTTTTATCTTCTGTTGGTAATCTCTTTGTGGTGAACTGCGTTTGTTGGTACTCTTATGAGAGTGACACCAGGTGCATTTCACAACTTGGAATGAGTTGAAGGTGTTCTACAAAGTTTCTGGCATGCTTGAACGATTAGGTTGATTAAGATGCTAAGAGCAAGCAAACATGTGAATATTGATGAACAAGTTGCTATTGCATACACACTATTGCACATAATGTATAGAATCAGGTTATTATTTATTGTTTTCTAGATTGGGGACAAAGCAGATATTTTACTAGAGTTTGCAATGAGGTGATAAGATTGCATGAACAAGATGTAATATCTCATAGGTCATAACCTAGATATGTATGCTTAGGTAGCGTTTGAGTTACAGGATTTTGATATACCAGGATTTAAATATGACAGAATTTGAAAATGACAGAATTCAAATGTGACAGGATTTGAATCATGTCATGTGTTTGGTTTGTAGGATTTCAGATTTAATTATTTGTAAAATCTTGTTTATTTGCAAATGTGTCAAATGATATGGGTAAAGCAGGTAGGTGTACAAAAAGTAAGATGGGGTATGTTAAAAGATAGGCAAGGTGTAGATAGGTAGGGGTAGGGTGGTAGGTAGGGTAACTACAGTAGGTAAGGGTGGGTGGGTGGGGTGTGATGGGATGGGATGTGAAGTGAAGGGGTAGTGTGAGAAGGATGTGTATAGGTAGATGTGTGTAAGGTAGAATGGGTAAGGGTAGGATATGAAGTGTATTTGGTGTGGGATGGGTGGGGTTAAGGTAGGTGGGTAGGTATGGTAGGTAAGGGTGGGGTGGATAAGGTTGGGTGAGAAGGGGGTAGTATGGGGTGGATATGTGTCTAGATAAAGGTGAGGTAGGATGAGTGAGAGTAAGATACAATGTCTAGTTAGGTTGGGGTGGGGATGGGTAGGGTGGGTAGGTATGGTAGGTAGGGATGGGGTGGGTAGGTACGGTGAAGTATGGTACAATGAATTGGTGTAGGTAGGTAGTGTTAGATAGGTATCATTGTTGGGTTTGTGTAGTTAGGGTAGGATGGGGTAGGGACGTAGGGTGGGATGTGATGGTGTGGTGTGGGGTGGGGTGGGATGGACTGGGTGTTGATAGGGTAGGGTAGGGTCAATAGGTATACATAGGTGGTGGTTAGGTTGAGGATAAGGGTAATAATGTCATTTGGTTAGGAATATGAAATGTAAAGATATGAGATTATGAAATAATAGGGGGTAGGAAAGAATTCTAAAACTTCAAAAATAAGGATTGTGAAACACTAAAGGAAAATGAAATGCCTCTCTTTTTTTATGCCAAACATGATAAGAGAAGAATTTTCAAATGAAAATCCCACCAGTTTCTCTGAAATCCCACAAACCAAAAGCCACCTTAGTGATTTGCTGGTACTTAATGATGTTAAACTAGATGAAAGTTCTTGGTGGTGCTTACATGCACTAAATAATATTGAAGATGGAGGATAGCTCGTAAAGAACCACAAATATATGTTAGCATCTATTTTCTATTTTTCTTCATACCACACCTCTTCATCCTCCATCTCCCGGGACCAGTTTTTATGTCATCTCTAGTAAATAAGAGCTACAATCAGATTTTTGCCTTTAGGCTTTAATCGATATCGTATCAATAGGACCCACAATCAAATATTCATTTCTTCATGTACCATATAAATAGAAGGGGCAAAGCAAAGACCTCTATATATGCTAAACTTAGCACTTTAAGCTCTCACCTTCCATGTCATGAGACATTGGTAGGATTTTTTCCTAACCTGGACAGATTTAAGTTACTTTTAGACTCTAGAAACTTATAATAGACTGCTTATATATGGTTGCCATTCATCTACTCCACACAATGTGTCCTCCATGTTATCTGCCTTTGTGGTAACCAGTCTGGTCTCTCTTCATAGTTTGAAAAGGTGCCTGCCTTATCGGTCTGGTCAGACCAGCAACCCCTAATTTTGTACAATATGAATTCTGATTCTTAATTCGTATGGACACCTCTCATCCTCTCGTTCGGTCGTTCCTTTTTGTTAGCTTACATGTTGTTTAGCCAGCAGATCAGTTCATTTCCTGAATGAAGCAGATCAGTTAGCTTGTAGTTATCTATAGGTGAGTTTAGTTGACTCGATTATCTGAAATTGGCACCCATAGTTGGTACAAGATCCATTGTGGTCTGAAGGAATAAGCTGTTGATGTACTTGTGTTCACAAAATGCCCTAATTTGATGCGATTGAAATCTTTATGTATGCTTTTCATGATTTGATAATCAATTTAAATCTAGGTGTGTTATTCATGTTTTGTTCAACAGGTTACTACCAAGTCAGATAAATTGTGGGGAGTAAATCAATGGCAATCACTAATATCGTCATAAAATTTATCATTTATCATATTTTTTAAGTGAGCGTGTAATCATGAGGTGAAAGAATGTGTGCTGATTCTCACAAAGACATTGTGGTGATTAGTTTGTTAGATTCTCCAGCTATAGCCTACATGCAAGTAGTTTCTATCGAGTTTTTTAGGATGTTTAAAAACCAACATAAAGGACAAGGAGGTGGGAAATTTCAACCAATGAGGCAATGACTCATGACATTGGAAATGACAGCTTAAAGTGCTACTTTTAGGCTTTTTGCATGTATAACGGTCCTAACCGTGTTGACCATTTAATAATCTAGTATTGCGGTTTCTATTTATATGGTACAGGAAGAAATGAAAATTTGATTGTGGCCGTGTTAATACGATATCATTATAAAGGTGTAAATATGATTGTTGATCTTATTTAGTAGAAATGGAATTGGGGTCATGGAGATGGAAGACGAAGAGGGGTGGTATTGAACAAATAGTATATTTTTTCTTACTACGAGGGAGTAGTGACAGATTTCCTTCTTTCGTTTGTGTGGCATTTATAGTTTCTGTAACATGAATTATTTTCTATGCTTCAGTAGTTGATATACTCTATCTTCAATACTATGTAGTATTTAGTGTGTGTCCACATCACCAAGAACTTCCGTTTAAATTATATCCTTAAGTACCGATAATTCACTAGGCATCCACCTCTAAGTTTTGTGATATTAGTACATTACCTCTTGTTCATGCATTTAGGGTATGCTGATAAAAGCTGGCTACAATATAACGACCAAGATGAATGCTAAACATTCTATTTGGTTGATCATTTGATCCATCTATTCTCTCCTTAAAGGAACTATCATCTATCTACGATGGTTAGCATTTTGAGCCTTTGAGGGGCTTCTGCAATTTGAATTGGAATAATACATTAGTACCTGTTGAATTAGAGCTTGAACTATGGACATGTATTTAAGTTGTTTACTTGCCTCTCAAAGAAAGTTGTTAGTTTCTTCCCAGATTTTCACCAACATCTTTTGAAGAATAGTCAGATAATGGTTCAGAAGCAACCTTTTTGCTATACCAACTCATGTTCTTCAAAAAACATTAAGTTGCCTCCTTATCTTTCCCATGATAAGGAAGATTTTTTTAATTATCAAGACATAAAAAGTGATTAATCTTTCTTACGATTTCCCTTTGTCCCTTCTAAAGGCACATCAGAAACTATGGGCTTTTTGAGTTTACCGGAAACCTATTGTTGCATGGCAGTCTATTCAATTTCACATAAGTTGTTTCTCTTCGCACACTACTATTTGTTTTTACCTAGCACCCTTCAACAACAAAAGCCAACTTAAAAATATCTGAGCATTCAGTTTCAGTTTTGTAGTTTTAGTTATTCCTCTAGACTCTAGTTTGAGTGGTAATCCAGAGGATAACCTGATAGCATTCATAAGGTTACGACCTATGCCTCTGTGCCCTATAGCCTCATGGGTTGCATCATTGAAACAGACTGTTTGCAAAATGCAGCAAGGAAGATGCTGTAGTTGAAGACTTTCTTCCCTGACCATCTCAGCGCTAGAAGTCTTAGTCAGCGGGGTCGTTCTATTGAGTTACGATTTTCATTCATCTATCTTTTGCTTCTGCATTTACAATCTGTTAAATTACTTTTTGATTGCAGGTGTTAGGTTATCTTGTAAGATACAGAAAGAGCCCAATCACTGAACATGCCTGCACAAAAGATTGAAACAGGTCACACCGACACTGTGCATGATGTGTGCATGGATTATTATGGAAAGCGAGTGGCATCTGCATCCTCCGATGCCACCATCAAAATCATTGGTGTAAGCAACAACTCTACTTCCCAACACCTGACTACTTTGACCGGTCACAATGGTCCAGTATGGCAGGTTGCATGGGCCCATCCCAAATTCGGATCACTCCTTGCATCCTGTTCCTATGATGCGACTGTAATACTTTGGAAGGAAGGTAACCCAAACGAATGGACCCAGGTTCATACATTTAGTGACCATAAATCTTCAGTGAACTCCATCGCCTGGGCACCACATGAGCTTGGCCTCTGCTTGGCTTGTGGATCTTCGGACGGGAACATCTCCGTTCACACAGCCAGGTCAGATGGTGGGTGGGACACCACACGAATTGACCAGGCTCACCCTATTGGAGTGACCTCGGTGACATGGGCGCCATCAATGGCTCCTGGGGCTCTGGTTGGGTCAGGCACTTTTGAACCTGTACAAAAGCTGGCTTCTGGTGGGTGTGATAATACTGTGAAGGTGTGGAAGCTATCTAATGGGATCTGGAAGATGGACTGTTTCCCAGCGTTACAAATGCACACGGACTGGGTCCGGGCTGTTGCTTGGGCACCTAACCTGGGACTTCCAAAATCAACAATTGCAAGTGCTTCTGAGGATGGTACAGTTGTGATATGGACTGTGGGTAAAGAAGGCGATAACTGGAATGGTAAGGTATTGTATGATTTCAAGGTCCCGGTTTGGAGGGTTTCATGGTCTTTAACAGGAAACCTTCTGGCGGTGGCTGCTGGTGACAACAATGTCACTTTGTGGAAAGAAGCCGTTGATGGAGAATGGCAACAGGTGACCACCGTTGATTAGCGAGCTTACCTTACCTTGAGATTCATCCGTTACTGCAATTGACGATCCTTTGAACTTTAATTATGGTTGGAACTATTTTGAAATGGGTGTAGGCTGTGGCTGATGCAGAGAATAGTCGAATACAATTATAACTTTTTTTTTATGTGTCCCTTGTCTTTTCTTTCCTTTCCTTTTGTATTACTGTCATTATAAGCCTTTCGAATAGAAGTTTTGAAGCTTAAAAGTTTTCTTATACTCTCAAGGTGTGTGTCGTTTTCTCAACTCAATAGGATTTATCTGAGTATATGGATCACATTTCAGGTTTTTTGGTTTCAAGCGGCTCCTATAGATTACTTTGCACGCTAATTTGTTTACTTTTTCTTTTTTGGTCCTTCTTTGCTATTTCACACTGTTGTAACAACATCAGGTGCGCAAACGAGCAGAATGGGTTCACGCTCAACTCGTTCATTACATATCTTATCTTTTAATTAATTTAGTATATAATTATGTTAATACCTATTTACCATGGGTATGTGTGTCACAACTGGAGCCGGAGCTTTTGAAATATGTACTTTTATAAAAGAGCTGAAATTTTTAGTTTTTATAAATATGTTCGGTAGCAGTAGCCATATATTTAGTATTAAATGACATAAATGAACATTAATATTAATTTAAAGTTGTAATTTGTGACTATCATGACTGTAAAAAGATAATTTTGTTATATCAAAGGTTCAAGCTCATTTTGAAAGCTTGTTCTAGTATATTTTGAAGCTATTGAACACAATACATCCTACATTATATGACCATTTTTAATTCTAATATTTATAAATACTTAAATAGTAACAACACAAAAAAGATGTGATACTAAAAATGTTATTAACTTTTTTGTAAAGACGATATATGTTACAAAAAAAAAGGGTAAAATATCATCTGATGCCCCTACCAACCGGTTCTATGGCCAATGAGAACGAGGTTAACCGCGTAACCCATGGTTAAAAGGCATTCACAGAGTTTGCATCCTGAATTTTCACGTTAAACCAAGAACTATATTTTATAAATGGTTGGATTATACTACTTTCAAGCAAATATAATTTATTTGTCTCAAATGTATATGTTAATTTATATATATTAATAAAAGAAAATATTTTGTGTCACATGTCATCTTATTAGCTCATGAAAATTTCATTTTCCCACCAAAAAAACTTCCATATATATTTATTCCAATTTTATATTTAATTGATTTGTAAATAATTAATTTTAATTACCATCTAATTAAATTTAACCACCATGAAAGTATCATTAGAAAGAAATCTAACCAAATACTTTTAACAACTTCCCGATTTAACCTGTAATCTTATTCAAAATGAATTCTTTTGAATTGTTTTATTACAACTAATAATAGGTATTGAATAAAAGTTTATCAATAATTGTTTAAATATGGTTTAAGGTATATTCATACATTCATAATTTTTTTGTTTTTTTTTATTTTAAATATCATACATGGATTTATTCTACATGCATTATGTATTTTAACAAATCTGTAGATTGAATGTTCATTATGAACTATTTAATAAAAATTGTCATCTCATTGATTTATAAAGAAAATTGCATGGTTATAAAATTAATAATTATATGTGTAACTTCCTAAAATAATAACACAAAAGGATTACTATGTAAGAAAACTAATTTTACTAAAATAATAACATAAAAGGATAATCATACAGAAGTTTTATAATTTTAATGATTATAAAAGTTACAATTCTTTTCATTTTCATTATTATAAAATTTATAGCAATATGTTATGATTATATTTATTTTTAAAATAAAGAATACTTATAAATATACCCATGTAATTCTTGATAAAACATTTTAGGTAAATTAACTTAGGAAGTATTTAAATCATTAATTATATGAGTAATCTTTTACTTTATTTAAAATCAATTAGTTACTTTAAAATCAATTATGTAAATTAATTGAAAGAGTTATATTAGGCAAAATGAGCGGGAAAACAAAAATTAGGAGAGCTGAGAGTGTGACACGTGTCACAAATTGTTTTCTTTTATTAATAGATATGATTATCAAGTTTTCGTATTTTGAAAACACACCACAAAATTTATCATACAAAACTTGAAGTGGGAAACAAAAAAGATTTGACATTGTTTTAAAGTTTGTTTTTCTGGTATGCATGTAAATTCCTTTTGTTAAAAAACTTGAAGCTGATTATGATGTATTTAAGTTGTCATATTATGAAATAGTTATGTTTATGTCGATACGATGTTAGTATATTGTTTGATGTCACATTATTATTAAATATAATATAATATTATCCTGTGCACCGCACGGGTATTACACTAGTTAATCCAGTGGTTATGTTGATTTTGAACGCAAAAAAGTGAGACAGACTACCAGATAGTTTTAATTAAAAGTAGCAAACAAAGAAACAATTGAATTGACTGACATCTTCCCCTCCTGAGCAGACCATGCTGCTGCTGCGGCTGCCTAATTAATTTTCTCATATTAGACATACATACCATTTTACCAAGACATTGTTCTTAAATGAATCATTAATTAAGGGATCATTTTACCATATTTACCATTTTCCATTCATCAAACTCACCCCAAAATAGAATTAATTACTATCTTACCTTCACATGCATATCATTTACGTATTAATATAATTAATGACAAATACTTATAAGTTCAACAAATATATAGGTGGCTTTTGGTTCACGGAATGGAATTCAAAGGAATTGTAATTTAAATTTTAGTCACTAATATAGTTGATGGTGAAATTAGAAGATAGTTTTTTAGTGTTGGTTAAAGATGTAGGTTATAATCTAATTCATGTATAAATCGTAAGGAATGTCAAATTCCTATAAACAAGAAAAATACATGAAATGTAACCATTTGCCTTACTTATAAAAAAATGTAAACAAGCTAAATTTAAAATTTAATTCCATCTAATACCATTTCACAAACCAAACGCTACGTAGAGGTGTTGAGATCAAAAGGAGGCAATTACAATGTACCAAATTTAAAACAAAACAAACATCAAACCTAACTATATATATACACACTAGTTTATTAACCCGTGTATTATACGGAAATTTTAATAAATATTTTTTTTTCTTAAAGCTATATAAACATAAAACTTTTCGTTAATAACTTTAAATTTATTATTATTATTAAAATATCTTTAAGATTTTGTTTATTGAAATATTAATGGATATTATTATTAAAATATCTATTAAATGTTGTTTGTTGAGATTTTAATGGATCTAATATAATCATATCTATAAAAGAAATATATTAAAAATTAACCTAGAAAATTAAATATAACACATGTTAATCATAGAAGATGCCACTTGCCATTATAAGAAGATGACATATGGAAAAATGGTTACTAAAGTAGTTATTTTATATATATATATATATATAGGGATGTTCCATTGAGAACTTTTGTGCATCGAGGCACAAAAGAACCTCCAATGTCCATTGGATGAAAAGAATGTGTGAGTTAGATCAAATGACAAAATGGTAATTAAATAGAAAGTTTTATGCATCAAGTGCACATAATGAAATTCGCGGAGGGGTAAAACAGGAAATATGCAATCCTTATTTAATTATTACACTTCCAAAATTAACAAAAATAATACAAATTCAAAATACATGCATATCGTTCATCTCTTCCAAAAATAAATCATGCGTATCTTTCATCTCTTCCAAAATCAAAATACATCAAAATACAAACATGTATCGTTCATCTCTTCATGCATATCGTTCATCGTTCATCGTCAAAATACATGCATATCGTTCATCTCTTCATGCATATCATTCATCTCTTTCAAAAATAAATCATGCATAGCGTTCATCTCTTCCAAAATCATCAAAATACATCCTTTATCTTTGAAGGTGTTCATCATCCAAAAATGCATCCTTTTATCGCGTTTTTCATTGAAGGTGTTCATCATTCAAAAATTTATCATGCATTCAAAAAATACGGTGATTATTGGTCGTAGAGAGGGGGAGAGAGAGAGAGAGAGATGGTCGGTGCAGCGACCGAGAGAGTAAGACGGTGGTGGTGCAGCGGCCGAGAGAGCAAGACGGTGGCCGCATTTTGAGAATGAGAGGGGAGGGGGGTGGGTCGGTCACATGGGGAAGGAGAGGGAGAGAGGTTGATCATGGAGGGAGAGAGAGGGAGAGAGAGAGAGAGAGAGAGAGAGAGAGAGAGAGAGAGAGAGAGAGAGAGAGAGAGAGAAGTGAGGAGAGAAAGAAGGAGAAATTTTTGGTAAGTTGGTTAATGTATTGATTTGTTTCCTAATCTAATTAAATCTAATTTTTAATAATTAATTAATTTTCCTATAAATTTATTCCAAAAATACCCTTAATGCACCCTTGGTAGAAAGTCCGATGCACAAGTTCTCAATGGTGCCTCGATGCACAAAAGTTCGATATATACATATATATATATATATATATATATATATATATATATATATATATATATATATATATATATATATATATATATATATATATATATATATATATAGGGTTCAATGGAAAACAAACATGCATCGGAAATCCTCAATGCACCACCACAAATGCATCACAATTTCCTTGTGATGCATCAAATTCTCGCGTGATGCATCGACTTTCTGCGTGATGTATCACCTGATCCAATGACTATAAAGTGGTTCCCGGGTTTTCCGATGCATATAAGTTTTCCATTGAACCCACGCACACACTCATATATATAGTGTCAGCTTCAAAAAAGTACCTCTCGAAATAAAGTGCACCCGAAGAGTAGTTTTCTAAGACCATCTTTATTGGTGGCCTTTTACATAGGTGGGTTGGAGATTAATATTAAAAAAAAAAAAAGTCACCAAAAAACCCCATCCTGGTGGATACACCAACCCAAGGTTGGCTTCTTTGTTTTTGTTTTGATTGCCACATGACATAAGTTTATTGGTGGTCAAAAGTCACCAAAAATTATATTTTTATAATAAAATAGATTTAAGGTGGGTTGTTATTGTGAGTTAAAGGTTGAGTTGGATTGGATTGTGTAGGTTGAAGAAAGAGAAAATAGTTTTTTATTAAAAGGTTGGGTTGGAGAAGGTTGTGGATATAGATGGTCTAAAGGATACGTGTTAGTTTACGTACGTTGATAGATGTTGGAATCCAGGGTCTGGGTACGTGTTCTAGATTTTCTTTTACAATTATATATAAATCATTGAGACATCATACAATTCAAAGTTGATTTTCTGTGTTATCCAAAACTTTAATTCATACAATTCAAAGTCTTTCGATGTTTGAATTGTCCTGTAAGAAACATAAATGTTAAGAAAAAAAAATTCTCTTCCTTTAAATTTGCTCTAATAATCAAATATTGAGTTTTATTAAGAACTCGATAGGTCATAAAATAAACAAACTATACATACAAGAAGTAGTTCGGTCTGATTCAATCCGATTTTGTACTTTTATCTTCGTCGGGAGAATAAAACTTTGACTATGCTAATCAACCAATGCCCACATCATACAATTCGGTTTGATACGGTTTTGAATTGTGGGCAAAACTCTGATTTGATTAATTATAAATGAAATTACGAAAGCTTTCCCTAATATATATTCATAGTAATTTATTTGTCTATATAGTCATGATTATGATTACGAAATCTTAAATTTATATTATCATAATAAAAAAATTTCCGATTTATTTTTAAAAGTATGCATGCAAAGTAAAGAATTCGTGAATGTACGTACTTAGGTTTCATTGGAAAAGTCTTGGAAGTTTGCAAGCCCATATTAATTCAATCTCTATCTCTCTATCTGAAATTTATTTGTGGAATTCAACCAAATAAAAGTCTTTGTGTTGTATCTTATTTTGCTTCTTATATTTTATATATATAGTTTATTTAGATAATTTATTTTTTTTAATACAATATACAAATTAATTTGAGTTTTCACTTTTCACAGTTGGTTCTTATATCAAACGACCACGACAAAATCACAATACACGTAACAAACTTAATCAAGACGTTCTTTGTGTTTCGTAATATATATATATATATATATATATATATATATATATATATATATATATATATATATATATATATATATATATATATATATATATATATATATATATATATATATATATATATATATATATATATATAGGTGGGTTCAATGGAGAACCTCCATGCATCGAAGAACCTCCATGCACCACCACAAATGCATCACAATTCATCCGTAATGCATCATTATTTCCACGTGATGCATCAAATTCTCGAGTGATGCATCGATTTTTACATTATTCCCACTTGATTTATCAAATTCCCGCGTGATGCATCGATTTCTACGTGATGCATTTCAGTTTTTCTAGCGATGCATTGTGGTTCTTCAAGGTTCTTCGATGCATAAGGTTCTCCATTGAACCCACCCCTATATATATATATATATATATATATATATATATATATATATATATATATATATATATATATATATATATATATATATATATATATATATAGATGAGATCCATTGTGAACAAGTTATCGTTGTGAACGTTGTGAACATATAAAAAAAATACATATAATCATTCATATGTATATACAAGTGTTTGTAACATGATTCATATGATTCAAAAGATTCATAGAATTGTCTACAACAAGATTCAGAACATTCAAAAGGTGCATAGTAGTTTTATAAGAAGATGCACAGGATTCAACAAGATTCATAAGATTCGATAAATTCATAGGATTCAATAAGATCCAAAGGATCCAATAGTATTACTAGGTTAATAGAAGAGTTCGGTAATATTTTCAACAAGATTCATAAGATTCAGAAGCTATTTTATGGTTGTTCACAATGTTCACAACGAATAAAGTGTTCACAAAAGATCTTTAGTCTATATATATATACATATATATATATATATATATATATATATATATATATATATATATATAGGGGAGTTCAATGGAAAACCACCATGCACCTGAAAACTTGTGAAAACCGCGCTGCACCACCACAAATGCATCAAATTCCCCGCGCGATTCATCAAAATCCCGCGCGATTCATCAAATTTTTCGCGTGATGCATCAAAATCCCGCGTGATGTATCACCTTATTTACGATCATGCCACCGCGTTTTTCATAAAATGCACAAAACCGGACGGTTTGCGTAGGTTTTCATAGTTTTCAGGTGCATAGTGGTTTTCCATTGAACCCACCCCTATATATATATATATATATATATATATATATATATATATATATATATATATATATATATATATATATATATATATATATATATATATATATAGGGGTGGGTTCAATGGAGAACCTCATGCATCGAAGAACCTTGGAGAACCACAATGCATCGCTAGAAAAATTGAAATGCATCACGTAGAAATCGATGCATCACGTGGAAATTTGATGCATCAAGTGGAAATAATGTAAAAATCAATGGATCACTCGAGAATTTGATGCATCACGTGGAAATAATGATGCATTACAGGGGAATTATGATGCATTTGTGGTGGGCATGGAGGTTCTTCAAGGTTCTTCGATGCATGGAGGTTCTCCATTGAACCCACCACTATATATATATATATATATATATATATATATATATATATATATATATATATATATATATATATATATATATATATATATATATATATATATAATCAAGAAGTTAGAAGAGGCCGGTGTCCTTAATTTTATATTATAAGACATCAAAAGAAATGTAACAATATATAAAAGTAGTAAAAAAAATAATTATTATGACATTATTTGATGTTTTAGTACGTACTCGTACAATTCAAAGTCGCTCATATTATTATTATTATTATAATTTCAATTGCCTCACAACAAAGTCGGTCATGTATTTTTAAATATTTAATAATTTTATAAATACGTAAAATATGTTTTAGTTAGATATAAGTTTAAAAAAACTTAGATTTATTTAATTATTAATTATATATAAATAATAGGAGATGCGTAAAGGTTCTAATATCCAAATTTCACTAAACAAAAAAAAATTAAATTGATTACTTTTATTAAAAAAAAATATTGAAAGAGGAAAACACAAAAAACATGAAAACATGTTGGTTTTTTTCATAATAAACACTAAAAATAAAATAAAAAAGTATAGTTATTTGTCATATATATTATTTATTTTCTTTTTAAACATTCATCAACAGTGATTCTTTTTCTTGACATTCTTTTAAAACTTTAATTTCTATATTTATATATATTTAATCGATATAATTTGAAATTTTAATTTTATGTAAAAGATAATATTTATATACATTTTATAATAAATAAAATGTTATGAGATATGATCTTATTAATACTGTATTAATATTATGCTTAAATTTTAAATACTTAATATTATATATATGATTTGTATTTATTTTTAGTATTAGTAAGTTTATAAACATATTATATATCTTTTAATTAGATTTATAAATAAGCGCATATAATATATAATTTGGATGTAGATTTAAATACTATCTATTATTCTATTTATTAATATGTAAAATTAAGATATAAGAAATAATATTTTTTTATTTATCTTTTATATTTATTAATCTTTATAGATATCAGAAATAATGAATTATATTTATCTTTTATTTTATTTAATTTTAAAGATAATAAAATGTAATTATCATTTTAGACGGAACGTGACGATGCCATACGGCAATTTGTATTTTTTTTTAATTATATAGATAAATTATATTATATTTCCTTTCTTTTCCTAAAAAAAACAAGCTGACTAAAAATAAACAACGCACGTACTTGTCAAACAAGGGAAAATTTAAAGAAAGAAAAAAAAATAGAAAAACCCAAAGAAAACATGCATCTCGATCATCTCATAATTGATTTCATGTATAACGAACTCTAGCTAATAGTTGTGTACAAAAAAGTAGCCGTTTTTTTTAAAACTAGTCTTTTGTGATCGGTTTGATTACACGAGACTCAATGATTAAAAGACTAGTTTTAATTTTCTTTCCTTAATTTTTACTAATCATACACCCCATTACGCATATGATTTTTATTAATGACGTGAGACCCAATGATTAAAAGTTAATTTGCTCTCAGATTAAGAAGGTGGTGTGATTAGCAATCGAGGAAGTGTGCGCGTAAAATTGCCTTTCGTTATACCATACTTTCATACTTTTGTACGTAATTAATCAACTCATTGATTTTCAAATATTTTAAACTTCGACGAATGTGATAAGAGTTTTAATTAGTATAGTACGTATGACATTTTTGAAGGTCAAATTAATGCAATGTATGACTTTTTTTTGGGTCTATAAATAGCATGCATGTTGCAACCTCAAACCATGCATACGATCGATTTTTACAATTTATTATGGCAATCATATTATCTTCTTCTTTCAACATGCATTTTGCTCTCCTAATTCTCGTCTTCCTTTCTACCCAATCCTCTGCAACAACTTCCAGTTCCATTACAGAAAGCTTCACGCAATGCCTAATCAACCGTTCAAACCCCAACTTTCCGATCAACGGAGTCCTCTTTGCTCCCGGAAACACCTCTTTTCCCTCCGTCCTGCAAACTTACATCCGAAACCTTCGCTTTAATGAATCCACAACTCCCAAACCCATCCTCATCATCACCGCCTTACATCCTTCTCACATTCAAGCAGCTGTTTTGTGTGCCAAAAAACACGACTTGCTGATGAAAACCAGAAGCGGAGGACATGATTACGAAGGGCTTTCCTATACTACGCGTACGAGTACGAGTACGAATACGAATACGAATCAATCCTTCTTTGTTGTTGACATGTTCAACTTACGGTCCGTTAACGTGAGCATCGAGGATGAATCTGCATGGGTACAAGCGGGTGCGACTCTTGGTGAAGTCTACTATCGAATTGCCGAGAGAAGCAACAGGCATGCTTTTCCGGCTGGAGTTTGTCCTACTGTTGGAGTTGGTGGCCATTTTAGTGGTGGTGGATACGGTAACTTGATGAGAAAATACGGGCTTTCGGTCGATAACATTGTCGATGCTCAGTTAATTGATGTGAATGGTAGGCTTTTGAGTAGAAAGTCTATGGGTGAAGATTTGTTTTGGGCAATCACAGGTGGTGGTGGTGTTAGCTTTGGAGTGGTTCTAGCGTACAAGATCAAACTGGTACGCGTTCCAGAAGTCGTTACGGTCTTTAACATTGATAGAACGGAGGAACAAAACCTCACCACCCTCGCTCACCGGTGGCAACAAGTTGCTGATAAGCTTGATAACGACCTTTTCGTTCGAATGATCTTCAGCGTCGTGAACAACACAAATGGCGAAAAGAGAATACGTGGTTTCTTTCCATCGTTGTACCTAGGAAACTCGACTTCACTTGTTACACTCATGGATAAAGATTTCCCGGAATTAGGGTTGCAAATATCAGACTGTACGGAAATGAGTTGGATCGAGTCTGTGCTTTCCTACTTTGGCTTCCCCAATGGTACTCCGACCACTGATCTTCTAAGCCGTATACCTCAAAGGCTAAACCCATTCAAGATCAAGTCTGATTACGTGAAAAAACCTATTACAAAAGAAGGATTTGAATTCATATTTGAAAGGATGAAAGAACTTGAAAACCAAATGTTAGCTTTCAATCCTTACGGCGGAAGAATGAGTGAGATTTCAGAATTTGCAAAGCCTTTCCCTCATAGATCAGGCAACATAGCCAAGATTCAATATGAAGTAAACTGGGAAGAACTTGGAGACGAAGCAGAAAATCGATACTTGAACTTCACCAGGATGATGTACGAATACATGACTCCATTTGTGTCCAAGAACCCTAGAGAAGCATTTCTGAACTACAGGGATTTGGACATCGGTGTAAACAGCCATGGGAAGAATGCATACGTCGAAGGAATGGTTTACGGGCACAAATATTTCGGAGAGACGAATTACGAGAGGCTAACAAGAGTGAAGACAAGGGTTGATCCTCATAATTTCTTCAGGAATGAACAAAGCATCCCAACTTTGCCATATTGATCGAAGCAATTTATAAATTAGTACATTCAACTCTAATAAATGGCTTAATTTGCATGCATTCAATAATAAATCAGTTTATAACATATTGATCATTGTGATTATTAATTAAAGTATTAAACTACGTACATACTTTTTTATTTGATCTGTACACGTACAACTTAATTGATTAAATTAGATATTGATCGAAATTAAACAGAAGGTGTTTGGATTTGCGTTTGAAAAAGTGTTGTAGCGTTTCGGAAACTAATAATATAAGATAATAGTTGTAACAAAAAGTGCTGCCGGAAATGTAGTGTTTGGTTAATTAGCTTCTTCTGCATATTTGTTATCATAATTATCAAATAATCAGTTTTTAAAGTGTTTGGATTTACGTTTTAACTTGTAGAATGACCAAATAATTACTTATTAAGCAAATAAGCTACATTTTTTAATTTATGAAAAAGTGTGGTAGATATAACTCTAAATGCAAACAATCACTTATTAACGTATGCAATTCAAACAATTTAAATTAATTATTTACAAATTAAGCTAGGTACCTTAGCTAGGTAAATCCGACAGCTAGAACGCATGTGTGCAGTGGCTTGTTCGTGATGATGACTTCTTCAGATTTACAATGAGCATATCTTAATATATCCTTATCACACGTTATTTAAGTATAAATAATATTAATGACCATTCTACTTAATTAGTAATTTCAGTAAATTTTATGAAAAAAAGAGTATAATCACACCTAACTTAATTACACTACAACAAAAACGACACAGAGGGCAAAATCCTTCAAAAAAAAGTCAATTTCCGACCACTACAAAAAATATGAGTATTAGCCATTAGGGGCAACGTTTGTTGCCGCTAAAGGCAGTAGCGATGACATGTCGCACAGGTAAGTCGCCACAATTATATTGTTTTTATCGTCTGAACTAATTCATTTTATGATTCCGCCTCTCTATCGGTTCTTAGTTGTTTTTATCCAAATGATAAATTCTCAGAAACCGACCGAGTATGTATTCATATTTTGTTCATCCCCATTTCATTATCTTCATTATGTCTTCTTATCCTGAACGAAATCATCGATGATTTTAAGAAATCTTATCATCCTTGGCTTGCAAAATCCGTTCAAGAGGTATGTATGTTCTTATCCTAATCGGTTCATCATTGTTTGACGAATCGACTTCACATCTTCTTCAAAAAAAATATTATAGTTCGATCATCGAAGGCTAAAGGGTTTTTTTATGGTACCATGCAATTCGAATAAGAAATTAAGGGTGCGTTTAATTAATTTATGAAAATTTTCAAAATTTCCATCTCACATTTCGATGAAAATGAAAACTTGTTTACTCAACAACAATTTCATAAATTTTTATTTCACTTTTTAAAATACCACTTTTTATATTCTCTCTTACTTTTTTATTACCTACCCTATATTTTTTATAGGGAGATATCATATATACCCCTCCAAAACTTCATAATATCATATATACCCAACCTAAATTTTTAATATCATATATATCCCTCCTAAACATCATAATATCATATATACCCAACCTAAATTTTTTTCCTACAGTAATTTGATTACAAACGAGCAAAAACATAATACAAATTTTTTATTTTTATTTTTAATGTTAATTTGTTTTAGTTTGAAGAATTTATTTAGTAAAGTTTATAAAAATAAATTATATAAAATTATTAAAAGGGGTAAATTACAAATTTCGTCCCTGTGGTTTATTAGAAATTATGGATCGGATCCTTTAACTTTAAAAATTATACTGACGGTCCTTGTGGTTGAAGTTTTGTTACGGATATGGTCTTTTGGCAATTTAAAATGACCATTTTACCCTTACTTGTGTGATAATTATAATAATCTTGTTTTTATTGATATTTCTATTATAATTAAATAATAGACTAATCTAAAAAATTAAAAATGCCAATAAAATTAATTTAATATAAACGACATAAATTTGAATAATAAAAATTATTAATAAAGACAAATGCATAATAATAATCATTAATTAAAAACCAAAAAATAACGTTTTGAGTTTATATTTTTTTAAAAAAGTAAACCTTTTTTAAATAAAAAAAGATGTAAATATTGTCAAAAAGTATTAAAAACTTTTTTGACGTTCTACATAAACAACTTTTTAACACTTTCAATAACTTTTAAAAACATTTTTATAGTTTAAACATTTTGAAAATTTAAAAACTTAAAATATTTTGAAAAACTTTAATTATTTTGAAAAGTTTAAATTTTTTAAACATTTTTAAAAAAATATTTTTTTGAATGTTTTTAGAAACGTTATAAAAAAGTATGAATAAACTTCAAATTTATTTATTGTTCATCAAAATGTTTTATTTTTATTATATTATTCATGTAAACGTTTAATTTTTTCAACAAAAAATTAAAAAAGAAACCTAAAATTAAAAGACTATTTTAATTTTAGTTTTTAATTATTAAAATAATGAAATAACAATTTATATGTTTTTATAGATGCTTTATCCTTATTAAAAATCATTTAATGTAAAAAGGATACAAATGAATACTTAATAAAAATAATTTATTTAATGATTTATAAAAGGTTTACATTTTAATTTAAAAATCTAAACTCAAAATGTTATTTTTTAGTTTGTAATTGATAATAATAATTATTCGTATGTCTTTGAAAATATTTATTATTTATTTTCATGTGTTCTACACTAAATTAATTTGACTGGTTTTTAAAATTATTTTGAATTATTTTATTATTTTATAGTAATAGAAACAACATTAATAATAATTATTAAAGTAATAAGGTAAAATGGTCATTTTAAATGACCTAATCCATGATTTCTAATAAACTACAGGGACGAAATATGTAATTTACCCTATTAAAGGGATATGAAATTTTAATTTAAGTTGGATAAATATGATATTATGAAGTTTAGTTGAAAGAAGAAACGAGTAAGGGTATAATGGTCATTAATAAGAAAAAATGTTAATTATGAGTTTTAAATGTTATATAAATAATTAAATTAATGAATTTGGGTATATATGATATTAATGATGTTTAAGAGGGATATATATGATATTAATAATTAAAATTGGGTATATATATATATGATATGATGTTTAGGAGGAATATATATGATATTAAAATTTTAGATTGGGCATATATGATATTTTGAAGTTTTGGAAGGGTATATATGAAATTCTCGCTTTTTTATAATCCTCTCTTTCTCTCTATTTCTTTTCTATTACCTAACCTATTTTTATTATTTTATAATCACACATCTTATTTTTCTTAAAACAAAATCTTCATCATCTAAACAAGTTTTCACTTTTCATAGAAACCCTTGTTTTTTTTCAAAAAACAATAACTTGAAAACTGAAATTGAAAACCAGCTAGTTTTCGTGAACTAAACGTAACCTAAACTTTTCAAATTTGAAATACCCATATAATCTGGATGGATTTGAATCCATGGCGCAACTTATACTTTTATGAGTTTATTGCAGAATTGCACGATATCAATTCAAGTCTTCAATATTGCTTTGTAAGTCTCTTTTAAACTATCAATGGATTCCAAATAGGTGTCAATCATAAGCTAACAATTTTAAAATAAAAGAATTTGTGGTCTTATTGTGTCAAAAAGAATTGAAAACTGAGGTCACATGAAGCTTAAAAGCAAATTTAAAATGTAATAATTACAAAATACAATTTCTATAAATTTATTCCTTTAACTTTTATTATTTAGTTCAAAGTTATGTATTTTACCTTTAATTATCTGGTTTAATCTTTTCAATAATCTCTTTAGCAGTATAATATTATTATTGTATCTGTATATATCTACAACAATTTTTTAAATTTCTATAAATTTAAAAAATAACCCAGCCATTTAACTATCTCGTGTAATGCACGAGTAATAAACTAGTTTGGGTTAATAAGCTAATATACAATATATAATGTTGTTATTTTAATTAATGTATTTTATTGATCAAGTTTATTGGCTTTGGTTTGAACTAGAACGAGTTTGGGAGCGAGTGCACACTCGTATAACATTTAATTATATAATGTCGTATCCAAATTAAACGTTTTTCCTATGTTACATAAACAAGTTTTTCTAACATTTAAATATATAATGTGGTATCCAATTAAACGTCTTGGTTGAATTATTTGTCAATAAAAATGAAAGCGAAAGTAAAAAATATATACATAGCAAATTGTGCAAGTTGCAAACCAAGATTTTCAAACGATATACGTGCGATATGAAACGACTAAAAGTCTTGGAGGAAAGCTAGCCTGTTTGGATTATTTCTTAAAAAATTGTAAACAAACCAAACCAGTTCAATTGATAGTCTTCAAGTAATATATGTGTTTTTCATTGATATATAAATTTCTTATTATATATATACTTGCATCTATGTGAAAATTTAAATAATTGATTTTCTAGCTAGCTATAAATAAAATGAATACATACATGTTTAAATTAACGTTATACACATTATATATGAATTTCACGTATATTCACACATTCTGTGTCCTTAAAATTTATGTAAATGGTTATCCAAGTCATATGATCTTTTTTTACCATTCACAAGATTTATGATGTTGATCAATTTGATAAAAAAAGTCTTTTAATGTTGTCTTATACATGTGTATGCAGAAAAAAATATATATGTTAATGGTTATTCACAACAGGGTACGCTGAAATCTCATGGGTACGCTGATAAACCTGATTCCAAATACACATACATACATAGATACATACATGTATGTATGTATGTATGTATGTGTATATGCATATAATAAGAATTCGGAGTTCTTGATGATAAAATTCAAAACATATGGATGACGAGGATCGTTTGAAAAATAGAATACAAACAAAAATTGTGACATAAAGAGATCGGGACCTATGTGATCCAAAGTTTGACTTTTATTTTCATTATATGTGTTCTTATTTACTTGAAACGCTTCAATCCCATTTTATGTTTGAATTAGTTTTCAAATGATACTAACCAAAACATTGTTTTCACTTCACCCTAACCCTAACCCTAAAACTAACTAATAAAAATATCATAAGAGAAAAATTGATTTTTAACTGATTATTACACCTGGAAGGGCTAGCTAGCTATTACTCTCATGCCATTTGTATAGTAATATATATCTAATCAATTAATTAAGTTGGATTAAACTTAAAATAAAATACATATTGGAATTATTAGTAATCTATAATTAAGTTAATTAAATACGACTTATAATAAGGGGTTAATGTACAATTTTCACTCTGTACTGATTTGGATGCTTAATTTGTCACATATAAGACGTGGTTATTTCCTTTTCAACTTTTTGGTGACGAATTAAAATGTCTTAAAAATACTTTAAAAAAACAGTAATTGTTAAATTTAAAACATATATATACATGTAATGTCGTACGTGTTACAATGACAGTCTATATAGAGGTAGAATATATAGGAAGACCATTGTGAATGATTGATAAGATTTAGGCCGATTTGTCAAAAAGACGAGAGAAAAAAAAGTAAGAAGAGATTGGGAGGTGGAAATTGTGGTGTTGTTTGTTGCTAGGACGCGAAGGGAAGGGCATATAGGTTGCTCTTGAGTTGGGGTTGACATTTGGAAGGAATCAAGGGTAGAGATGCACGCACATGTAGATACGACTAGAGGTGCATAAAAAATTCGGTTATTCGATTTTGATCCGAAACCGGTTATACTAAAACCGGTTTTTTTAATAATCGGACCGGATTTTATCCAAAACGGTTATTAAAAAAACCATTTTTTTTGCCAAAAAACCGGATCGGATAAAATCACCCAGACTTTGTGCACCTCTAGATATTAGTTCAAGTTTGATTCAAGAACCGGTCCAAAAAAATCTGATTGAGTTTAGTTCTTTTGAACCCAATCCTAAGCCCACAGGTAAGCCCAAATAGTCCCTAGCGATCATTTATTTGATTCGTTGTACATGATCAGGTTCGAGACAATAGTGTGATCATTCTACATCCAAATGTCTACATAGTTAAAAGTGTTTAATTGTTTATGTTTAGTTTTTAATTATTTATAATTCATATTGTAAAAATGTATTGGTCAATAAATTTTTATTTATTTATAAATTTAGCCAAAATTTATTAATATAGCTAGGATATCATTTAACATTTCTTTTATATATCAAATATTGTACACTCTTAAAGCAATTGACTACACATTAACAAGTATTATATATAAGATGAATCTTATATATCATTAAAGACTTCAGGTTTTAAGATTAATTCACAAGAGACAGATATATACTTGTATTTTATAGTTTGATATTTTTTGTAAACAGTTTCAAGTTAAATATTGTATGCTTATCTATTATTTATAGATTTTATTTGAGGTTGTTAAAGTAAATTAATTTAATTTAGCAATTGTATAAATTATAGTAAGTTGATACTATTATTTATGATGTTATTTTGTAATATAAATACCATATATTAAATTTACATTTTAAGAAAATGGGACCCAAAAGGTCGGGCTTGGTTAGGACCGATTTGACTCATTGAACTTAGATTTTTTCATTAATAACTGAACCTTACGGAACCGGTCCCTTTTAGGACCAACCAGGACCGAAAGTTTTAGGCCCAAGTTAAATCCCCATCTAATATGCGTCAATAATTAAGGGATAAGGGAATTGACGGAATTGTTGGGAAATGAGCGGGATTGGTCAATCGAGTTTAAGTTAGGTTTAATGTTTGCTTATTTGAAACTAAAATGGGCTTTTTCCTTTTCCGCCTCCCCATTCGGTTTTTCTGGATAATGTGGCTATGTGAGAAAATGATTATCTGTATTCTACTATTCTGTAGTTTGTTTTGTAGCATTTTATCTTTTTAAAAGGGGTGATTGCGGATTGATTCGCTTAGTAGTGATAATGTAAACCGTGTTTTTGGTTTCGATTATCCGTCTTTGAGTACTAATAAAAAGGTAGTTAACCAGACGGTTACTTGTAATTACCACTATGTATAACTAAAAATAATAATAAGTTAAAAATATGATTACTTAAAACTAATTTCTTTTTAAAACTAAAGTTACAATAGTTATTTCCTTATAAATTATCAAAATTACATTAAAAGAACTATTAAAATAAATAAATTTATTCGCATTTCTATTATTTAATGTTTTCAAATGAATGAAATGAAAGTATAAGTAAATAAAAACTTATTCTATACACATATATGTATATGCTCGGTTTGACTTTGTTACCGATGATCTTTTATAAATGAAAACCAAAACCATACCGTCATATATCATTTTTTTCGGTTTTCAGAATAATTGATTCGACTCAATTTTTCGTTCTAGTTTGACCTAATTATAGATGCAAAATCATTTGTTTTGGAAGAGTACTAAAACGTGGGTTAAAAGTCATATTAATTATGTGGGTATTGCTTAAAATGGCACCTCATAATATAATTGTTAGGTACAACATGATAACAACATTGGGTCAGTGGAAGTTTTGTGGTTATAGCCTTGTGAATTGTGATGGTCATTGGGGTTATGGTAAAGTTGGGGGACTTTGATTATGACAATGAGATATTTGTATTGCCATTGTTGTTGTTGACAGGTAATGGTACAAGTAAGTTGAACTATTCGTGAGTATTTTCGTTAGAAGCTTGATAAAAATGAGGCTCAACCGAATTTAATAAACAAGCTCGAGTTTTACATATCGAAATCACAAGCCTAAAAAAACATTGTATAAATGTATTTTTCACATAATAAATATATAAGATATAATAAATGAGCCAAGCTAGCCCGAGCCTATGAAATCATTCACGAGCCAAGCTCAAGCTTTGCAAACAACTCGAAACGCTAACTGAGCTCCAGCTCTATCCTGGTACATTTTAACAAGTTGATCGAGCATGAGCCCATATTAGGCTCCTTTACACGTACCCCTATTGACAAGGTAGCAAATGCTAGCGTTGAAACTTGAAAGTGGTGATAGTGATTGTAACGTTCCACATAATATAAAATAATGTGTTTTTTTTTTTTTTTTAAATCAAAACTCCTTACCCTGTAGGTTTTTGTTTTTCATGAACAAACAATAGATTTCTAGGGATCATATACATGGTAGTGGTCCGGTCAAACACGCTTAAATGCAGAGTTCTATCGAGATCAAATGTGTTTGTGGCACCAAATTGTGTTTTGTCTGATAACTCCAAATTCTTATTCGTATGCTTAATAACATCTTTCTTGTGACGAGTCAAAGTAAAATGCATCTAATGCGCACTCAACGTCCATAATGAGGTTTAGCACACTTTAATGACATAGAAATTTATTAAAAATTGATTGATCTAGACAAATCATGGATTGATCAAATTGTTGATTTAACTAAATGTATTGATGAATCGATTTTTAAATTATTTAATGATTCATAGATCTTTTTGACCCGTTGAACCTTATAAACCAATTTTAGATATAGATCATGACGAAACATGATTCGTAGACATGCACATATAATTTATCAGACCATTCAGATTTGGTTTGAGCTAATGGAGTTAAATAGATGATCTTGCCAATGGAATAAGTAAAGACATCACATAAGGAATCGGGCAACACCCCTCTTAACACTATTAGGTTTATTTGATTTATTGAACTAAAATTATATTATATATGCAATTAAAATTTCATCAATTTTTAATCATCAGTTATTTAAATATCAAATTGGTTTCATTTAATTTAATATATTAAATTATTCTGTTTTGAATAAAATATTAACCTAACTTGTTTTTTAAATAAAGGGTTATTATTGAAAAAACCATCCGAACTTTTATGATTTTTTCGGTTTAACCATTCAATTTTTTTTACAACCGATCAAGTCACTACACTTTTTATTTTTTATTAGTTTAATCACTATACTTTCAAATTTATTGGTTTAGTCATTCATTTTTGACCGGTAACCAGTTTGATCGGTCAATTGTTGTTATGAATTAGAGTTTTTATCAAAAAAATCATTCGAACTTTCATAATTTTTTTTCTTTAACCACTCTATTAGTTTTTTCATCAAAAAAACCATTCTCTATTTTTCATCATCATATTGCTTTTATCAACAACGATGCTTCATTGATCTCTTCTGCTTCTTTATTATCATCCTCTTCTACTTCACTACTTCTTCATTATCATTGTGTTAATCCAAACAGATTCTAATCAATTTGATTCTCTAAGGTTTTGTAGTGTTCATCAAGTTTGTTAGGGTTTAAATGTTTTAAAGGATCGTAATAAATAATATTTATAAATTAAATAGTAATCACCAACGATAGTGATAATATAATTTAATAAATTTTTAAAAAATAAAAGAAAATTCATAACTAAAATTTTATTACAAATTTTATAAGCAATTTTGAAACTTAAATTGGGTTTATTTTTTGTGTTTATAAAATCTTGAAAAAACTTAAAAATAAAAATGAATTGATTTTAATTTGATATATTACTGTTATTGATAAAAATATCAAAAGATATGTTTGATTACATTGAATTATCGGTTTTCGAAGTTTTAATTTTTAGTTTAAGAGGATGGTGGTTAAATCAAAAAAAATCTTGGAAGTTCGAGTGGTTTTTTCAATGATAGAAAACTGTCACGTAATTGTCACGTAATCAAATCACCTGTGTTCACAGGTAAAATGGCCAAAGCAATAAAAAATGAAAAGTTTAGTGTTTTGATCGATTGGAAAAAAAATTGAATGGTTAAACCGAAAAAATCATAAAAGTTCGGATGGTTTTTTCGATAATAGCCCTTAAATAAAACATCTTTAAAATCATGTATACACATATATGCCCTCCTTCCAATAGTTTGTATAAATATATAAATAAATAATGTATTTATATATTTTTATAAAAACAAATTGTTTATTTTTTATGACACTTAATAGTCATACTTTAGTAAAATTTACCATTAGAAATGATATATACAAAATTTATATTTTGTTAAAAGTTTTTAAAAAATATGGTTGTACGTAAAAAAAGACGTTATTTAAAATAAATTTGTTTAAATTATATGTTAAAATTGTGTATGTTTATTCAAAAAGGAAAAACATTAAATTTTTTGTTAATTTGATACCAACAAATGAAGAAGAAATATAAAGGTTTAACTATTTAAGGCCCAACTAATCCAAGAATCGACCCACTACCAACTAGGGCTGTTCATGGACCGGTTCGATTCGGTTAGTAGCAAAAGTGTGAACCGTATTTTTGGTTTCAGTTACCCGCTTTACGGTTTCGGTTTCGGTTATATGCGGTTCGGTTTGCGGATAGTTTCGGATAGTCGTTATCTATTTATAAATAATAAAAGTATAGAAATATAAATTTTTAAACTTTGATTGTTCCTTAAAATTAAGTTTATTCGTAATAAATATATCAATTACATTAAAAATTTCATAAAACTACTTAAACAAACAAATATTTAATTAAAATGAAACTATAAATATAATATTTTAACTTGTACTTTATCTATTTATATGTAAATATTTGTGATATGTTTATGTTCGGTTCGGTTCGGTTACCCGCGGTTTATTAAAAATAAAACCGCAACCGGTCCGTCATATGTCGGTTTTTTCGGATTTCGGTTTTTTCGGTTTCGGATTGACCGGTCCGGCTCGGTTTTCCGGTTTCTTTTGAACACCCCTACTACCAACGAAGTCGGTAATACCACAAATTTATTAAGCCATTTATAGTGTGGTCATACAACCATTTCACAATGAAATCAATTTTATTAACTATTTACATTACGTTTTTAGTCATAGATACAGTAACAAAGAAATCAACTTTATTTCATTTCCTAATCGACAATGTATTTTCAATTCTTTATATATAGGCATGGCAATGACGTGAGTATGAATGGTGATCTTATTTCCCATCTTCGCCCTTATCCCTGCCGGCGGTATTGAATTCTCGTCTCTATCCCTGGCCCCATCAGGTATCTAGGATCCCCATCGTGGATCGAGTATTTAGGATTCAAAAAATTTATTAAGTTTACAATGCAAATTGTAGTTTTTTTAAAGTTATACATGTATATAATTTTTAAAACAAGTTATCTCAACATTTTTTAGTTATATATATTGATAACTAACAATTTATAATACAACTAAAATTTAAAAAAATATGTAAATATAAAATATTTATTAAAATAATATATTTGTAGTAAATATAGAATTTTTATTCAAATGAAGAGAATGAATATAAATGAATAAACGAATTTTGTGTACATATTGGTTAATTTAATTATACGAACAAAAAAAATTGTACGAACTTACCATAGAATGGTTCGTTTACGAGCGGTACATTTTGGTTTGTTTACAGCTGAGGGACATGGGCGGACCTATGTTTGCACGGGCTACCCCTCCCCAACGATCTTATTTCAAAGAGTAATTTTTTAAAAAAAATTAATGGGTGCAACCGGCGCAAATTTAATTATGCAACTTATATTATTAAAAAAAATAAAAAATCGAAATGTGCAACTTGATTAAAAAATGTATACCTCAAAATCTCAAATGAAAATAAAAATTAAAAGTTTATTGTCTAAATAACTAAATAAGTAATAAATATAAAATAAATAAAACCAAATACTTTTATCCAAAATTAAAACCAATAATATTTTTAGCCCAATTTAAAACCAAATCCCAATGATATTTGAGTCTAGAATGTTTGTATTTGTTTGGTTTAAGTTAATTGTTAATTGTTAATTGTATGTTTTATATGATCTATCGATGGATAAATGTTTCAAAATTAGGTTATTAGAATGTGATAGTAATGAAGGTCAATTAAATGATTTTAACGAATCTGATAACATCACACAACCACAAATACAAAATCATAACCTTCAACTCTTTCAACCCAATTATAATCACTACTACAAAAAACGCTTTCAACCCCCCTCAATGTCATATAGCAACAGCCTACCCCCCTTCTACCCCGGTTAAAAAACCGGGGTCTATCATATAAATAACCGGGGTTAAAGGCATGTTTTCTAGTAGTGAATTGACATGCACGATCTCCTTTAGTATCATTCCCGGTAGACCACCAATTATATATATTTATTGTCGACGTAGCAGAGAGAAACTCTGCTCACGTGGCACAATTTCAACCATAGAAATTCAGGGAAAAAAAAAAGATCAAGATGATGTGACTTCATCTCAACCATTGAAACTTAAAAATTTAGGATCCATTCATATGCGGCAAAGTCAGAAAATCAAAAAAATTAAAATATCTTCAATAGATTGTTTATTAAGATAGGGAAATATATTTATGGATGATATGCTATATTAGCTAACCATTAATCCGAGAATGAAAGAAGTTTGGTTTTATGTAATATCAAAATCTATTTTAAATGATTGACTGTTAATGGTGTCATGTCAAAATCTATTAGCCGAAAATCAGAAATATCATATTCTGCTGGATATAATTGAAAATCAAAAAATAAGGAAGATCCTATTGTTACTTGGAATATTTGCAGCTTTCCTTCTGGATATATACCAAATGATATATATAATCATCACTTAAGTTTAATTAACCGTGAGATAATATATGGAATAAAAAAAAATAAATACGACTATATGTATACACACAGTCACTACGATTTATATCATTAGAACGAAGTTGAACAAAAAAAATACCATTATAAAGATGAACGTCACGTCTACAAATCAACCAGATAAAATGTCTCCTGGAAAAAAAAGGTTAGGAACTTTTTTAATCTTCTTAGAAACATATAAATTTAATTGACAACACCATTTGCAAAGGATAATAAGAATACTAATATTTTTGTTTAACACTAAAACACATACTAACACATTCCCAACTCAATTCAATGCTCAACATCCAATATTACATAACACAAGAATCGATCAAATCAACACAGAGTATAACCCTATATTTGAATCTTGACTCTATCATATCACCTCATGTATGATATATTGCCAAATAATTTTTGGTCATTGATCGATCGACTTTTATATTTCATAGAAATTAACAAATAATGGAAATATATACAAACATAAAAAATCAATTTAACACAACATATAATAAAAAATTAAGTTAATAATATTATTAATAACAATTTGTAACTTTATTTCATAATGTGTATCAAAATTAAATATATGAATATTAAATCGAAACTTGATGTTGAAATACCTAAATGTGCATAAAAATAAACCAACATCCAATATAAAATTTTATATTGTGTCATTATTTAATTTAAAAAAATTATGTGATTGCACATCACTCGAGCAACAATATTCAACTATTTTAAATTATTAAGCAAGGTAAAGTGAATATTAGATTATATTTTCTATTTTAAATTATAAATATTAATTTGTTAGCTCTGTCCGACCGATATATTCATTTGAATTTTTAAACCCTGCGTTACAAAATTTTGTGCGATGGATCCCCTGGGTGGTTGGGTCCGCAGGGATTAGAAATAATGGAACTGTAAGACATATTTTATTGGTCACTTTACTGATCTTATTCTTAAATCGTAAACAAAGGTTAATATGTCTATACATATATATTGACCATAACTTCATATATTTGTAGTTATGATTTATGAACCGGCCGGTCGGCGGCGATTTAAACCTAGCTAATGCTGATATCTTGTTTGAAAATGCAGATATCCTTTCTTGCTCTCCTTCTTCTCTTCCTTTCTGCTTCTACACAATCATCTTCAACAACTTCCAGTTCCATTATAGATAGCTTCATTCAATGCCTAATCGATCGATCAAACCCTTCGTTTCCAATCAACGCGCTACTCTACACTCCCGAAAACTCCTCCTTTCCCTCCGTCCTGCAAACTTACATCCGTAATCCTCGGTTTTATGAATCCACTACCCCCAAACCCATCCTCATTATCACTGCCTTACATCCTTCCCACATTCAAGCAGCTGTTTTGTGTGGCAAAACCCACGAGTTGTTGATGAAAACGAGAAGCGGAGGACATGATTTTGAAGGGCTTTCTTACGTCACACGTACAGATACGAATCAACTCTTTTTTGTTGTTGACATGTTCAACTTACGGTCGATAAACGTGAGCATCGAACATGAAACTGCATGGGTCCAAGCAGGTGCGACTCTTGGCGAAGTCTACTATCAAATTGCAGAGAGAAGCAACAGACATGCTTTTCCGGCTGGAGTTTGCCCTACGGTTGGAGTTGGTGGCCATTTTAGCGGTGGTGGATATGGTAACTTGATGAGAAAATATGGGCTCTCGATCGATAATATTGTTGACGCTCAGTTGATTGATGTGAATGGCAGGATTTTGAATAGAAAGTCTATGGGTGAAGATTTGTTTTGGGCAATCACAGGTGGTGGTGGTGTTAGCTTTGGCGTGGTTCTAGCCTACAAGATCAAATTGGTACGCGTTCCTGAAGCTGTGACCGTCTTTAACGTCGAAAGAACAGAGGAACAAAACCTCACCACCGTTGCACACCGGTGGCAACAAGTTGCTGATAAGCTTGATAACGACCTTTACATTCGAATGGCCTTCGAGGTCATAAGAAACACAAATGGCAAAAAGAGAATACGTGCTACGTTTCCATCATTGTACCTAGGAAACTCGACCGCACTTGTTACACTCATGAATAAAGATTTTCCGGAATTAGGGTTACAAAAATCAGACTGTACCGAAATGAGTTGGATCGAGTCTGTGCTTTTCTACGCTGAATTCCCCAATGGTACTATGGCCTTTGCTCTTCTAAACCGTATACCTCATAAACTATACCCATTCAAGATGAAATCCGATTACGTGAAAACCCCTATTTTGAAACAAGGATTCGAATTCATATTTGAAAGGATGAAAGAACTCGAAAGCCAAAAGCTAGTTTTTAACCCTTATGGCGGAAGAATGAGTGAGATTTCCGAATTCGCAAAGCCTTTCCCACATCGATCAGGCAACATAGCAAAGATTCTATATCAAGTAACCTGGCCAGAGAAACTTGGTGGCGAAGCAGCAGATCGATACATGAACTTCACACAGATGCTTTATGAATACATGACTCCATTTGTGTCCAAGAACCCTAGAGAAGCATTTCTCAACTACAGGGATTTGGACATTGGTGTAAACAGCCATGGGGAGAATGCATACGTTGAAGGTATGGTTTATGGGCACAAATATTTCAAAGAGACGAATTACGAGTGGCTAACACGAGTGAAAACAAGGGTTGATCCTCACAACTTCTTCAGAAATGAACAAAGCATCCCAACTTTTCCAGTATGAACGAAGTAAATACGTACGTATTGATCGCCTGTATAAAAACCCTATTAGATATCGCTTAAGTTGTTGTATTCTGAAGTATTGTCTTTATCGAGCGATCGAGGCTAGCTACAAGTTCTAAATCCACATAATAATAACATATATAAATTTGAACTTGTATTTTATACAAGCAGTACGTGCTTCTGAATTTAGTTTTTCTAACACCAAAAAAACGTATATAATATATCATCAAATCATGTCATGTTGATCATCTTAAACTTCTATATTGAAACTGTGATCACTATCATGTTTTCTTCTATTCAATCAATAATGGTTACTTACTGATTAATACTTGGTCCGTCTCAAAATAAAAGTACTACCCTCGTCATTTTGAAATTGTGATTATTTAGTAAGCAAAAACTTGAGACTTTTCACAATATGATCTGGTTATTAGTAAGCAACCTCATTCTTTTTTTTTTTTTTTTTTGTCTCAGTTACCAACATTTAACCCGCTTAAAATCAAGAATAATCAGGCTCTAACTAGATTTAAGTCAACCCCTCTTCAAGTCCGGTAGCAAAAATAGGCTTTGTTACACTTTTTACCGGGCTTTATTATTTGTAGTAGTGACTCTTTCAATCGACTTCTCATTTTCTCTAAATTTGTTCAAGAATAGCTCAAAAAGACTTTGGAGGATTGTTGCAAAAAACATTCAAACAAGTGTTGTTAAACATCAAACAAGCTTCAATTTGAGGAAAACAATGCTTAAAATGGAAGAATTGGTGTGTTTGTGTGTGTTAATGTATCAATATTGACTCATTTGCTTCAAAATTGCTAAATTAGCCTCAGTTAACATCAATTTATGTTAGATAAACATCATAAATAGTTTCTAAGGTGTTTTAGTGTCAAAATCTAACTTAAAATGAGTTTAGTACGATAATCGTCTTGGAGTATCACAGGAGCATCAAATTTCGGCACTTTATGCCTTGAGTTTGAGAAACTCGACAATTTATATGTACAGAGATTGAGAAACTCGACACTTTATCAAAAGTCGTGAGTTAGGCTAAGTCTGACCATGACACAAAATTGTGAAAGTCGGGACTCAAACCCAGGACTATATATGAAACTCGGACCATTGTCTTGAGTGGTGAAACTCAGACCATAAAGGTCCCGTGTTTATGAAGATAAATCTTTATTCCTGAATTCGATATAGTCGAAGCATTTGTAAGTTCAAATTGCAATATTTTAAACTTGAAATCAAAAGTATATATTAAGGTTCTTAAACTTGGATAACTCAAAAATCAAAGCAAGAAACACAAGTTGAAACTAAGTCAAAGACCCGAGTCTTAAGTTAGCCAAACTCAGACTTAGCTTCAGGTCCTGAGTTGTCAAACTCGACACACATATCCCTGAGTTTGCTAGCTCAATCAGTACTTCTGCTATTTTGTTTTTCTTGAGTTTATAAACTTGAGACTTTTTCCAATTACTTTTAACATATATAATGACATTCATAAGCTAAAGACTATAAAGCTCATATGTACACATTTTGTACTTGTTAAATTAAGATAAATAACCATTATAAGAAAAGTGTCATTAATTTAGTGACACATACTTTAGTGACACAAAATAAAGTGTCACTAAATCTTATTTAGTGACACTTATGAAAAACAGTAGGTATAGAGCAATCTTTTACCCATACTTCTTTTAAAGTAATGACACAAAAATTTTATCACAAAATACTTGAGGCCTATACCCACATACATTTTTAGTCACTATATATCTATATCTATATCAAAATTTAAATTCTAATTCAACAAAAAAACACATATTTAAACAAAGAAATTAACAAAAAAAAATGTGAATTTGAATAATAAAACGTAGACAAATGAGTTTGCTAGAAAGAAGATTCTTCACTGACGAAAGGTTAGTCAGCAGATTGCAATCCGTTCATCAAGTTGCTAGTCTTTTTTTTTTTTGAAAAAAAACCTTATTTTGATAGTAAGTTTGTGGTTTTTTGTGCAATGAAAAATGATTGGGTATTAATCACAAAAATGATCCAAATTGAAGGTATTTTACACAAATATCCTTAAAATTATTATGTTAATTTGATCTATAATTATAGCAGCAACCAAAATTTTCATTGCTAAAATTAAAATTTAGCAACAATGATATTTCATTGCTAAGAACAGAAAAATAGCAACGAATTTTATTCGTCGCTAATACTTCATAATTTGTTGCTAACTTAACGACGACTAACGTAATTCATTGCTAATTTCAATTTAGCATTGGTTGTTATAGCTTCGCCCTGTTGCTAATTTCGTTGCAAACGGTGCTTAGCAACGAAATTTAATTTCCATGCATACAGAGAAATTAAAACCATTTTATATTCACAGTTTTTCTAGTAGTGTCATTTTATACACATCAAGTTAACCATGCATACAGAGAAAGAGCTAGAGATCCAGAAATCAACTTATTCATTCATTATTGATCAATAAAAAAAAATTTATGTTCAAGATATACTTCTTGATATGATATATATATATATATATATATATATATATATATATATATATATATATATATATATATATATATATATATATATATATAAAGGATAATGCAAAATAAATAAACCAAATCAATTATTATCTTTATATATTTTTTAGTTATTCTGTTTCCTAGTTTGGCTAGGATATTGTTTGTATTTATTCTCAGTTAATGATAATGAGAATATCAAGCTCTATTCCTAATTTCTAGATGGTATCAGAGCGGGTTCTTGAGAACCATCGCTCGTGATTCAAGATGGCCGGAGAAAAATCCGACAACAATGGCAAAAATGATGCCATTGACGTCAACTCACCTTATTACATACACCCTTCAGATTTACCCAAACAGATGCACGTGAATGAGCCTTTAACCGATGGAAACTACGGTGATTGGGCCAAGGAGATGGCTAATTTCCTGTTTGCAAAGAACAAAATGGGGTTCGTGGACGGAACGATTTCCAAACCAGAGAAAACAGCAACAAATTATATGCAGTGGATGCGTTGCGATGCCATGATCATTGGATGGCTCACGACGGCGATGGAAAAAGATATCAGGGGAAGCGTAAAATACGCAAATGCCTCCTCTGAAATATGGAAGGATCTGAAGGAAAGGTTCGGGAAGGAGAGTGCACCTCGAGCCTATGAACTGAAACAATCTCTTTCGATTACTCATCAGGATGGTTCATCCGTCTCAGCCTATTATACCAAACTTCGTGGTATTTGGGATGAGATACAGTCTGTGCTTCCAGTCCCACAATGCACATGTGGAAACTGTTCTTGCAACATCGGAAGAAGGCTCAGCGAATTCAAAGAAAAGGAGCGGTTGTACGAGTTTTTGATGGGGCTTGATGGGGACTTCTCAACAATAAGGACCCATGTTCTCTCAATCAAGCCGACCCCCTCACTTGGAGAAGCCTATCGCCTTGCTTCGGAGGAAGAACAACAGAGGCAAATCACTATGATGAAGAGGACTCAAGTGGAACCGGCTGCGTTCAAGACCCAAGGACGACAAGAAGGACCTTTTAACTTCCAACGGAACAACAAAGGGGTTCTAAAAGAACCCAAGCGAACTACGGTAGAAGCAATCGATCATTGCACTCATTGTGGGAGAGATGGCCACAAACGAGATGGTTGTTTCAAGTTGATAGGCTATCCTGAATGGTGGCCTGGAAAAGCGAAGGTAGATAAAGTAAAACCGAAGGCAGCTCACGTTGAGACCGACCCTAGTATAGGAGGTTTAACTGAAGCCCAATACCAGGTGCTGATGAAACATTTTACCGGCAACGAACGAAACACTGCAGGTGACCATGTTCATAAGGCAAATATGGCTGGTAAGCATGATAAAAATAGTGACTGGATTGTGGACTCAGGTTCCACCGAGCATATCGTTCATAACCTAGAGTCTCTTGAAAATGGTACTCGAACCATACGAGAGGCGCCTGTTATGATACCGAATGGTGACAATATACCGGTAGAAGCGAAAGGGAATTGCACCTTGATTGGTGGAAATAAGATTAATGAAGTTTTATATGTTCCAAATTTCAATTGCAATTTACTTTCTGTTAGTAGATTATCAAAGGAATTGCAATGTGTAGTAAGTTTCTTTCCGGATTTTTGTGTCATGCAGGGCTTACACTCGAAGAAGTTGATTGGCACGGGTAAATGCATTCAAGGTCTATATCGGATGGATATGGTGGCTAAAGAAAGAAAGGCTATGGCGATCAAAATTGACGCTAAAGTTTGGCATTCAAGGCTAGGTCACGCTTCCGATTCCAAGTTGTCACATATTGATTTTTTAAGGCATCTTTCTTTTGATTGTAAGGATAATGTGTGTGATTCATGCGTTAAAGCTAAGCATACACGGACTCCATTCCCTAAGAGTTTTATTAAGACTAATGAATGTTTTGAGTTGATTCATTGTGACATATGGGGTAAATATCGTAAACCATCAACGAGCCATGCAAGCTTTTTCCTAACCATTGTTGATGACTTTAGTAGGGCACTTTGGGTCTTTCTCATCAAACATAAAAGTGAAGCGAGTGACTGCTTGATAAGCTTTCAAAACATGGTCAAAACTCAATTTTCAAAACCCATCAAACGGATAAGAAGTGACAATGGAGGTGAGTTCACTTCTAATCGCATGAAGGAGTTTTATGCTCGTGAAGGCATTTTACTAGAAACTACCTGCCCTCACACACCCCAACAAAATGGGGTGGTGGAACGAAAACATCGACATCTCCTTGAAACCGCTAGGGCTCTCATGTTCCAAGCGAGCATTCCGAAGCGATTCTGGGGAGAATGTATAGAAACGGCAACATATATCATTAATCGTCTCCCGTCCAAAGTTATTGGAAATCAAACGCCATATGCAATAGTTTTTGGACGACAACCAGATTATGATCACATGAGAACTTTGGGTTGTTTAGCCTATTATAGCAGTATAGAAACAGGAGGCGACAAGTTCGAATTCAGGGGGAGACCAGGGGTGTTCATGGGATATCCATCAGGAACAAAAGGTTTCAAAATTCTTGACATCGAACATGGTAAAATGGTCGTATCTCGGGACGTCAAGTTTGTTGAGAATAATTTTCCGTTTGTCCATCTTAAGTCTACAAACCCAACTTCTGATATATTTGAACTACCCATGTGGCATGAAGATGACTACGTTGTTAAACCAACAGAAGCCGAGAATGTTACGCTAGATTCCGTCCCTCAAACCGAACCCACTCAGTCTACTACCAATATTGCACCAGCTGATTGTGTTAATCTCGGAGGTGATATACAAGACGACACTGACATTGAGCAAGAGGACGACACTCCCATTGAGCAACCCCATAATACATTTCAGGCACCACGAAGCACAAGGATCAAACTTCCATCGTCTCGATTGCAGAATTATGAAGTCACACTGCCACCCTCCGTTGACCATGCAAGACCCGTGCCCGATCGAACTTCTTCTACGGTACATCCTCTTTCAAATTATGTTTCTTATAATAATTTTTCAGCTTCTCACAAGGCTTTTCTAGCAGCCATTACGTCCAGTAATGAGCCTAAATCATTCAAAGAAGCCATGCAGGATAAGAATTGGTGTGATGCCATGCAACTTGAAATTAAGGCACTTGAAGACAATGAAACATGGAGTTTAGAAGCCTTGCCGGAAGGAAAACATGCAATTGATTCGAAGTGGGTTTACAAAATTAAATATAAACCCACGGGGGAGATCGAAAGGTACAAAGCCCGTCTCGTTGCAAGAGGGTTTACACAAATTGAAGGAGTCGACTATCATGAAACCTTTGCCCCGGTTGCAAAACTGGTAACCATTCGAACGCTCATCACGGTTGCCGTTAAGAAAAATTGGTTGTTACACCAACTAGATGTGAACAATGCTTTTCTCCATGGAGATTTGCAAGAGGAAATTTATATGAAGTTACCACAAGGCTTTTATCACAACAAAGAAACCAGAGTATGTCGACTAAGGAAATCTTTGTATGGTTTGAAACAAGCCTCTCGTACTTGGTATCAAAAGTTCACGGTTTCTCTGCTAGAGATTGGATATAAACAGTCTTATGCTGATCATTCTCTTTTTACTTACCAAGAAGGAGGAAAATTTGTTGCAATTTTGATTTACGTTGATGATGTAGTGGTAACTGGCGATCATGTCGAGATGATTCAAAGAACCAAAGATCACTTGAACACTAATTTCAGTATCAAAGATCTTGGTCCTTTGAAGTATTTTTTGGGCATAGAAGTCGCTCGTACTGAAGATGGGATGGTCCTGAGTCAACACAAGTATTCTATGGATATTCTATCTGCTTGTGGTCAACTTGGATGTCGACCTAGTGCTATTCCCATGGAACAAAACTTAAAACTTGATCAGTGTCATGAGAGTCACAAAACGGATGCCTCCCTTTATCGGCGTCTTATTGGGAGATTATTGTACCTCCAAGTCACGCGCCCTGATATTGCATATGCGGTAAATATCCTTAGCCAGTTTGTCTCGGATCCTAAAGTTGATCACATGAATGCACTTCTTCGTGTACTCCGGTACATCAAGTCTACTCTTGGTCAAGGCATTTTTATACCCAAGAGCGGCGGTTTTAATCTTGTTGCTTATTGTGATGCTGATTGGTTGGGATGTCCCTTCACAAGACGCTCGAGGACAGGTTATCTATTACTCTTGGGTGGTGCTCCAGTGTCCTGGAAAACAAAGAAGCAGTCTGTGGTTTCACGTTCCTCAGCAGAGGCTGAATATCGAGCCATGGCCACAACGGTTAGCGAGGTTCTTTGGATGCGTTGGCTGCTCAAGGATCTTACTATTAATTTACAGAACGCTACGCCTCTTTATTGTGACAACCAAGCTGCAAGGCATATTGCAAACAATCCAGTTTTCCACGAGAGAACTAAACACGTAGAGATGGATTGTTTTTTCGTTCGAGAACGAGTTGTATCTCAAGAGATCTTGCCTCTTCATGTCACCAGCTCACAACAAATTGCAGACCTTTTTACCAAGCCTTTAGGAGCTCAACCACTACGTGTTTTACTTGGCAAGCTGGGCGTTCGGGATCTTCACACTCCAGCTTGAGGGGGAGTAAAGGATAATGCAAAATAAATAAACCAAATCAATTATTATCTTTATATATTTTTTAGTTATTCTGTTTCCTAGTTTGGCTAGGATATTGTTTGTATTTATTCTCAGTTAATGATAATGAGAATATCAAGCTCTATTCCTAATTTCTAGAATATATATATATATATATATATATATATATATATATATATATATATATATATATATATATATATATATATATATATATATATATATATATATATATATATCTTCAGAGTTAGAAAATCGAACATTCCCTATCTAGCTTGCTTGTATCAAGTACAAGCCAAAGTTATAATTCTTCTTTGTCGATTGAAACCCGAAAATTAAGATCAGATACTTATTACTTTTACAAAGTAAATAACATTATTGGGGCTTAATTTGCATAGTTAAGTTTATGTAACTCAATTTTCCTTCAAGATGATAAAGTTGGGATGCTTTGCTCATTCCTAAAGAAATTGTCCGGATCAACCATCGTCTTTACTCTAGTTAGCCTCTCGTAATTCGTCTTTTTGAAATATTTGTGCCCATAAACCATCCCTTCAACGTATGCATTCTCCCCATGGCTGTTGACACCAATGTCCAAATCCCTATAGTTGAGAAATGATTCTCTAGGGTTCTTGGACACAAATGGAGTCATGTATTCGTACATCATCCTTGTGAAGTTCAAATATCGATTTTCTGCTTCGGCTCCAAGTTCTTCCCAGTCTACTTCATATTGAATCTTTGCTATGTTGCCTGATCGATGTGGGAAAGGCTTTGCGAATTCAGAAATCTCATTCATTCTTCCGCCATAAGGATTGAATGATAACATTTGGTTTTCAAGCTCCTTCATCTTTTCGAATATGAATTCGAATCCTTGTTTTGAAATAGGGTTTTTAACATAATCGGATTTGATCTTGAATGGGTTGAGTCTTTCAGGTGTTCGGCTTAGAAGAGCAGTGGTTGGAGTACCAATGGGGAGGCCTGCGTAGAATAGTACAGACTCGATCCAGCTCATTTCAATACAGTCCGATTTTTGTAATCCTAATTCCGGGAACTCTTTATTCATGAGGGTAACAAGTGAAGTCGAGTTTCCTAGGTACAATGTTGGAAACAAAGCACGTGTTCTCTTTTCGCCATTGGTGTTGTTTATGACGTCGATGTTCATGCGAAGGTAAAGATTGTTATCGAGCTTATCGGCAACTTGTAACCACTGGTGGGCAATGGTGGTGAGGTTTTGTTCCGCTGTTCGTTGGACATTAAAGACCGTCACGACAGCTGGAACACGAACCAATTTGATCTTATAGGCTAATACCACTCCAAAACTGATACCCCCACCACCTGTGATAGCCCAAAACAAATCTTCACCCATAGACTCTCTATTCAAAAGTCTGCCATTAACATCAATCAACTGAGCATCAACAACATTATCAACAGAGAGGCCATATTTTCTCATTAAGTTACCATATCCACCACCACTAACATGCCCGCCAACTCCAACGGTAGGGCAAACTCCAGCCGGAAAAGCATGGGTGTTGCTTTTCTTCGCGATTTGGAAGTACAATTCACCAAGAGTCGCACCAGTTTGTAACCATGCAGATTCGTCTTCGATGCTAACGTTTATGGACCTTAAGTTGAACATGTCAACAACAAAGAAGGGTTGATTCGTATACATTCGCGTAACGTAGGAAAGCCCTTCATAATCATGTCCTCCGCTTCTGGTTCTCATGAGCAGACTGTGTGTTTTTCCACACAGAATGGCAGTTTGAATGTGAGAAACATGTAAGGCGGTGATGATGGCTATGGGTTTCGGAGTGGTGGATTCGTTAAAACGAAGGTTTCGGATGTAAGATTGCAAGACGGTGGGGAAAGAGGAGTTAGCGGCCGGAGTGTAGAGTAATCCGTTGATTGGAAACGAAGGGTTTGATCGGTTGTTTAGGCATTGAATGAAGCGATCTGTGATGGAAGTGGATTGGGTAGGAGAGAGCATGAATATTATGAAAATGGAGAAATGCATTTTGAAAGAAAAGATGATTGCCATTTTGTGTAATGTGGTTTGCATAGTACGTTTGAGGTGGATAGATGCATGCATGCATGACATTAATTTATAGGCAAAAGAAAATTCTCACGTTCACGATCGATTACTTGTCGCGGATGACAATGTTTCATATATGGCCATGCATATTTTCTTTTATATTTTTATCTTTTGTCTATGGATATAATATTTTATTTTCTCATTTTATTAATTAACTTAAGAAAGTTTTTGTTCTTCATAATTTGAAACTTAATTGTCCATCCATTCCCTTGCTATAAGAAAAACTAGTTGAATAACCGTGCGTTGTCCGGGGGACGTCTTTCAAAATTTAAATTTTTTAATTAATAACTGTCACATGATAAAATTATATTTTATTTATAAAAACTATATATTTTTCATAATTAAACATGTTAAAATGACTAATTTTGGTAAAATTTAGTTAAAATAACTATTGGTGAAATTTAGTTAAAATAAGTAATCTTGATGACATAGGTTTTATAATAAAAATATTTGACTTACTAATTGTGTTACTTTACAAATATCATTAATAGACAAAAAACACCTGAATTTCTCCTTGATTTTCTTCTTCAATGGAAACTTCAGTTGGATTTTTGCTTTCATCATCCACAGAATTTGATTTTTTTGATCCACCACTTGTGTAAATCATATCCTGAAAAATGATAATCAAAATGATGATAAACCAAATAAAAATTTTACGTTTAAAGAATATAAAAATAATCTATTTTATTGAATAGTGAAAGAAGATTAAAGAAGTTACTTTACTTTCCGCTGACAACTTGATGCAGATTTTTTTTTCAGTCTTTTGCACTGAACATACGTTGAATTCATTTATGTCATTGACTACGTATATATACTAATATAAGATCCAGATTTTTTGGGATATTCTGTTTTTGGGCTTTATCTTTAATTATAATTAGCAGATAAATACCAGTTTGAATACATCCTTAAAAATCTGAATTTAGGTTTATCTGCAGTATAATAAATAAGATTATTTATTATAGGAATATATTTTCTTATTTATTTGATTTCACATTGTTTCGTAGTTTTTTTAATTAATTATTATTCATTTTTTTAATTAATATCTTCTAGAACGAATAATTATTTTTATGTGTAAGATTACTAATTTTTTAAGTTTTTAAAAGGATTAATTAAGATCAACATGTTTCATATATGTTATATGACTGCAAAATTATGTTTTTGCCGATATGATTGGAGTTGGACTCCAGTTTTGGACTCCAATTGATACTTATGTGGGTTGTGAATACTCTGAATGAACACCTGTACTATTTAATCAGGTTGGTCTGATTAAATTTCATTTTTAAATGTAAGTAAAAATGAAGAAATAGTTCATTTAGCTCATGATTAGAGAGAATATTCATAACATTGGCTAGATAAAAAGCATTAAATAAAATTGGATGTGTTGAAGTGGATATATGTCATCATAATGTATCAAGCTGTTGTATGCACATTTCATTAAAACACAACTATCACTATCGTTTTCTTGTTGACCCAGAAAATTTGATTTTATGTATCCACCTGTACTATTTAATCAGGTTGACTTGATTAAATTTCATGTTTAACTGTAAGTAAAAATGAAGAAATAGTTCATGTAGCTCATGATTGGAGAGAATATTCATAACATTGGTTAGACAAAAAGCAGTAAATAAAATTGGATGTGTTGAAGTGGATATATGTCATCATAATGTATCAAGCTGTTGTATGCACATTTCATTAAAACACAACTATTACTATCGTTTTCTTGTTGACCCAGAAAATTTGATTTTATGTATCCATTGTTTTCTATAGTGCCTTAACAGCTCTGGAAGCGACATTGGCAAGTGCCAATTTTACATGGATACGCTGTCCGATTGCAAAATGAATTCAGGCCTGAGAATATAAGTCAGTTATAAATTTGAACTCTCATCTAATTTTGTAGTTTTCTATAAGGTGTTGGCCTCTATTGATATTTTACTGAAATTCATTTGTCAGACCACATGGTGAAAGTTACTACATACTAATGCTCTAATTGTTTTGCTGGTTATGCAGTTAACAATATAAAAGATGAAGTGCCAGAAAAAAAACCATTTGATGAAAGAGAAAAATCTGGGGGCCCTGAACCCATAATAATTCGATCATAATGTGAGAAATATGTATCCATCCTGTTTAAATAATGCTACGTTTTTAACTATCACTACCGTTTTCTTGTTGACCCAGAAAATTTGATTTTATGTATCCATTGTTTTCTGTAGTGCCTTAACAGTTCTGGAAGCGACATTGGCAAGTGTCAATTTTACATGGATACGCTATCCGAGTGCAAAATGAATTCAGGTGTGAGAATATAAGACAGTTCTTAATTTGAACTCTCATTTAATTTTGTAGTTTTCTATAAGGTGCTGGCCTCTGTTGATAATTACTGAAATTCATTTGTCAGACCACATGGTGAAAGTTACTACATACTAATGCTCTAATTGTTTTGCTGGTTATACAGTTAACAATATAAAAGATCAAGTGCCCGAAAGAAAACCAATTGATAAAAGATAAAAATTTAGGGCACTGAACCCATAATAATTCGATCATAAGGTGAGAAATATGTATCAATCCTGTTTAAATAATGCTACGTTTTTAAAATTATACTGGTATAAGATCCAGATTTTTTCTGGTTAAAATAATATATTTCTGGTTTCTATATCGAAAATTATGTATATTTCTGGTTTAAATAATGCTACATTTTTTTCTGGTTAAAGTAATATATTTCTGGTTAAATAATTCCAGATAAATAGCAGTAATGTAGGCTTAAAAATCTAAAATTATGTATATTTCTGGTTTAAATAATGCTACATTTTTTCTGATTAAAATAATATATTTTTGGTTTAAATAATTCCAGATAAGGAGCAGTAATATAGGCTTAAAAATCTAAATTATAGTTCATCATAGCTTGTCAAATCAACATTAAAAATAGAAATGTCTACCAATAATATTGTGCCATGTGAGCAGCTTAAAAATCGGAATTATAGCCCATCATAACTTGCCAAATCAGCATTAAAAGTAGGAATTTCTACCAATAATATTGTGCTACGTAAGCATTTTTCTCACTGCTCCGTCGGCAATATATATATATATATATAATATGACCATTTTAATCTCAATTTTTTGTTCTTCGCGTAATTTTAAACTTAGTATTTTAGTTGACAAAAAAAAATTTATTAGTTTTTAATCTCAATTTGCAAGACAATATTTTCAGATTTAACTCTCACAAAAACAAGTGAAAATTCTGAAAACATGTTTTGATACTAATTTGATTTCCAGTTTTGAAATTAATGAAAATCAAAAAACATGTTCATGATTGCTTCACAATGACGGTTTTTCATAACGATGACGACGGAGAACTGAGGGAGAGTTTCACGCATCCCCTTTCATGTCTGCAAGGATGAGAAGATGAATGAGAGTAAAAATAAATATCAGAATAAACACTCAAAACACGATTTTGGAATTTTCGTGTTATCATTTAAATTTGAAAATTGTTGAAAATAAATTAAAGTTATTTTCATTCTTTCAATTATAAATTTTGAAAATGAAATTTAAAAAAAAAAAAACAAACAAACAAACAAATGAACATGTTTTCATAAATTTCAATTCCCTTGATTTCCATATCGCACTCCAAACGGATCCGAGCCTAAGTCTACCAAGGTAAATACCCTGTCGTCAACAACTCAACATGTTTACTTCATATATAAGAACCTTCACAAGTTGTTGTATATATAGCTACTCGTATTCAACCCCCTCATGGTAAAAGGAGTAGTAACTAGTAAGTGATCATTTTGGACTATGATCTCATTGTCCATATATGAGCGTCATCAGATTTTTCCAATGTATCTTTGTCATCTTTATATATCACTTAAAACATAGAAATTATCGATCATCCCTTATATACCCTCAAAAATACACATACATACATACGTATGTGCGTGCGTGCGTATATATCTCCCTCCGATCATTTGCTTGACACAAATATACATATCATAACTGGGTGGTAGAGGGTGAGGTTTTCCCAATGCCAAAATGCATCACTTGGTACTGAATTTCAATTCCCTATTACATGTAGATAGGAGTGTTTATTTATGGATTATCCGAATTTTGGATAATCCGAAAATCAGATACATGAATTAAACTATCTGAATCCGTATCCGATTTTTGAAATTTTGGATTATCCGAAAGTCGGATATCGGATTATCCGGAAATTTAATTTTTTTAGTGAATTTTAAATTATAAAATGAATTCAAATATATAAAATACAAATCTATATACCTATTAACATATAAAAAATAATTGTGTAACAAAAGAAAATATATCATAATTTTTAAACTTAAAACAACAAAAAAAAAAAAAACACATCAAAAATATTAAAATACATTAAACGAGTTATAAATATTTTAAAATTACATTATACACTTAAAACTAAAGAATATAACTAGTGTTAGTAAATAATGTTTTGGCAAAAAAGTTTAGAAAAATAAAAAAAATTAGATCTCGGATAATCCTAATTCAATACCGACACTTTATATTCTAGCTAGAACAAAAATTCAAAAGGCTAAAAGAATTTTCTTAACAAACTTGCTAAGTTGCTATCATATATGCATATCGATCCTTTAGTTAAGCATATTAGAACTTAAAAGTAATAAAGTTTTAAAGCATACGTGGGTTTATTATAAGAAAAAAAATCAACATGTTTTGATGGTATTTACGTTTTCGACCATTAATGTTATTTTTTCCAGAAAAGTTTTCAAATTAATTTTTCCTTTTTGTTTAAATAAAATTTGACTATTAGAAGTTTTTAAAAACCCGATTTACCAATTAAAACCAGGCTCTAATAGTCAAATTTCACATAACCAGGAAAAAAAATAACTCAAAATTTTCTTTAAAAAAATAACATAGACGGAAAATAACGCAAAATCTGTAAAAACATGTTAGCTTTTTTTAATAATTAACTTCTCAATTCCGTAAGAACGTGAATACCACTCTAAATTGGTCCGATTTTTCTTCAATTTTTTTTTTAACTTTCTGGGTTTGATTTTATATTTTTATGTCGATCGGTTTAGTTTGGTTTCAAACCGTGCGACTTTAAATTGTACAAGTAAAAGTAAAAACCATAAACTTCAAGAAGTTTAGGATCACAATTCACAAGGAAGCAATTATGCCATGAGAAAAAGCATTAATTGGTTTGCTGAATTGACTTCTTGGCTATTGCATCATGTTTTTAAGGCTAAAGGGAGTGGCCTCGGCATTGCATGGCATTGCCATGGTACCGAGTTGGAACACCACACCGAGGCCATGGCATCGGCAAATAATATCTCGGCATCGGCATTCAAATGTCGAGCCACATCCCCTCCATCTCCAATTCAATATATATATATATATATATATATATATATATATATATATATATATATATATATATATATATATATATATATATATATATATATATATATATATATAAATAATTATATAATTATAACTATTATTATTATTATTATTATTATTATTATTATATATATATATATATATAATAATTATAATTATATAATTATTTATATTTCATTTACTCTCTATATATACAAACACACATCCTTTCATTTATTTCATATCTATTCTCTCGTTACTCTCTTTCTATATATAATTATTTATATTTCATTACTTTTTATATTTACATACATATTATTTCATTTTTCTCAACTTAACACAATCAAAATATTGTATAAATTCTTTCATTTTTATCATTTCAAATTCTCAAAAAGAAAAAAAACATTGAACATATTTGGGGTGTTCAAAACATTGATCTCAACGTTGATTCGGTTGATGATTTTGAAAACGAATATTCGGACCAAGACTTTGCGTAGACTAGTTTTCATTTTAATGTTTATATTTTTAAATTGAATGTTTTATGTTATGTTTGATTTTAATATTATTAATTAAATGTTATTTTTTATTTCAATATTTTTATTTTAAGTTTAAAGTGAAAATAAAATAAATCGAATGGCAACCACACCCTCGGAATGGCATCAAAATGGCATTCCATGGCAAAGCTGACGTGTCGGCAATTTTGAGTGGCATCCATGGCAACCACTACCTGTGGCCTGATGAAAGTTTTGAATTGTTTGTTTGATACGATAAAATTGCACTTCAGCATCATATCATTGGTGCACATATTTAGGAATTACAAGACATTCTATTAATTGGTCATAATTAGTTATACGTACACAATTATATATATATATATATATATATATATATATATATATATATATATATATATATATAATATGGTTCGAGAGAGTACCACCCATTATGCAGCGCACCAGAAGGTACCGGTCTTAAAAGTATTTTTTTTTGAAAATTTTTTTCATGAACATGTTTTAATTAACATTACACAGATCATATGTAGATTTCACGCAAATCCGAACACTCTAAGGGGGTGTTTGTTTTTTTTTTCAGAAGCACTTCGAAGCTTTTCTCGCAGACGCGGGAAGAGGTGTCTGCGGGGAAGTGTGTTTGTTTTCCACTGAACCCTCATGTCTGCCCGCGTCTTCAAAATTCCGCAAACGTCTTCCAAAAAACACATCTTTTATGCATCACTTTTACCTTTGCAAAATATATAAACTTTGAAATTATATATTTTGTTTTTTTGTTCAGTTTAGTTTCTATATAAATTCAACTATGTAAGTTTTTTGATGAAAAAAATTGAACTCTCGTAGACATTTTATAAGATTTAAAAAACAAACGGTCTTCTCTTCGCAGACCGCAGACTTTTAGGCCACCTCTTCTAATTGCAGACTTTCGCAGCTAAGTTCGCAGACCGCAGACGTTAACCTCTTAAAAAACAAACAACTCTTAAGTGAATGAAAACGCGCATCACATAAATGCACGTTCACATGTCTTCAAAATTATGTAAGTGTGTGTTCACATCATTTTTTAGGAGTTAGGAGATGTGAATGTATGTGAAATTTACGTATGATCTTCATAATATTAATTAAAACATGTTTATAAAGAAAAAATTCAAAAACAATTTTTTTAAAGGTGGTACCTTCTGGTGCGCTGCATAATGGGTGGTACTCTCTCGAACCATATTCTATATATATATATATATATATATATATATATATATATATATATATATATATATATATATATATATATATATATATATATATATATATATATTGAGGTTTTATGGGGCACCATATGCATCGGGAACCAAATGAGAACCAAAAATGCATTGCTTGTTTACAAATGGTGCATTAAGAGCATTTTGGGAATGCTTAATAAGATATTGTTAAATTATAAGATTTAATTTAATATTTATCATTTATTTAGGAAACTAAATAAAATGATCAACCACCTTTCCATAAATTCATCTCCTTTTCTCTCTCTTTCCCTTTCTCTTTCATGGCTAGCCTCTCTCCGTCTCTGTTTCTCTCAACCAGTTTTCACAAGACAACCACTACTACTACCGCCAAACTCATCACCACCATCGTTGTCCACCGTCGGTATGCAACTCTACACCATACATGTGCATCGATGTTGACGAGAATTTGCTTGCGTCTGTTGATCATGGTTTTTGAGTATCAGTTTTTTCACAAACAGTTCATTCTACGATTCTGTATCATGCTTATGGCTAGTCAAAGAATTCTAAGATTCTTTATTAATGTTGGTGGTTATTGCTTCCAAGAAATAGTTGGAGCATATGGTATTGGTTGTTTCAAACATGATGCACAACAACAATGCATCACGACAATGATGAACACATTGAAGACGTTGTTGAACACGTTTAAATTTCAGAGATGCATCACGAAATTAACACGTTTAAATGTCGAAATGCATCACGATTTTGGTGATGCGTAATGATGGAACAAAGATGAGGATGAATATGGCCGAAATGCATCACGATTTTGGTGATGCATAATGATGGAACAAAGACGAGGATGAATATGGTCGAAATGCATCATGTTTGAAATTGAATTGGATGAAGATGCATCGTGTTTGAAGACGAATCCAATAAATTGGATGAAGATGCATCATGTTTGTTTAGATTCGGATTGAATATTTTCTGAATTCAAGCATCTTCCGATTTTGCCTTTCCGCGCGCTAGAAGTTATGCACCCGTGCACCCATTTTCAAGTTAATTACCCTTTTGCCACTACAATCTGAACCATTAAAATTCAAGATCTAACGGTGCATACAGGTTCCCAAAGTACACAATGCATACAGGTGCCCCATAGAACCTGACCCTATATATATATATATATATATATATATATATATATATATATATATATATATATATATATATATATATATATATATATATATATATATATATATATATATCATAAATTAGTTAAATTCTATAAAAGTATAATTCAAGATTTTCATTTAAGAAATTAAATGGGGCGTCTTTTATGGTGTGCGGAAAGCTCAACCGCACAAGGCCTTCCAATTTCGTAGGGTCTCGTGTTCATAATAAAGATTTAAATTTAGACCAATAAAAATTTTATATATTTGACATGTATACGTTGTGCATCGGTGCGTTAAAATGGAATTCATTTCAAATTCAATTTGATTCGTATTATTTATTTTAATTTCTCATTAATAAGTTTTTTATTATTCATGGTCTCCACTTTATCTATTAACATAAATCTCAAAATGAGCAATTTACCATTTAAAATATTTAAGGGACTATGTTTCACTTTGCCTATTAATTAAGTCTCAAAATGACCAATTTACCATTTAAAATTATATACAAGGGTTTATGTTGTAATCACAAGCACAAGACCTCTGGAATCCATGAGACGTTCATGAATCTATACAGTTAAATTGCATAAGTTAGTTTTAAAAAGCATGATAAAAATGGGTTTCAAAACACATGCAAGTAGTTCTGGTGTATAGTAGCTCTTGCAAATGTATAAATTAATTAATGATCATAGACGCTTTTATTGAATGTGTCTTTTTATGGTTTGAATAACTCAGCTCCATCCAATTTTATAAATTAAAAACATTAAAAAAACAATTACTTTCCTACAATGGAAGTTCATACACTTTTCTTTTCGGGTCTTAGCTTTTTCAGGAAATTAGTAATTAATTCAAACACGTTTGTTTTTATGGGAAGAAAATATGTTTTTTCGAATTGCATAGATATACAAACAAATAGAATCAAATTTGAAAAAGGAAAAATTGAAGTATACCAATATAAAATTAGTTTCCAGACAATATATATTATTTAATAAATTAAATATATTATTATAAGTATAAGACAATTTAATTTGAAGTTAATTTAGTTCGTACGTATAAGTTGAATCCGCTTCAATTTAAGTGAATTGATTCGATTTTCAAACTGTGTTAGACACATTCAAATTCAAGAATCATTATGAATATTCATATTTGTAATTTTGTTCTTTTGAATTATTTAATTATATTATAGTTGGTTATTAAAATATAAATTACAAACAAATATACATATATGTACCTAACTAACTATATATATTAATTCTAAATACAAATCGATCACCATTCATTTCTATCTCATAAACATCATATTCAATAATCATCCCTTTAACTCCACATGTATCCACTAACATATCACAAGAATATTATCGGATTAGATATTATTGTTATCCGTATAACAGTAAAAATTAAAAATAAAGGAAAGCATACAACAAAAAAAAAAAAATATATACACAATTTTATCTAAGATAACTGTTCTATCATTACTTTTAGGGGTTATATGCAATTATAATAAATGTATTAATACATATTTTATATGGAATTATTGTGTATAACATAACTTTGTGCATCCCTCCTTAAAGATAACCTTATTAAAAAAATAAAGATTATTTTTGTGAAAAACATATATTGCATCTTTCTATAGCACAAACCAAAATGAAAACTACTACTTTTTGCAAACTTATGGTTGTGAATAAATCAAACTTTCATGAAACGGTCGATGAGAAGTTCGTTTATGTTCGTTCAATTGTTAAAAGAACAAACATAAGCACATACGTTCATTTATGTTCTTTTACGTTCTTTTATATATGTTTGTTTACGTTCATTCGTTGGTTTTTTTATGTATAATATAAATTCTGATAAATACGTTACTATTATTGTTCTTATTAGTATTATTGTTATATAACATACAGTATTAATTAATAATATGAATTTAAAAAGTAAATTTCAAACTCTAATACCAATGTGATTGGGGATATTGAACGAAGATCACAAAAATTCAAATGTTAACATGCTTAAAAATGTTAATTTAGTATTGATATTATCTTTAAGAGAGTAATTTATTACTATCCTAATACTTTGAAGTAATTTTTAAAACTTATAACTGTGTTAAGAGCGACGGGAGTACTGGAGCCGCCAACCCGCGGCCTTGCCACCTCGGACCATCCCCGGCGGCTACACCACCCCGGTCAAGCGGCCCCGCCCTGGAAGGAGCCCCGCGCGGCTTCCCCTCCCCGCTCCACCCCGCTGCCAGCTTCCTTCTTCTTCCCCCCTTCTTTTCCTTTTTATTTTTTTTGCAGAAACAGGGAACACACCACATGTGTGTGTCTCTGTGTGTCTACATATATATATATATATATATATATATATATATATATATATATATATAATTTTACTTTTATAATTTTATTTTTTGTTTCTTATTATAGTTTCATAAATGTTTGTATTTTTTTATTTTAGTTTCGTAATTGTTCGTTCGTTCGTACAGTTTCGTAATTGTTGCATAAATACCAAATTTAGACAGTTAGTTTGTATTTTTTTAATGTTCATTTGTCATTTTAACTTTTATTTATTGTTATGTAATTTTTTATTTTAATTGGGTAATTTTTAATGTTTAGTTTATATAATAGTTTTTAAATATTTATGAAATTAATTATTTTAGTTCTAATATTTGTTTTTTTTAGTTAAAATGAATTTATTTTAAAAAAATTAAGAAAGATGGAAAGTTTAAGAAAGATGAGTATTTCCTAGTTAGAAAGGTGGGGAAAGGTGGAGAGAGAAAAGCTGATGTGACGCTGACGTGTACAGAAAGATGGTTTTCGGGAAGACGGGTACTCCCTTCACTCTAATGTAGTTTAAATCTATGCCATGAGGAGTTATTTACTAGATCCGTAGACCATAATGTATTTAAAATTTATTTTTCAAATGATAGTAATTTTACTTTTAATTGTAAATGGATAGTAGTTTTGATTTAATTAATAAAATATGATGGTTTTATCATTTTTTTTTTTTACCCAAAAATTATCTTTTTCTTATTTATTTTCCTTTCAACATTTAAAAATACCTAACATTTATCCAATTTTATAAAAATACCAATTTATAAAGTGAAACTTTATAAAATACCATTTTTGTAAATTATTACAAAAATTTATAACACAAACTCAAACATTATATATTAACTTTAAAAATAATAAAATAATCAATACAATAAATTTAAAACTTAAAACTTCATTTCTAAATTTAGAACATTAGTAATGAGCAATATTGGCATAGCCTTAAACAAAATACCCATGAGTAATTCACAAGTAAATAAACTTAAATAAATCAAATTCGATCGATCAACTTTAACAAAAAAATAAAATATTATAAGATATATATCTAAATAATTCACATGTGTCCAATATGTGAATTGTTAAACGAGCAACAAACCCAAACACTTATGATTTATTTAATATTTTAATTCTTTTCATTTATATATGTTGATTGATCAAATATAATTGTCTAATTTTTTTATACTTGTGAATTATACATCAATTGTGACGTCCTCATGTAATAATGGTATAATTGACATCACCAGGAACAACACACAACCCAATGATTAACATAATAATTAAAATTGATGCTTAATTCAGATTTAAGCAGTCTCACACTAAAGCAAGAAATGTAAGTGTCTATAATGATAAAGTCTAACTACTACAACATCATAAAGTGTTTTAAAGTCACAATATCCCAGCCCCAAAGCTACATCGTCCATGTACCAATTAGCTTCTAAGGACACCGAGATATGAAATGGATTGCCTAGGATGAAGGTCCAGCTACACCTTTGCCTTTGCCTGAAAACATTGAGAGTCAACAGTAAGCTAAAGCTTAGTGAGATAACAGATTATATATTCAACAAATATTTCTTTATAAACTTGTGTCAAAACAGGCTGTGTAAGCCCCATAGTATGTGAAAACCATGCAGTGTAAGCATGGGGTTGGCAGTTCAAAATGCTGATCGGGGATGTGCCGAACCTGACTAGGTAAGCGAGGGATGATCAGTCCCCGACAGTGGCCTGCTGTCAGCCTCAGTCCAGGTCGCATCAGATTGTGAAATAATGATCATGCAGTGCAAGCATAATGTAAATAGATGCTCTTTCAATTGAACGCTGGCTACATATTTGTCACATGTCAAGTACGAGTGTGCATAATAACAATGAATCATACATGAGTGACAATTGATGTATATGAACAATGTGAACATACCATTGAAATGTAAAATGTGAATGCAAAGACAATAAATGTTAGAATAATAATCTATTACTCACAGTGGTTTGTACAGTGGTTTGTACATTTAATGTTTGAGTTTGTGTTATAAAGTTTCATAACAAATTATAAAACCTGTATTTTACAAAGTTTCATTTTATAAAATCGGTAGTTTATAAATTTTCATTTTAAAAACAAAGGACAATGTTTGGGTAAAAAAATCGAACCATCTTTTAGCAATTAAAATTGAAACTATTATTGTTTTGGAAATAAAATTTTAAAACACTATAGTCTGGTTATAGGGGGGGGGGGGGGGGGGGGGCGCATCCGTTCGTTGAATGGACCAATTCACGTAATTATATAACATATACTTGTTATATTGTTTTTATGTTAAGTGTTAACATCACTTATTTATGATAAAAGTTTATGCATAATGGGTTAAAATCATGTGGTCATATGTTCATTTTAAAGTCATATTGGAATCGCTAAAATCGAATCTGAGAATGTTTGTTATTAGATTAACTATTAGGGGTTTTTAGTAGGTTAAATTAATTGATAAGTTGTTACGGTTAAATTAGTTGAACCTGTTGAAATTTTATAAACGGAAAAACCAGACCCGAAACTTAAGTTAAGGATCCTCGTGATGAAAACGATGAACACACCTATACACTATGCCCCCAACGTGAAAATTTCCTAGATCCGCCACTGGTTATAAGTCTATGTTATGGGTTTTGATTAAACTCGTTCATTTGTATTTGTTTAAATGTTCACTTATGTTCGTTCATTTGAGTTTATTTAATTGTTCTTTTAACGATTGTTTGCTGTTCGTTTATGTTCAATTTTGAGTTAAACGAACACAACAAAACCAAATTCTTAACAAACATGAACATGAACAAAAAATACTGTGTTCGTTTATGTTCAGTTAAAGTTAAACAAATGAACATGAACATATCATTCGTGCCCGTTTACATCCCTATGCAAACCACATATTTTTCGATCACCAAATAAACCTTGAGCCTGATAGAAATCTCGATCAATATCAAAACAAAGATTTTTGGGAAAATGTTAACCAAAACGGATAACAATGGACAACATCGTTCATATACTTCATTGAAACAGCATAGATTTTGCAACAATGGCCCTTTGAAATTGAAAAAGAAACCATAAACTCCAAGTTATATGACATTCATCCGGACAAGAACAAGAGGCCGGGGTGCTAAACGGAGTCGCTTAAGCCATCAAATGCTACACGATTCATAGTCTGCATCTTCAATAACTAATACTAATACAATCCCAGTACACCAAGACTTGGGGGTTTGTTTACTTTTTAATGGAATCATTAAGAAGTCATTTAAAGGTTAAATGACCTTTTAATGATTCCATTAAGAGGTAAACAAACATGACATTGGTTTTATGCCGTTGGGGGAGGAAAATTCACAAACATCATATCACAAAAAAGTAAGCCTTATGTGATGCTCCAAGACGCCCTTGGTGCAGTTGAAAATTGTGCATACACATGGTCAAATTACATCCGCGAATGATGCCAAATTTGTAGTGCTCTTTATTGTATTTTTATGCATAATGGTGTGTCTTTGTTCTTGATTTAGGCATCGTTCGCCTTGCTATTTTCTCCATCCAATAACTGAGTTGGTGGTTCTTCCTGTTTCTGGCTTTCAATGATGTCTTTTGGTCGTAAAAAGCTCGGTTGATTGGTAGATGACAGAAGCCTTGCCCACATCCTATCGGTTATCACAACTTGATTCTGCTTCTCAGTGATACGCTGCAAGACAGCATACAGTTATTTAGTTTATACACATCCCAGTAAGGAGTTGACGACATAAAAATTGATTGCTATATGGAATAATAATGTATAAATAGAATATATGAAACTAAGTTGCGTTTAGTTAACGAAAACTAGTCATTTTTCAATTTCAGTTTTCAAGTTATAGTTTTTAGAAAAGAAACAAGGGTTTCTATGAAAAGTGAAAACTTGTTTAGATGACGATGTTTTAGTTTTAAGAAAAATAAGATTGGTAATTATAAAATAAGAAAGATAAGATAGGTGATAGAAAAATAAGATAGAGAAAGAGAGTATTATAAAGAAATATAGGGTAGGTAATATAAAAATAAGAGAGAGAATATGAAAAGTGAAATGAAAATTTATGAAATTGTTGTTAATTAAACAAGTTTTCATTTTTATTGAAAAGTAAGATGGAAATTTTAAAAATTTTTGGTAACTAAACGCATTAGAAGTTTGTGAAGTCAACCAGGTTGATTGCAATCGGACGCAACATCATATCAGTAGTGTTAGCTCAATTGGTTAGACTGTAGGTCTTATGAGCCAAAGGTGGTGGGTACTATCCCCAACTCGACCAAAGAATTTTTCAGATGTCCGACAGAGGTTACCAATATGCCCGCATTGATACCCCCAACCAATTTATGAATATAGCAAAATGCTTTTTGAAGACTAATGTCAAATCAAACATTGAGTATGAAACATAGAATGTTGTCTTGCTATCAAGATATATTAAACTTACATTGAATGGAATATAAGTTTGTCTACCGTTGACCAGCCCGCTAGTGAAGCCAGTGTAACCCGCCATCACTCCGTGAACGCAACTTTGAGCAAGGAGAGTGCAGTACACATTGTCAGATGCATTACTTGGAACCGCACGGATCATGTATGTAGGATCTGCCATACAATTTGGTCATTCCCAATTGTTCTAACCATTTTGTGTTTGTGTGTGCGCGCATGCATGAGTACTCGTGCATGCAATATGTATGTAGGAACCGGGGATTTTAAAACATCGGAACCGCAAACGTGAGCGTTTGGTACCAGTTGCGGTTCCAGTCCCGTTTGGTGGTTTTATGGTTCAGTCTTGAGTTTTGCATGCCCTACTCCATTTGTTCCAAAGAAGGTGTCCACTTTACCCTTTTTTTTATTCCACAAGAAACAGGTCATATGTGAAATTTGACATTAATACAGAATCGATGTTCTTAAACTACCCTTCCTGTCATAAAGATTGGATGATGGAACATTTTGTTTATGCATTCAAACAAGGGTAGTCATCCAAGATAATAGTTTAGATACATTTGTAATCACAAAGCAGAACTTGCTCCTTGAGTAACAGAAAACTAGTGAAATTTCAAGAAGACTATGAAGACTTACCTATGTACTTGAGTGTAATTGGCATGGATGGCTGTCGAGCAAAGTGAGCCTGCAAAAAACGAAAAACTCTACATTTAATACTTGCAGAAAAATCAGAATTCCAGAAGCATGTACTTGTGCCACCGATAGCAATAACAAAATTAGATAAATTAACCTGTTTCTTGCACATCGTCGTTTAGATCCACAAGATTTCTTTATGTATTAATCAAAGAATATTCTTAGATATTTGACAAAATGTCAAACTATATGCAAGTAAAAGTGTTGCAATTTTCATAGCAGGGAGAAACTAGTAGCATAATAAAGTGCAAAATTCAAAATTACAAATCATCATCATATGGATAAAGAAATGAATATAAACATGAGAGGAATACCTTGATTCTATCAGAAATCCACAATCCAACATCTTGAAGTAGTTTGTTTCCGGAAGCATCTTGCGCAGTTGATTTCAAGTTTTCTGCAGCAAGAAGTTCCTGACCAGCGCCTTCTGCTACAACAATAACCATGTGTCCATTGTCCTTGAGACGTTTCTCTACATATTCCAAAAGTCCACCTTCTCCATCAAGATAAAAAGGTGATTCGGGAATCAAACACAAATCAACATCTCGACTCGCCAAAGTTGCATACATGGCAATGAACCCTGAAACAACAATTACATGGTCAATCAGAAAACAGTTGAAAAGGTTTCACCCGGAAACGAAAACTAGTTGTTTGACTAGTCTCACCCTTTGACCAACTTCTACATGTGTGACTTCAAATGATTTTGTGACATGACGAATCAAAATCAGATAATTGCTTGCTTAAAGCTAAGGATAGTTAAGCACTTAAGCAATTATATATGTATCCCAATAAGAAAATCATTAATTCATTATCATAATCAGATTTCCCAAACAATCAAAGATTATTGCAACTTCAAATCACAACAGGTAGTTTACAAACAATTGGAGGTGAGGCATACCACTGTAGCGTCCCATCAGTTTGACGACCCCTATGCCATTTTCTGCACTTTCTGCCTCCACATGTGCAGCATTAATAGCCCGTTGAGCCTCTTCAACGGCAGTATCAAAACCAAATGACTTATCAATGACCTGGAATTGGAAAAAAAACAAATTTGTAAGCATCAATCAAAGAAATAGATCTCTAGATTTTAACAAAAGTAAGCCGAACCATCCACAGATAGTAATATTCAAAAACAAGCAACCTGCTTAGTGAGATGTTAGGCATTTGTCTAACGTAACATTTTGTAAAAGGATAACCTATATTTTCATCAACTTTTCTGTTTGAGGTAGACTGCTTATCTATTGGCCACCTTCATTCACTTTGATAAATATGTATGTACCAAGCATAGGGAAAACGGAAGCATTTAAGAGCACAATATATCATGAAAGTAACTAACTTTATTTATGTGCCCAAAAACCAATGTAATTAGCATATACTGTTTTAGGTCACAAGTTGATGCATGAGCAAACAAATAAAGAAGTTAGTCCAGGAAAATGCTGTTTATAGAAATGCAATTACTGGAATGTCGTTGTCAATTGTCTTCGGAATCCCAGCTACCACAGCTTTAAGTCCTCGTCGTCTTACTTCCTGCACAATTACAAATGAGATTGTAAAGAGATTGTTTTATCTTTGTAGGGCTGGCTATTCACTGAGTGCATATCTCCAAAAATTTTCCAACGGAACTGTTACTATCAGATGACTAATTCTGCAGGATAAAAACTTGACCTAATTAGCAAATAAAGATGTTATAAGAAGCTGCAAATGAAGTCTGAACTTTGTGAAGTGGTTACAGTTCACGGACTCTCATTCGTTACTTTGTTTCAGGCAAGGTTTTCCAACTTCCTGTGTTAGATCAGTTCGACTTTAACATTTTCATTGATTTTTCTATGTTTGCTGTATAAGCAATCATTGCAAAAAACTTACTTACCTGATAAATAACTGCTGCTCCCTTTTGAGTTCCATCACCTCCAATGATATAAACCTGAAACATTTAAAAAAAGATCAATAATTCATTACCCTAAACTCGTCTAATCAACAACCAGAAGCTAAAAAGAAGCAATAGTACACATGTAAATTATTTGATGAAACTGTCATGTGTATGTAATGCTATATGTACCTGGTTTATACCACGGTCCTGAATACTGTCAACAATCTTTGGTTTATCGTGGCCTCCTCGAGAGGTACCAATAATTGTACCACCACGTTTATGGATGTCATTCACAACCTTCGGTGTCAAAGTAATGGTGTTTTTCGAGTAGAAGCCTCTATACCCTCCCTACACAAAAACGAATGCACACTTGATGACTTCATAAGTCACATAATAACTATACTTCATACTTTCTTGGTTTTCACAAGAATTCCATATACAAATGTAGTATTTATGCATCAATGGTTTTCCATTTGTTACTGCTGTTAATATGTACATTTTATCAAAATCACTTTTATATGAAATACTATTTGTAGTTTTGTACTTTTTGGATCTCCCTTTATCCACACTTTTTGAGTATCAAATTTGTTTACTTTTTTTTACTTCAAAGGCAACCAAGAACTGTCATCGTTGTAGATACTAAAAACATGGTTATTGCATCCAACCATAACAACACATTACAATTATTAAATAAATATACTACAAATCTAAAGTTATGCATGTGAATTCTGAATAAAATAGTAGAAGCCTAGAAGGTCTGACTCTACAAAGTCAAATGCAGGCTCCAATTTGGACAAAGCATGATTTTGGTTAAAAGGAGGCATCAACAAACAGAAAGTTAAGTGAGCCTTATTCCCTTACGAAATAAACCACAAAGTAGAGCATGGATTAATCTTCTTGTTTCTGTTAATCAATTTTCTTAAACTTTGAGATAGTGATTCCTAAGTAATTGTATCAACCAGCAATGAAACTAGTAATATAGAACGTAAACTTGTATCAAAGTAGCATAGTATTTAAATTATGATTCACATATGTTCTTACCTACAAACTAATATAATTCTATATATTTATATACTTCCACTTTATCCCCAGTTAAGCAATTAAGCACTAAAACTTCACTTGACCGCATCACTTTGCTTAACACTTTTTAGAACACTTTACATGGTAAAGTACATAATTAACAAAATGATTCCTCATCGTATCCTTAAAAGGAAAAAACCTAAGGAACATGTTTATATTATTATAATCTTGAAAGAAGAAAGATAACTGAGGACTAAAAATCACATCACTGACTTTTTTGGGGATGGAAGTATTACAATTTATAGAAGTAACTCGCATTTATCACAAGTTATATTGTAATGTTTCCATCTTTTTTAACTAATGGAAGATGATATTATTTGCAATCTATCCCAAAGCATTTAAAAAGACTTACATCTATCCCGAGAACTTTGGTGACACCATACATGTGATACAATGCACATACAATTTCCCTGATCACTGTATTTAGCCCAGGACACAAACCACCGCATGTTACAATAGCGGCATGCACCTCATCTGGTGCAAAATAAACCTGCAACGATTAAGGCACTCTTTTAGAGAAACCTATCTTAGGTTCCAAACAGATTCTACAAGTAAAAACAGTGTACCCTTTGGCGAGGTCCGGCACGCCGAAAATGTATTCCTCTCGGACCATCCTTATGGACAACAACCTACGAAAAAACATAACAATTGGATTGCTTGTAAACCATGAATAAATGAGAACCGTTCACTCAAGATTCATGAGTTATGGATGATGTTTCAAAATTCATATCCATTGAGCATACTAAGAAAGAAGATTTCGGTGGCCTACCTTCTGAGGCACAGTATCATCCGCATCAACAAAGTACTGCCTGAGATTGATAAGTTAGGGATTTGACATTTCAAATAGCTAAAAACATAGAACATGAACATGTTTTTCCTTGAAGGAAAGAAGATGCAAATGTAACTTACTTCACAACTGAATATGCAGGATTGGATCGCAAAGGATTAGGATAGGTCTGTAACAAGCAAGAAAACAGAAGTGAAATTAGAATATGTTCATGAAGGGAATAGACATGTGAAAATTGATATGCATATTCATGCCTTTAGCATTCACAAAGCCTTTCTTTTTATCATATGATGCTATTTACAGACCAAGTATCTACCAATCAATTACCGAAATTTGCTAGGTTTACATATAGGAGATGACTATCTACTTAGTGGGAGGTCTTGAGTTTAATTTGGTAAAACCAATAATATTCTATCATGATACATGTTAATTTGATGCATTTACCCAAATTTGCTTGATATGTTGAGGCATTCTAACGCCGTAAAAATAACCTCAAAATTGATGCAAAAACTCGGTGGAAGTTGTTAGTAGCCTAACTTAAGACTTCCATCTTCTATCAATGTGGGATGGGTTGTTACATATACCCCTACCAAGAAAACCTGAATGGAAAGCCCACATCCGATAGACAACAAGCCAAGCCTGGAACAAACTATATATAAAGAGGAATCTAATAACAAAACATGAAGACTTTGTCCACCTTCGTACTTCGAAACATGTTAGTCTTCCTTCATTACTTCCATGGTCATGGATCATGACAATGGATTAGGGCAAATGATCAAACTCCTTAACCTAATAACCAATTTTCATATATACTTTGACAAGTCCAAAATGGGTCAACCACCTTTTTTTATGATATCTTTGCCCACCATAGATGAGTCTGATGATCGGAGCTATGGCCTAAGAGACTAGGCCAAATGATCCATAAACCTATCAATTTGTTATGTTCGAAAAGCCACAGTTTGACATCCAAAATCTTACTGTATCTTGCCCTAAACGAACAATTTCATCAGAAAGATTCACATTATCATGCAATAGATCTATAAACCGTCAAAACATACATTTAGAATACTTTTCACAAAAAATTATAATAAAAATAAACAAATAAAACCTCCCTGAAAAGTCAAAGTAAGAACAACAATTTTTCCGTCATAAACAGTACAAATAAATCCAATCAATTATAAAATAGATCACAAGTACATAAAGAAGAAGAGTTGAAGATTAGTTACAGGGAGGTTAGGGATGTAATCAGTCAAGTGAGGCACATCTTCAAGCACATAACCTGCATCCCCTGTTTCAACTTTCATCTCACAACTGATGTGATTTTCCATAGTCTTCCTATCAAACATAAATTAGCAGATGGGTTTACTTGATTCGATCTTCTTCAATGGAGTTGTTATTTATCAAAGGCGAATCGGGTGCTATATATATGTGTGTGTTAAAAAAAAAAAGGTTTGACGACACGGGTTCAAAGAAGAACGTGGAAATTTCTAAAAATTGTTTAGATCTCTCTCTCTCAGAGGGGGTCTAGTATTAAAAGATTCGGTAATCAAGAAAAAGGATTAAAAGTTTTGATTTTTAAAATAAAAATTGATGGTACCGCTCTTCTAGATTTTGTGAAACAGATGGCGTGAGTTTGCTGCCGTTCACATAAGGCCTCCTCAACAAAAACACTTAAACACACACCCACGCTTTATTGTGTGCCGGTTTTATGCAGTCATAGGTTTTATAGGAGGAGACCCACAAATTCATCCTCAAATAGTCAGTCCTTTTTTGCTTTGTCTCAAAAGGTCAAAGTCCATTCGAGGTTCGCCTCCAAACAGGGTGTGAGTGTGACCAATCAAATTCAGATCCCATCCCAAAATTTGTTATTATAGTTTTAGGCTATTTCTTTTCATACACCAGCTCTCATTTTTCATACACCACCTCTATACATTTGACCTGTAAATATTTATCTTATGATTGGACAAAAGTGTTTAAACAAATAAAGTATAATGATGAATTGTGGAAAAAGGCATATTTTAGGTCAATTATAGAATGTAGATGTGGTGCATGAAGTAACACTCATATTTTTATAAACTAGGTTATTACCCATGTATTACATAGGTTAAATTTAGAAATTGATATTTATATATATGTATAATATAATAATTATATGAATAATAAAGTTTGCTTAATTCTAGTTAATTAGTTATTAAATTAATTCATATTATATTTACATAGATTTGATTTGCTTTAAATTTTAAATAAATAAAATCAGTAAATGGCGTGGCAAAAAGGAGAGAGCGACATGTGGCAAATTAAATGAGAGCATGTCATGTGGCATTTAGTTACTCTTTTAATAGATTATATATGTGTGTATAATGTCAATAAATAAAATAATTCAAGATCGTGCCCATGTCAATCGGACAAGACCGAATAGATACTCAATGTTGAAAGCAGTGGCGGACTCAGGATTTTCGGTTTTTGGTGGCACAAATTTGAGTCGTGTTTTCGATTTTATAACTATTAATAAGAATGATCTAGTTAGGCTGACAACCAATAATATTAATTGAAATTTTATAAATTTTGAGATTGAATAAAAATAATGGTCTTGAGCTTGGTGAAATGAACCAAAATTATAAATAATAATGGCTTACTGGGTGTTTAATTTTGGGTTTTATGTTATTAATTCATTATTATTTTTACTTGTTACGTTGAATTATAAATAATTATACTATAAATTTATTTATCTAATTGAAGGTTATAAAAATTTTGGATTAAATTATTCTAATAATGTTTTAATATTTGAAAAACACGGTTGCACGTTAAAAAAACTATCAGTTGCACAAACAAAAAATCGTAAAAAATTACACTATGAAATAAAGTTATTGGCGGAATGACTGGTGGCACGTGCCACCCCCGGCTTCCTCTTGGGTCCGCCTCTAGTTAAAAGATAAGTTAAACAGATAACGCTACTATGAATGGTAAAGTAGTTGACACTTGTCTAAACCAAAATTGCTCTATCCTATTGGTATGATTCATGAGTTTGTATGATACGTCTTCTTACAAAAGCTTATGATTTCCTTATCTAAAGATTGTTCTTTTCTTCAACTTTTTGGTGAGGCATACAAATACATCAATGTTTTATCCTCAGCAACCTGTCTCGACCCTTGAAAACTATAACATCCCTAGCTTTCAAGCTCCAGCGTCGAGTAATATTAGATCCATACGCACAAGTATTAACGCATGATGATGCATCTCAACTCAAATTTGATTTTCCCACTGTCAAAAGAAAAATATATACATCTTTGATTTTCCCATTGTCAAATGGCAGTGTTGAAAGCCCATCGGTTGAACACAGGGATCCATTGTACCGCAACTGGTATTCTAGTGAAGAAGAGATGAAACTTAACAACATTGGCATTACAACACTACAAAAAATATTTAATTCGATTACGAATTTATACTTGAAGGATATCCAAGTATTTGGAAACAAGTGTAATGATTTTCATGTTTCTCAATGACTAACTACAATGATCAAAATAATACTAATTGGCAAAAGCCAAGTATACAATTTCCTTTTATTTTAGAACCTAGGGTTACCACATTATGCAAACATGTCATGCATTATCATTGGATTGTCATTTTATTTTTCTTAATAATAAAAATAATCACAATTTGGCCAAATAATCGGATTAGTTAGCATTTAAACTCAAAAATTATTATGTATATATTTATGTGACGGTGAGAAGATTAACGGTGTACCCATTTATAGACCTACCAAATCTTTTGGGATGTACATAGATTGGCCCACCACACGTGCATGACACATTCATGTTCATTCACCACCTGAAAATCGATACCAAAAGTTCTTTGGTCTAAAGGTAGAAGGGTGAATATATAAGTGAGAAGTCACGGGTTCGACTCCCGTCGAATGCAAGTTAAAATTTAGGTGGTGAAAAGTAAGTTTTGTGGTAAAAGTAGTAGTTTAGAATTAGGAGTATTATAGTTTGTCGTTCAAAAAAAACCTGAAAATCGATAATGGAACGTTTTGCAAGTGAGAGGTCACGGAGTTCGGACTTCCGTCGGAGGCAAGTTGGAATTTAGGTGGAGAAAGCAAAAGTCTTTAGGTAAATGAGTATTTTAGGACTAAGAGTAGGATAGTTTGTCGTTCAAAAAAAACATAATTCTAATATAAATTTCTCTTTAAATACAAGTCTTCACCTTTCCATTTTAATATGTTAAGATAAATGTTTATTTATTTTTGGGGGAATTGCTCAAAATAGCAAGCAACTTTTCTCTTTTTTCTTATTATAGCAATCTCGTAAATTTTATCCCAAATAATGGAACCAACTTTTGGTTTCCTTCCGATTATAGCATTTAATCGGTAAACAACAAGTATGTTGTTATATCAAACAATATATTCAATGGTAAAAATAAAACTCATTGCCATATAAAGTAGGTTGTTATTTCAAACAATAAACCCTATATATAACACTTTTTTATCGGTTAACTTTTGTTTTTTACTAGTTAAATGCTATAATCGGGAATGAACAAAGAGTTGATTCCTTTATTTGATACAAAATTTACGAGATTGTTATAATAAAAAAAGGGAAAAGTTGCTTGTTATTTTAAGCAATTCTCTCTTATTTTTTTAAAATAGTTCAATTACACCCTTAATTATACGGTTAAAATAAATTCATTTTTAAAAAATACTTGAAACTATAAGTAAATTAGAGGTAAAATCATCATTTAATAGCTAAAAGTTATGATTATCATACATGTCTAGCCTTTTTATAAAGTGAATCTGTTTTGAAACGAATCTATTCTATCTTCTATACTATTAAAAGAGTAACTAACATGCCACATGACATGCTCTCATTTAATTCGCTACATGTCGCTCTCTCCTTTTGCCACGTCATTAATTTACTAAATGTATTTTATATTTTAAAGCAAATCAAATCTATCTAAATCTAATATGGATTAATTTAATAACTAACTAACTAAAATTAAGCAAACTATATTATTTATATAATTATTATATATCTTCTATACTATTAAAAGAGTAACTAACATGACACATGACATGCTCTCATTTAATTCGCCACATGTCGCTCTCTCATTTTGCCACGTCATTAATTTACTAAATTTTTTCAAGTTTTAAAGCAAATCAAATTTATCTAAATCAAATATGGATTAATTTAATAACTAACTAAAATTAAGCAAACTATATTATTCATATAATTATTATATTAAACATATTTATAAATATTTATTTTTAAACTTAACCCATGTAATACATAAGTATTAACCCTGTAAAGTAATAAAAACTATGACCTTTGTGTAAATTTAGTTTTGGGCTTTACAGTATTTCTTTTAAAGGCCATGGGCTTTACAGTATTTTAGTTATTAGCCCGTTAAACATCAGTCCATAGACAATGCAATATTAAATCCTAAGGTCGTGTTTGGTTCGTAAATTTCATAGCATTTCGCGGGATTTACATTTGAAATACCGCGTTTGGTTCGCGGATTCATTTAGGATTTTAGAAATCTCACTTTCCTTTGGTTATAAAAAAAAACCCGGCTGTCCGCCTCCTCCCCTTCCTTTTTAAATCCCATGAGGAATGGCAACGGGACGGGTTCGGGGCGGGGATTAGTCCCCCCGTCCCCACCCCATTCACATCGGGTTTCTTATCGGGGATCCCCATCGGGTCCCCAATGGGTACCCAATAAGACTCAATTACTCGTTTAGTGTCTTTCGTTTTTCGTTTACATATATAAACCCGAACCTAAAACCCGTCTAAAAAATTAAAATTGATAAAATTTCTAACGATATCATATAACTTTTTAACAATAAAAGATAAAAATTTATATGAAATATAACCAAATAAAACTAAATAACAACACACTTGCATTACGTAGATAAAAAATAACGATACAATAACATTAACAAACAAAATTACGTAGATATTAATCATAGATTATTATATATTTATAACATAATTAAAGAAAGAAGGTATATCTATGTGTGTGTGTATATATATATATGAAAAATAATATAAATACTATCGGGGCGGGGCGGGGATTGATCCACCCATCCCCGACCCGTACCTGATAAAATCCCCGATAAGATCCCCAAACTCGCCCCGAAAAGTTCGGGTTTCGGATTTCCCCATCGGGTTCGGGGGTTTTTGCCATCCCTAGACTCCCATCTCAAATGCATTTTCCACTTTACCATATTACCCCCACAGTCCCATCTCAAACCCTACTACGTAAAAGCAACCAGACCTTTTTTTTCTTCTTCTTCTTCTTTTACAGAGGCCGCTGTCGTTTCTTCCTCCTTCGTCTCGATCGACAGCACCCAGGTAGGTTTGTTCTTCCACATTTCTCAATCGACTTCTTAAGAACATCGTACAATCGTTTCTATCCTGTCTCCATCATCTAATTGACTGCAGTTCATGAATTTCCAGCAGCACTGATTTCTCTTCTTCATTCTTACGTGATCTGTATTCTCATAAGGTATTTGATTATTTTCTCTCCGTCAGTAGCAACGATTTCACTTTCTTCTTCAATCGGTAGCATCAGTTTCATCTTCAATCTCACATAATTGGCTTCTTGTTAGGATCTAGGAAGCATTCGGCATTCTTATAAGATGTCAATTTAAAGTTTAGCATTGGATATTATGCGTTGAGAAATTGTTTGAACTTGGTTGTTTTTTTTGTTATTATTATGCTTAATCCAATTCGCCTCATGTGTACTTCATAAGCCATCATCTTAAGTCTTGTATATACTAGGGTTAATTGCACCAAAATGTTAAGGGCATATGTTGAAGGTTTATAATCAAATTAGGGATCTAGTTATGAGACAAGGAAACCATTTACCAAAAGCAATGTCTATTATAGGCCACCGGGTCTCATATTTGATTACATCTTTTTGAAACTGCAATTATAACATATAGCTTAGGTCTTTAATTGTTGATTTTGAGAGTCCAATCCGAATATAAAAATCTTACAGAAAGTACATTTCATTTTGGTGCAATTAGCAGTCTATATTTATGGTAGCCATATGAACAATTAAGCTAATTGCATAGCATCTCCAACTTCTGCAGAAAATATGGGTGGTGCAAATTCTGACAAGAAAATAAAGAAAGTTGCAAGAAACATGAAGAGAAAAGGCATGGAGCTACCTGAAGCTGAAACAACTGGAATTGTAGTCTCCGCTAATCCAGATGTTGTTAACGAGGGCAAAACGAGTGCTGGAATGACTGACACAAAAAAGAACAAATTGAAGAAAAAGAAAAGTAATAAAGAAAATAACAAGGACGTTGCTGTTCGTGAGTATGTCCAGCACATTAATGTAGTTGGAGATGATTCTAAAAAACAAAGTGGTATGCAGTCAAAAACTTTGACCAAAGGAAAACTGTTCCTTTGACGAGTGTTCCATTTGTAGATTCTTTAATAAGTTATTTACTTGTTTCCTGATCATCTGTTCTTCATTGATTGATTGCATAACACCTCCAACTTTTGACAGATAATCAGGATGGTGCAAATTCTGAGAAGAAAATGAAAAAAGTTGCTAAAAATAAGAAAAGAAAAGGCACAGAGCTACGTGAAGCTGAAACAACTGAAGTTGCTGTCTCCAGTAGTACAGCTGATGTTAATGAGGGTTACAACAGTGCTGAAATGAGTGACAAGAAAAGAAACAAATTGAAGAAAAAGAAAAGAAATAAACAAAATCGAAAGGAAGATGGTGTTCTTGATCATGTCCTACACTCTAATGAAGTTGAAGATGATCCTAACCAGCATAGTGGTATGAACTTTTAAACTTCGACTAGATAATAAGGTTCTTTTACGAGTCATCTTCTTTTTTTCCCTCCATTTGTACCTTCTTTAATAATTCATTTACTCTTTATCCTGATCTTTTGGTCTACAATAAAACCATAATTTCATGCAACTTTATTTTTTTATAGGTAAATCAAAGAGTTTGTCTCGAATAGAAAAGAATGCTACTTCTTTCAGCGATGAAGATGAAGTGTATCAAATCTCTTCAGGGGATGAGGATGAGACAACAGGAATGAAAAGTATGTATTTTTCACAACTAAATGAACTTTAAGATTTTGTTATTTATTTAAGTTAAACATCATGATGTTTGGATCATGATCGTAGATTTGACAACGAAGAGGCCGTGTTAGTGGTTATAAGAGGAAATTGATGCACCATATTATGTGTATATCTTTATTTAAGGAAGATTAACATTGTTTTTTGAAAATTATGCATTGTTTAAGATTTTACTGACGTTGATAGGATGGATCATTGAATACCATCGAGCTAGACCTGGGGCAAAGGTTTTGTTGGAAAGGATCAATGACTTCTTAGTTAACTACTGGGCAGAAAAGGAGAAGGTAATCATGCTGTTTCTATGTATATACTTGTATCGAATCCTTTATGCTTAAATAAAGGTGGCAAAATGAGCGAGTTGATGATGAATCAAAATAGGTAAATTTGTAGGAAGGGTAAAAACAAGTTTGGTTTTTCTTTTGAATTTCATAATTAGATAATATCAAATACAATTACAGAAACTATATATAATTTGATGATCCATTTTTGTAGAATAAAACAATGTTCTAGGTTGTGAACACTTGATTATGCCATATGTGACTTTTTAACACATTTGGCCTAATTTTGTTTTAGCCAGCTTTTCAATTTGGGTTCACTTTTGCTAATAATAGACTATTTTTGCTAAAATGGAAATGGGTCAAATGGTTTGAACGGATACCTAATCGAAAGTTGCTAACTTATATTCAAATACATGAAACAATTTAGAAAAAAGGTTTGGTTTTATTTCAGTAATATAGATTTTGTTGTAGTCATATGGATGATGTAATTTATGCATTTAATAAAGTTTGACTAAAAAGTGTTGGTGAGTAATTTGACCCATTTCCTAACCTGCCCAATCTGCTTCTTTTGCCAAATCTAGTTTTACCTGTTTGACATATTAGTTACAAAATATAGCAGCCCGTATTGAACTCTGGTTTTTAGCCTTTTACCATTCGGTCCATGATATCAGTGTCTTTTCTTCACTGTGTAAATATCTAATATGCAGGAAAGAAAAGAAAGGGAAGCTGAAGCAGCAGAAGGCGGATGGACTGTTGTTACTCATGTGAAGGGTAGGAAGAAGACGACAGATGCTGAAAGTGGTACCACCATGGGTTCTGTTGCCCAGGCTGCCGTGATAGACAAGATGTCAAAAAGGAAAAACAAACAAGTAGGCCTCAGTTTCTATCGTTTTCAGAGAAGGGAGGCACAGAGGAATGGTACGTATATTCTTTTTTACCTCTTCTCTTTCAGCATCAATGATTTGGTGTTAAAACTTTCAAGTCCTTGCAGAAATTATGATGCTGCAAAGCAAATTCGAGCAGGACAAAAAACGGATACAACAAATGAGGGCTGCGAGGAAGTTTCGGCCATACTAATGCGTCATATGAAAATTGTACCCTGTTTCGGGTGGTTTATGGCATCTGCTCAGTTTTTGCTGAAGTCTCTCTTCAGTAACCAAATAGGGCCAGTAGGCTTGTGTGTTCAGAAATGGAATGCCATCACAAAGCAAACATGAGGGTTTGATTGCTTCATAGTAGTTGAAACAAATTCTTCAAATTCTTAATGACATGATCTACTCAATTAAATTAGGGCTAATGATAAATATTTCACTGGGTCTTCTTCTTCCTTTGACCTTATATTTAGATGTAAAATATTCATATTGGAAGAAAGCAACTAAATATCTAAAGTGTTCTTTTTTATCAATGTTGACCCATGCTGTTTTGGCTTAAATAAATTAGCAACTACAACAAAATTTATCTGAGCATATTTCAACAAAATTCAACCCCTATTTAACATTTATAAAATTGGTTTAGAACCATGGTATAATGGCGATACAAAGTACATATGGGAGTTCATAAATACAAAATGACTCCTAAAAGTAAATCAATATTTATATTCTGATTTTTAGGAGAATTATAACAGTGTCATTGTATTAAAAAATTATCCGTTAGATAACAATCACAACTATATATTCTCTATCTTTGTGTCTTCAACTCCTTTCTTCTATCATTGTTGTTATGATTTGTTTCTGTTTTACCTTCAATCTCATTTTAATAAAGCTTTATTGGATTTTAGGTATTGAACATCTTGTCTCGCTTCTACTTTTATATAAATATTATGCTTTTTCGCCTTTCACACGAATAAACTGTTGGTCACAAAAACATTTTTTATATCCTAACCATAAGTTATATAAAACCCCATTAATGGAAAGCTTCTCACAGCTGAGGAAGTATCCAAAGTGAGAAAGTCTGAAAATTACGTATTAAATTAGAAGTTGATATTAAGATTTTAACTAAGGCTTTCAATTTAACTTTAGACTACCACTTCTTAAAATTAAAAAGGAATTTTCAAATGTACCAGCCTTTTAACTTTAATGCAAACAAACCGTCTAAAGTAAGTTTGGATTTAAAATATAAAATTCAAACCTATCTAATAGTAACCTTACATATTTTTTTTCTTGATTTCACAACCCTACACACCACCGGATCAAGCTTTCTCTTGTACATGCATGAGATGATTGTTTCTTTTGTTGCTGTTAGAGATTTATTTGAAAATTTTACATTAGTTTTTCTTTGGTCTGTCTTGGGTTATTATTTTCTGCAGTGAGAAAAGAACAGGTGGATTAATACTCCAATGTGATTTCCATATTCATGCTTGGTACTGGTCAGAAACATAAAAAAAGGAAAGTGTTGCTGCATCGAATTGGGAATTAGGGTGATGCTCATATGGTTCACCGGCAGCTGTTGGTGTAGCTGGTGCTAATGATCTCCCATTTTTACCCAAAAATCTTTTGTTGATAAAGAATAGAGATGGGAAATGAGTGGTTGCCTCGAAATACGTTACCCTTTTATGCAGATCTTCAATATGTGGTCATTTAACTTATTTATAAATCGAATCAAGTTAATACAGAAAACTCAACAGTCAACACACTACTTACTACATGTGTGCATAAGGGTTTGATGCAAACAGTCTTCCAAGTCTTCTGCTGATACAAAAATTGAAGGCAAAATGAGAACAATGCATGTTATTTTTCTTCTTTCTTTTTCTCTTTTTCAATTTGTAAGGTATGTGGGAGTTGCCCCAATTTATATACACCAAGAAAAATGAACATAAACCTAGATTAACAATTTCGATTCAGGTTTAACACACTTTCTAACTTCTAGCCTTCTAGGACACCTCTCTCTATCTCTACACTTATGTGTTAGCTATAATGAAATTCCCGAAAATAGGCATGCAGTCAAAATAAAAAAAGATACCACCTCGTCTTATGATCGCCAAAATGCCACCACATCAGTACTATACAATGACCGATCTTGAATCTCCAAATTTGCGACATGCCAATTTACTAGGCATGATTGGATGCATTTACACAAAATCAGTGCAACCGGGAATATCCACCACTCGCTTTCCTCCCTGCAGCGACGCAACCAAAAATATTAGAACGAAACAACATTATTTATGATATCCAGAAAGATGTCTAAGTTACTCACATCTTCCATGGCTGAAAATCCGGGACTTTACTACTGGGCTGACTGCAATAGTGAACATAACCACATATAAATGCAACAACCTGAAAAGAAGACATGATTCAGAAACTGGTAGAGGTAGGCATATTTACCTAAAAACTGGTTGATTTGGTTATAGAGATCAAGCAGTAAAACTTTAAAGAGTTAAATTGGTGAGTGCCTGGGCATTGCCCAATATATCACCTTTTTAATAAAACTAGGTTATTGTTTTGATGACATTAGTCTTTGTAATCATTTAATATATTAAGTATCTATAAACTGGATGAAAAAAGAACAAAAATGGGTTGGCCATGCATAAGTTCCTTGATGCGTGTGTGTATACATATATTACATGCCTCTTACCAGTGTGAGAATGGACTAACTTTATGTATTACATGCCTCTTACCCGTGTGAGAATGGACTAACTTTATGTATATGTACAATTAGTACAAAAATAAGTGTTGGGACTGACGAAATGTAACAGTGACGTACCACATTGACAAAGGATGTAATGTTCCAGAGAGCATACATACGAGCAAGCCCTGCAGAACGCCTGGGTCCTTGACTAAAGAGAGCACTAATTCCAGCGGGAAACGGAAGCAATATCCCAAGCGGCAAGATGAAGAGAACAAGAAACACGTCCGCAAAAGAAATTGAATATAATTGGAGTAGTGTAAGCAAAACTAAACTAAAATCTCCTAAGAGTAGCATTGAGATGACCAACCCAACAAGATCCTGCACCAACCATTGACATACGTTCAGAAACCCAAAGAAATATACACACATCAAGCAAACACACATTTGAGGGGAGAAAGAAACCTGGTGGCCAACTGGTTTTGTGTTGTGAATTATGAAAGAGAGAGGAAAGAATACATCTCTTTTTTCGTTGAAGGCTTGCAAACTGTTAAGATCTAATATCCGAACATAACTTGTCTTTCTCGTTATATTCTTTTTGCCACTCCTGTGTTGAATTAAACTTGTAAATTCGCTTGAATCATATGTCGGACCGTCTCTCAAGAAATCATCATTACTATCATAAGGAAGAAAATAGTGTCAGGTTGTTCATAACTCGTAAGCAAAGAAATAGATGAATTAAAGAGATCTCATATGATTTTAAAAACCAACAAATACTCCATCTCAAGAAAAGAAATATGGAGCGGGTGTTCGAATGTGCATGCATCTACAAAGTAAATGTGTGATATTGAATGATCAAAATTAGACAATCAATTGTAACATAAGTAACCTGTTGCACGAGATAGTGCCTGGATCTGTTTGTTGCTGTTTGAAGTTGGGTTTATCACTTTTGATGGTATCAGGCGTTAATCAAATTCTGATTATTGGAACTATAAATGAAACAAGGGTACATACATATGTTACTCTGCCCTTGGATGATCAGTTATGTTGCAGCTAGCATCAAATTAACTATTTGGCTCCCAAATAACTAGATAATCATAATCTGTTACTAAATGTAAAAAACGATTATTGGGAGTCTCACGTCTCAGAACAGAACCTAAAACGTAACTTTACAATTGCCAACTACACCTACACTTATATATTAAGCAATAAGCATAAACACTTTGTTACCTTGCTTGTTGGACCTCTCGAGTAGTTGTGACGGGATTCTCAAAGGAAATAACCTCAGGTTCATCAACAGCTGATACAACAAGTCCATATTGATAATAGTCACCAGTTGTAGCTTCAAAAAAAGCAAGATCCACACGTATGCCATAAATCCTCAAAGTAGGATTGCCATAAGTTTCAAGCCATACGACAACATTACGGAACATTGCCCTGAGTCGGCCCCGACTAACCAACCGCAATTGTGCATTCAAGCCAGCCACAAAGCGGTACCAAGTGGTAGGAGGAACAGCCTGAAGGACCCATATTAAAAGAAGTCATGCTAGACAAAAATGTCTCCAATTTATAATTAAAAATAAGCTGTTGAAGGTCAATTAAAAAACCTGATTCATGAGAGTAGTAATTATATTATCACTTTGAAGTGAGAAAGGCAACATGTAACTGCCATCACCACCAAACAATAGAGACAACGGGAATCTTTGGTGAAGCCGAGGAGGAAGATCACTTCTCTTTTCATCACCTCCAAGGAAAAAGTCCACATATGCTAGCATTAAATCAGATGTTGCAGCTACCTACATCATTACATACAAAAGAAAACAGCTGAAAATGACGTTTGGTATCACATCAAATTGCAATTAGCTACATGATGATGATGATTCTAATAAGAGCAAAATGCAAATTGCATGTAAAAGGAACATATTTTCAATCAATTTAGCAGGGTCGTACTTTCAAATCAATGCTTTAGGGATGTTACAAGTTTATGATCAAACAAGTGACTTGGTTACCTAATAAACAAATTGACTTTTCATTACTAGGTCCCTTATTTGATTATAAACTTAGAACATGAGCTCTTAAAATATGTTCCCTAATATAAAAATTAATTGTTCATGTGTTCCTTTCGTGTGCAACTTTCCGTAATTATAATAATAATACATTAAAAGGGAGTAGTATTTTCAGTAGAGCAATGACTGGCTTTAAAACCATATGTTAGGTAAAATGAACCTTAAGCCCTTCGTAGAGAGCACGTGAACGACAAGACCGTAAGCACGCATGATCATATTCAGATCTAACAAATTCACGTAGTCTTTGTAAGTTCATTTTCCGCCTCCATTGTTGCCATGACCATGCAAGAGGATAAGCAAGGAAAAGAAGAATACTGTACATTGACCCCTCCCACCACTGATAAGTGGCTAATGCATTAATCTCGTCCACAAATCTATTAAATGCTCCCTCATATCTGCAGGTTCATTTATATACTCTTAAAATAATCATCATAAAAAACTCGCATTGGAAGAATAAATCAATGCTGAGTCACACCCAAAACATATCATTCACCGTTCGCATATACTACTCAATATTTAATTGAAAGTAAGAAATATTTAAAAGAGAAAGGAATTTACACAATGTCTTTCACTTGCTCAGGAGGTGTATGAGGAAGATGCCAAGGATCACTGAATGTATTTAGACCCATAAAGTACATTCTATAAACATGGCCTTGTGACTCCTCAACTCTGTTAGTTTCCAGAACCTCATTCAGTGACTCCAAGAATGGGAAAGAGTGATCCATTTGAGATCCTTGTTGTGTAGGAGCAGGCCCAGGTGACTCGTCAATACCAACGAATTTCATCCTTGCAACACTAAGCACAAGGGCCAACACGATAAGAAGACCCAATAGAAGTAGACCAAATAACCATGGCCCGCCAAATGTGTAAATCAACTCTTCAAGAGCCGTATAACAATTTGGCATATGATATCTGTCTGAAACACATTTGTAAGGACACGGTGTTTCCCCAATGCCCCCTGTGACAATTTGCATCGATGAGTTGATCATTTTGAATATTCATCATAACATTTAATGTGTAAAGACACAAGCAAACATCAATACACTCTTTGAGTTGCTATAAAAATAACTACATAATCAGCAGTAAAACAATACCTCGGACAGGAACATAGAGAGCGCGATGAGGAAGCTCATCAGCAGGACACTTGAAACATAGAGACTTGTCGGATCCTGTAACATTTTTGTAGGTACCAACAGGGCATTCCTGTACAAATACATGAAAAGAACCAATATATTGTTTGGTTAAACATGGTGTGCAGTGTGCTAGAAGCAATAAGTGACAAAAAGGTCTATCGTCTGAAAATTAAATATTAAACAACCGATCCACAATTCTGATATATGGATGTATCATGATCACAATTTATGAATAATTTAAATATCCATGTGACAGGAGAGACAGATATGGCCTTTGTATAATGTCCATAGTTGTGAAAGGCTCAAGGAGTGTCGAGGCGCAAAGGGGTCCTCGGGACCTAGGCCCAGGCGCTAGCCCAATCAATTCGAGGTGCATCAAATTAAGAAAAATATAAAAAAAAACATATGTATGATGTCTAGCTGCCTATACTTAGATAGCATAAAAGCATTTATAATACCAAAAAAGCTATGTTCCATGTTGCCTAGTTGCACAAAAACATTTATAATATCAACCATGTAGTTGCCTAGTTGCATAAAAACATATATGATGCCTAGTTGCATAAAAGCATTTATACATATGTGTGTGCATCTGCCTAGTTGCCTACCATTCTTAAGCTCACCTTGTAACTAAAGCGCACCTTAGTTTTTTTTTTTTTTTTTTAAAAAAGGCCCCACGTGTTGGGTTTTATGCACCTCAGAGCCTAGGCACACCTTACAAGTATGATAATGTCAAAGCAAGCTACTAAATTTAAAAGGAAAAAAACAAATAGAAACACTGCTCAACTAAAATTAACGACACAAAATCGCATGAGAGAAAATGTCAACATACCTCACAAAATGTCCCATAAAGCCCTTTTGGACAAGATTTGCCAGTAACGGTTCCATTTTCTCCAGCACCGCCATCATTTCCACCCGGTCCTCCCCTATAGCAATAGCAAACATTAATTTTATATAGAAGAAAATGACAAATGAATCTCTGTAATAAGCATGAGTAGGACCCAATATTGCAAGTGATCATAGACATAAAACTTGTTTTTCCCTTCACGTATATTAAGGACTAAATAATTTGTGCTCTTTATTAAGGGTTTTTCCAACCTAAATTCATGTTTTAATGTGAAATCATATATGCAAGCTAATGTAAGATAAACACTAGAAGAAGTTTATGTGCCACATTACCATCTTACAATATTCAACAAACCAGAGTCTCTAGGGTGCACAGACATTGAGAAATATGGTCCTACTCAACATGCAGATGAATTCATTTCCTACAATCACTATTATGTTTAAAGTGAGCTTTAATGTCAAACAGCTTTTGTATGCCTTGTGTAGTAGCAAACAACTTGACACAAATAGACGAAGGCAGAGCACCAATCTGGCATCCATTTTAGTTCTGTTACAGGAATTATACTTTGATTCATGCACTGATGGTTTAAAAAGCAAGATTTATCACTTGGCATATTGATGGCAGAGACAATTCATGTAGTTATTTAGGGAAGCCTGAAGAGTACAGTTGGGATCGTTGTGCAACATAATATGGTACACTTTACAAAATCAAACAACCAAACTTGTTTGTAAGGCTTATAAGCAGATCACTAGTTTGATAATAGTATGTTTAGTGCTCATCATATTAAACAGAACATCAAACCCCACAAATGATGAAGTCCAACAAGCACCACACCAGTTTCTCTGAACTAAGGATGTGAAAGGCATCATAAGTGCTTCTTTCCTTGTTCTTTCTTACAAGCAAAAATATTAGATGTTTTATCTTAAGCATGGCCTAACCATATACGTGCTCTTTTGCATGTCCTAAAATCAACAAAAAAAAAACATAACTCTTTTCTTTCACATAATAAGCATGGAAAATTTTGAAGTTAACTTCAAAATAGAGATAGAATTGAGTTGGTTTTACAAGTTCCTTTGTCTGAAAATATCTTCCACGTTATGTTTACAGTAGAAGAAGAAAAAGGAGGCCTGCATACTAAAAGTAGTAGTATCAATTAAGTATAACTAAGCAGTTGTGTATTCCTACCAAGGTATAGCAGAACATGAGACGGTAGTATCGATATTTTAAGTCTTAAGAGTCCAATTTCTGCCACTAGATGGTCTACTCGTGGCTACAGCGCTACGGAACAAAAACTTAAAATACATCCTATGTAATTGTAAACCCTGACATCAATAAGTTTAGCTAGAGCAGCCAAAAACATAGGCCATTATTGGACAAAACTACATGTATTTTGTGCTCTCATTTTTAGGGGTTTTTTGTTTCATAATTTCCTTTCAATTGCAATTTTCTCCACACTATGGCCAAAGTGACAATGAGATTAAGAATGACAGATTACAAATGGTATGTATAGGCTTGTGTTGTTAAAGCTTGACTTATTTAGGCTCTCCAAACCTGAGCTAAGCTTAGATAGTTGGTCAGAGGAGGGGCAATACTAGGCATGTTTTTAGAGGGTCCCTGTTACACATACAGTGAATATAGGGTGTTACTACTTGCTAAGCAGGGGCAGGCCACATATAGGGGAGTATCTGATTTGATTAATGCGGCATCTGATATGAACTCGCTGTCCTCTAAAGCATCTACCTAAATTTGTTAAAATAGATATTTGGCATAGATTTTAAACCAAATTCATGTGTCGAGGATTTTTGCTGTGTATAATGAGTCTTTCCTGAGCTTCCCATCATCTTTCCAAGTCCCTAGGTGACTGAAACCAAGACAACTACTATTAACTTTTCTTCTATCATATCTTTTGTTCTATTCTCACTCTTATAAACTTGTTTATGACTCTCACAAGTCACAAGGGTCTCAAATCATTTTGCATTCTCTATTTTCTTCTATTCATTTCAGTTTTTAATTTTTGTTACTTATTATCTAAAAGCACAAAAACTCAGTTGCTTATTAATCATTTGAAACATTATCAAGTATTAACCAAGATCAAGCATAAGCCTACTATGCTATAATAATATAGAAAACATTTATCAGCAACATACAAATATTGACAAGGACCAAGGAGTTCTAGATGATCAAGGTAACATTTGAACTATATCTTGGGGATGGTATGGTAGAACTTGGGCCACATAATCTTATGATTTTATCAACCAACATAACAAAAAAATGCATTCCAGTATCAGATACTTGTGTAAAATTATGTATTTCCTCCTTTCATCCCTATAACTTTCTTTGGATGTTACATTCAAGCATTTCATTTGGTAAACCACAAAGTTTAATAGACATCAATAACTACAAGAAGAAATGAGACACAAACCCAATTGAGATGTTCCCTTTGACAGTAGCAATTGGTTGATACACATCCCCGGTTGGAATATGTGACCAATGGAAATGGATTCTTCCACCACCTCCACCACCACTCCCCTTTGGATTACCATAACCTCCATCACTTGAAAGAACTCCAGATTCACCAAGAGACAGAGTATTTAAGAACAAAAGAATCGTTCCACCAGATCCACCCCCAGAACCTCCATCAAAATCGTATGTATCATACGGATTGCTGACACTCTTTTCTCCATAACTTCCTCCATCAGCAGTAAGTGATCCATCAACAGACAGACTTGATAAAGGATGCTCCAACGAGCCAATTACTGTATATGGAAGACATCATGCAAAGATGAACAATAAGCTATTTGCATGTGGTAGAAGCAATGAACATTTATATTGAACTCCTGCAAATAACCAAATATGACACCCCCCCCCCCCCCCCCCCCCTTTCTTAAAAAAAGGTTCAATATATAAATAAATAATAACAAGAACCTAATAATCTATTGTTCCACGAAAGGTACATACCAGGTCTATTATCAAAACTATCACCAAAAATAAAGATAAAATCACAAGTTAAAAGACATGCATGCACCTAAAACACCACCACCAGCAGTTGAGTCAGCAGCACTATCATTTCCGCCTCCACTGCCTAATTGACAAGGCAAATTAGGGTTTCCATATGAAACACCGCCATCAATGCAGGTCCCGTTATAACAACCATATCCGCCTTTACCACCATAACCTCCCCCACTGCCAATGCCACTGCTTAATAATTGGCCCCTACCAACACCTCCCGTGCAACCTGCCAAAAAAACACAATTATCATATTAGAACTTGAACATCATATTCAACAACTATCAAATTCCTCAACTATAAATTGGAATTTCCATAGATTGACTTCATGACTATATTTCACTCTGTCAACATACCCATGTTAGATGTGCTGACTGTACCCGTAGAGGGAACAGTTACAGTCCTAGCCCGATGAAAATGCACAACTGACCCTTTTATAAGTCCTTCAACCAGGATGTCTTCAACACGACATATCTGAAGTAACAAAATTATCAGAACTGACAGAAGTCTCGGAAATGCACACCTGTCATTAATATTCATAGATTCAATCACCTGAAGAGTGAATGACAATGAAGCATTAACATTGCAGTCATCAGGTGGACGAAGAAGTTCTTCTGGACATTCTTGAGAATCACAATTTAATTTCGGCGTCCTGGCATATTCAACATAATAATATTTAAACCAACAATGAAGTGTATTGAGATAAAGCACAGAGGATAAAACAGTAGTCAACTTACACAGCATCAGTCGTGGCATTTTCTAAAGGACCACGCAGAATAGATCCTGGACCGACCTTCAAACCACAAGAGAATCAGTTAATTGGAGGAAAAAAACTAATCGATTTTATAAAGACAAATTAGTGCTTCCCACAAAGTAAAAGATGAAGCAAAAATGCAACTTAACTAGGCAATGTCTACAATTGAGCATAAAGGAATTAGGGTCGACAACTTATTGCTGTTAGCATACTGTTAAAATCAACTCAAGTCAATGGTCAAGTTCTCACCGCTAATTTTAGCAAACACATCTAGAGGTTACATGTATTTGAGTTTCTTCTCAGATATCATGTTCAAAATTGTGACACACACACAGATTCCTCAACAAACACCTTTATAAGAGACTGCCAAATTGAACCCTAAGACCACTTAGTGGATACAAGAGGCTTCACCAGTAGTCCAGTACTACTTAATAAAATACAGCAAACAAAGTTTGCTTATAAATAATGTCATAAAAAGGTAGCAAGTCACCCTCAGAGGTTTCATTAATTCACAATGAAAGAAAAAAAACTGACTTGTTTGTAAGAGCAATATAAACCCTTGGATCATTTACGTACAGCTAATGTGGCACATATCTTTCAAATTTTCATTTCAGGATACCGTTGTTTGGCTGAGAATGGCACTATGGAACCAAAGACCTGGTGAATTCAAGGTACAAATGTGTGCAATTTCGTAATTTGTGTCTGAGCATGTCAGGCTGTCAGCGCTTGGCAACTAGTACACATCGAACATCAATTTTCTTCCAGAATGTCCGACTATAAGGAAGTTAGCATCAAGTTCAGTGAGAGCCCAACTTAAAATACAATTGTCAGCTATGAAATTCAGAAAATATTATCTCCCACTTGTGAAAAATAGTAGTTGTATTACATAGCTTTTTTGAGACTGAAAAACAGCATTTAGAAGATGTTATATTTTACGCATGAAGAAGCTTTAGCTGTCAATAAGAGCAATCATGTAGTACTCAGTGGTGGATTAAGGGACCTCAGAAAAAATGTATTAGAACTTAAACTTGAATCCACGATTAATAATAATAGTTTTAGGCTTTTAAACCTGGTAAAAATCCATCAAATAGCATGTTTTGCAGTACCAGTTCCTAATGACGAAAGCTCAGACACCCAAATTCAAGATATCCGAATAGAGCTCATCCAACACTAATTGCTCACAAATTCTGATATTGTTATATTTGATTTGGCAAGATATTCAACCAACTATTTTATGAATATAAAAAATTCAAAAATGATACCAATTAATATCAAATAGAAATAAAATTCATATCTATATAATATAGAGATAATGGTGCACATGATAGAGGTCATGTCATGCTCCAATATTCGGTTTACAAATATCTGAACAATAATTTTTCAGTTAACATGAATAGTATTTTTGTTTCTTTATTAATTTGTCATTGTTTGTAAGTTATATCGATTTGATGAAATTATAAAATTTACTTAGGATAAAAGTTAAAGATTTTCGTTTGATGCAAATTCAGATTCTAACAAACTTGATATTCTGAATGCTTTCTTTTTCACTGATCTCAAATTTCTTTGCTGAATCAAAAGATATGACATGCGATATTAAATAATGCTAGACCGATTGCATGTTGATATTGATCATAAATAACTATCGTATTTGAATTCATTACCTTTCTGCTAAGTGAATTTAAATTTTGGTGTACACATTCAATATAATTAGCATCCATGTATGAACCTAAATGTGTTTTCAGGCTTATCCATATTCGATCAAAAACAAAGTAAAAACGAAGAAAAAGATGTAGATGTAGATGTTTACATTGACACCATAAAACAGTGAAAGAGCCAGCCGTTGTGCTTCTATAAGGTTGCCTGGCCCTGACAAGTTTAATAATCCTTGTCCACGAACCTCAAGATTTGCATTAGAATGTATTGTAGAAGATTCCTGAGAAAGAAATGTATGGTCAGTCAGAAGAATTCTGAACAAGCATCAAACTGCAAAACAATAGCAAAACCCATTCTCTGAGTACCTTGAGAACAATAAGATTGCTAGCCTCAAGAACAGAAGTCGCCACGTTCCTGTCACCTTCATCGTCAACAAGCAATTGTGAATTCCACATCAAAAACATTTTTACAGACATACGCAGAGCCCCATAAACCTGAAAATATCAAACCCTCTTGTCAACAAGTTTATATGTTAATTGGCACCAACTAGAATATTCCATAAAAATTATTTGTAAACATAAGCATCATCCTTTAGGGATCAGAGCCTCAGAGGCACATTTATAGTAATGAACATTTTACATGCTACAAGAAGTGTATAAATTATTAAAAGTTGGTTTTCAACCAAAACTTTATATAACAGATATAGACACATTTAACAATGAACATAGATATAGTAGTTGCTTACCTTGATTACTGAATTACTCATCAGAAGCTCTTCTGCCAGTACCTCAAATTCTGATAAAGCATAGTGTGCCAACCCAAAGCTCAAGATACCTCCATCTAGGAGACTTATTTGGCCTTGTACCTATATGATGCACATGATAAGAAACTGAAAATGATTTCATGTCCAAGATGAGTGAAGCTCCAAAATTAAGAAACTAAAATACAGGGGTTAGTACAAGGTACCTGTTTGAACCATCATATGTGGCACTTGCTATTAAACAGCCAACATACTTGTGAAAGTGCAAAAGAGCAAAAAATCGTAAAAAAGAGAACACTTTTTGACATGTTTAACTTCATCTAGTCAGAAAAAGGCCTATATATCATTTAGATGAAAACTAGACAGTACTATAGAATAATAGCATCAAAGGCTCTCTCTCCTGCTTCCAGCCACTTCCATCACATGTGGAAAAAAATTGCAGATCAAGAAAATGTTATGTTTTGCATATATATATATATATATATATATATATATATATATATATATATATATATATATATATATATATATATATATATATATATATATATATATATATATATATCATCCATTCGTCTCAGAGAATATGAAACTTAAAGAAATTTAATCAAGTTATCTTCAACAAAGGGATAACACATTTACCATCCATATATCCATTCTAGCCATCAAACATTTTTTGTCCATTTTTTACCATTCAACTTTCATGGACAGTCCATTTTACCATTAAAGTTTATGTTGTCCAATTTTTACTATTAAACTATCCAAACTTTCCATTTTAACCACTGTACTATCTATAGTTTAGTTGCTGAAGTGACATTTTCAATTGTTTAATGATCATAAATAACATAGCATTTGTATATGTGGCGAATATTGGTCCAAATAAAACAGCCGATGAAAAAATAGATAAAATAAAGTTTAATGGCTAAAATGGACATTTTGGATAGTCGGATGGCCAAAAGTAAGTAACACAAACCCTTTTTTAATATGTAAATTGTAGATCATGGTGTATAATTGTCACTGTGTTTCAGCTCATAAATCATAAAAAGATTTGTTCTCTTCCGCCCACTGTTTAATGCCTAACATAGTGATCTAAATATTGTCAGTGCATTAATCTGATCAATGTGATAACTCCTCTGCTGCAACTTTTTTGTTCATTTTTTCCTTTAGGGTTTCATGTCTACGATTACTTAGCCATTTCCATAGCAATATGTAGGTACTCTTACTTTATTGAATCATCATCATAAACGGTGGACTAGTTAGATGATTACTTTGTTTTCTGCATTTAAGTAAAAATTGTTTTGTATGATTATTGATATCACATGTGGGCTCTACAATATATATCAAATTCCTTCTTTCTTATACTTCCTTCCAGCACAACTTTTGACAGGTAACATCCAATCAAAGAAAAAGGTCTAAAGCCTTGAATTAAAGAGTTGGAGGGATTGATAAAAGCACACCAACCATTTGGCTCACAGAATGAATTTTAAAGAAATTGAATTTATTTATAGTGGGTTTGGAAATTAGGATTACAAAATAAATGAATAAAAATTTGTTTAAATTCCATCAAAATCTGTAGTTAAAGGAATTTATCATTCCTAACTATTTGTAATAGAATTTAGATTCCTAACATTTCAGAATTCATAACTTTAGGCCTTAGCCCTTAGCCAACCTTAAACACCCTTTCATACCTCAACCAATAATCATACTACGTACTTCAAATTTCATCCTAAGAGCCACGCAGGACCTAACAGTTTGACTATTTTTGGTGATCGTGAGTGCCAGATATGGGGATTTCACTTGGTTGTGAAGTCAAATTTGAAGGATTATGCCATCCATGTTTTTAAGTCGAATATAAGTAAAAGCGATCAACAGCGAGGTTAGCATTTCCTTTATTCAGAACTTGATGAGAACATTTCTAATTTAAGAGATTCATTCCAGACCATCCTCCTAATTTACATAATTACACTCTTTCCAGATTTATTAATGACAGAAAGGCCCTTCTACATTTATAATTTGTGCACACATGCAGTTAGATGGTGACACAGAAATATGTTAGATAGTTATTTCATCATGCAAAACAGCTAACATATATACTGAAATAAGGTTGAATGTAAAAGCAAAGTCAAACAAGCTAGAAACATTATGTAAAAATTACACAATAAATGAGTGTACCCCCCCCCCCCCACACCCGGGGGGGGGGGGGGGGGGGGGGGGGGCTGTTAATCTATGTTTCACTTACCTGAACACGACTCCAAAGTAAGGGAACAGCAGCCTTAGCAAAGTTTCGAATAAAAATACTCGTCAAAAGAGGCTGATATGGAAACTCCATAAGAAGTGTGTCTGTGTCGGTTGTCATGTTCAAATTATCAACTATAAGGCTTCGGGGTACTGCATCATAAAAAGTTCCAGCAGCACCAGCGTTTGACGGACAGCCAAGACTATTACCACCTGAAAAGCAATATATATACATACAAGGAAACAATGAGACTCGATATGGCTAAATAGTTGCATAATCCACATCAATTTAGGCCACAGTTAGAGATCAGATGGTTCAAATATGTAAAAACACTTCATCTAATTATCTGCCAACATACAAACTTACAGGATTTTTATCTAAGGGAGCATTTGGTTTGTGAATTTCCTGAGATTCACTGGGATTTGCATTTAAAATCATGTGTTAGGTTGCAGATTCCAGTAAGGATTCAAAATCCCAAGATTTCTTAAATCTCATCTTTCTTTTGTTATTTGTAAACCCTGCCTCACCCATAGGATTTTAAATCCTAGTTACATGCATTCTTCAGATTAGCAAATTACCCCTAAAGATAATGCAGATTTTTTTTAAAATTCTGATAAGTGAAAATGTTGCATAATGCAAACCCTTTGACAAAATGCAAATCCTTAGAAAAAAATCCGTGAACCAACCATCCCCTAAATTTTACGAAAAATCAACTTTTTGTGGTAGTAATGATTTTTGTGGATTTTATTACTAAGTGAATGGGTATTACAAAATACTTTATTCTTATGCTCCTTGTGATTTTGTAAGACTAATTTCTATTTTCTTTCCACAATTACTGACAACGAAGGATTTTGTAAATTAGTAAGGATGCTTGATGCAAAAAGAAAAAATGTTGATCCCATCTAGATGGGCTCAATGATAATAAATTGTTGTTCCAAGGTTTCGAAAATGTGTTTCAACTTCCCAGATTAAAAAATTCATTAGTTGTCACTTAAAACTTAAAGGTGCAATCATAAACCTAGGTTATGATATGTGCCTTTAGTATTTCACCTCAGATTTAAACAGAAGAAGAAAAAAAAAACATATTTGTAGTTTACAAATAAACCAAAAGATGATCAAGTAATAGAATAATAAGCTTGCAAAGAAGTTCATAACGCATATTTTATGTTGTAATAATAAATATGAACTCGAATGAAATTCATGGCTATATGGTAGACACATAAATAAACACACACACCCCAAGTAAAAAATAATGAACTCGTACTCCTGCTAGCAAATATCCCCAAACTATTGACTAAAAAGTAAAACATCTACCCCCCCCCCCCCCCCACAAATAAAAAAAATGATGATGATAATAATAGTAGAGAAAAGCAAAAGCCGAAAAGCATACAAAGATCAAAGGGATATGAAATATAAGTATATAACTGATGCAGGAGCATTGGTAGTTAATTCAAAACTAAACCTGATTAGTTTGGTTGAGATTCAAAACATTCACGAAGCTGTGAATGATTTGGGGATTCTCGAGTATATTTCCAAATTAATCACCTTCATTAATTAATGAATCTTTCTTCTCAAAGGTCACTTATCTTGGAACTACCTAAGAGTTATTAAATGGGTAGTGGACCATTTAATCAATCTTGGAAACTATCTTTTTATTTAATGTTTTCTCTGAGCAATTAATGTAATAAGTCTACGAAGTTGGTTTATTATTATTATTATTATTATTATTATGTTTTATCCATAGTTTTCCCTATTTAAGGGCACATTTTGTAACCTGAAAAACAAAATATTATCATCTAAAGTTCTGAAATTCAATTCTGTCTTAAAATCTTTCTGGTTATCAGTTGGAGTCGGTTTCAATTGTGGATACCGTGGGGAGGATTCCTCTTTACCATAAGGGTGTGAAGTGAAAGTTTGAGGATTCAAACCAAAGAGGCACATCAGTTCTTAGTTAACTAACTTTCAGGATAGGGTTAGTTATTAAGTTCATATCCATTATTTATTTTAAAAAGTCTGTTACCACCCGCCATCTTTTTTTTGCTCTCACCCATTAAACCTACCTACCTTTCGGTTGGACTTGCATTAATAACCCATACATTATAAAACAGCAAAATAATGTTCCTACCATGAACAACGATTTTAGGGTCTTCATGCCTACTAAACACATCCGTAGCAATTCTTCCTCCGCCACCACCACCAAAACCATCACCTCCACAAGCACTTATTTTTCCACTTCCAGTCCTGCACTTCAAAACAAGCAACTTAGTTTAAGTCGGATTGTACAGCATACATTAAGTCAAGTTAATTTTCTACACAACTAAGATTCTGCACTTTTAAAATTAATCAATAGTCTCTCTTTGTCTCACACTGATTGCCATCTACAACTTGGCACTCTGAACATTTAGCTGATGTGTTCTTCACAATCCTATATTCCTATTGCAGTTTAAATATAAAATAAATGCTAGCTCATGTGTACAGAGACAAAAGGTGACATGTGAAGTCCGCTGCTACTTTACTAAACCACCATTGCACAATCGAACCTAATGGTAATATGGAAACAGTAGATCGACAAACAACCATAATAGATAAAGGGACACCTCTTTTGAGCCATACCAAAAAGAAAACGACAGCAATTATTTCAGGATGAAGGGAGCAGTAAGTCATATTTTACACATGGAAAAGTATGTGCATAATAAATAATACACCAGTGGTAAAAACAAGCAACATGAGGACCATCATCATATAAATGTCCAATTTCCCATACAGCGATTCAAAGAACATCAGACATGACTACTTAATGGCATGGAAGTTCCACTATACCTACAGTACAAGCAATAGGGAAAAAACTTGCATAAGAGAACACATCAACCAACGTCCACTTGACGTAATGACCAGCATACCAGGCACTGACAAGAATGGCACAACCCTGATTGCTAGAACTAACAAAGACAAGGGTCTACATGATTGAAAAATCATATATAAATCATGTAGAGAGAAAGGTATGTCATACCAACATAGGAACAAAAATAGAAAAAACATAATATGAGTGTCAAAAGAGGTCCTATTTAAATACACAAAGAAAAGGCCAATTGAAAGGAGTGTTTGCCAAAGCATGCTTCTGTTATAATGTGAACTAAAAGAAGGCTTCTTAGGAGAAGGCAACCTGCCGAACTAGAAGGAAATGAAACATTTGTCCAACAATCCCTCACAACTAAAACTAAGATCCGTTGTGAATGTTTTTATCTACATATGATTAAACAAACATAGTGATTTTTCCAACTCATATGTAGAAAGGAGGTTAGTGACTAATTCTAGATAACATCTTTATCATATTAGGTCAAAAGAATAGAACCATATTCCAAATACTAGTAAGTGGTGACATAAAAATAGACCCAGAAAATATTACCAACTTTGTTCTGTTTTTAATATATTAAATTAATTTTCTAAGTTCCATAATCGGTATAAGCCATTATATGGGGCAAGCATTTCAATGCAAAATTTCCAACTCATCAACAATAAGATTGTCATTGAATAAAGCCACATTCACAGAGAGTTGCTAGATGCAAGATGTCATTCATAATCCAAGTTAACATAGAAAGGAACTTCGGAATACATGTATTTATCCACAAAAATCATGAAACAAAAATGATAGGATTCATAAGCTAGTCAAAACTACAATGGCCAACTGTTACATGATCCTGAGAGTCAACGTAACATTTCACAAAGCTATGGACAATCTATGTCTCAACGGTAAACATAGTAAAACAGATCACTCATTATTTACAGAATCTATATAAGGAAAAAGAGATTACATCTTATAAGCTTTGATGTAGATGCTGCCACCCGAACCACCTCCGCCTCTTGGACTCCCATCTCCACCTTCAGCCAACAAAGTACCATTCATCTCGATGTTATTCTTAACCACAACCATTATCTTCCCACCACCACCTCCTCCGTAATCCACCTCCTTACTCGTAGTCCCGCCTTTACTTCCATAGCTCAACGGCTTCGCTAAACCTGACCACCCATACGCATCACCACCCCAAACATCATCAGGGAGCTTCTGATCGTCTACCAAACATGCAGCTCCTCTTCCCCCGTATCCTCCACCAGCTCCATCAACCCCATGAGGGGTCCCACTCGTTTGCTCTGGCGGATCACCCGCCAAACCTGTGGTGTTCACAAGAGACCCATCTCCAAAATCCGCATTCTTAGCCTCCAATTCAAACGACCCAACCAAAATTTGGGCATTTTCACCTAAAGTAAAGTTACCAGTGACATTTATTCCGATTTCACAACCAGGAACAACCGAACAATTCACAGTCACATTGGGAAGTACATAAAAATTTCCCTTTCCAGCTACATATATATTCCGGGTTAAATTCAAATTAGAAACAACCTTACACGTAGTATCCAATGTACCGACTCCACCTAGGTCGTCCTCACAGGAAGCCGACGGCGGATGCGGCGGCGGTGGGGGCGGCGCGGGAGGCGAATAGTCTTGATGAAACAGTCTTCCAAATCCGTGGTCACTCCCTAACAAATCATCATCATCATCATCCCAATCCAATACACCACTGATCGAGGCAGGTATCGTTACGAAGACAAGAAACAAAACCAATATGATCATCGCAAAAGGTTGCCCCGCCATTACCACTTAATGGTTGAAGGAAATGAGTCATCACAACAATTGCATCGGAGATGAATCAAATTTGCAGTGAAGAGAAGCATGTATGCATATTTGAAAGAGAGTGGCGTAATAATTAGGTAAGGGGGAAAAAGGAAGAGAGAATTTGATTGCGAAAAAGGGAATCACAGGGAAACCCTAGAGAATGGTTTTTGTTGGAGAAAAAGGAAGTTGGTGTGTGTGTGTGTTTTTGGTATTACTGTGTGAAAGAGAAGAAGTGGAAAAAGCAGTTTATCAATTCAAGTGTGAGAGAGGAAGAAGTTATAAAAGTATTTTGAGATATGAGAGAGATTTTCAAATCTAATAATCAAAACTACAAAGTCTACTACGTATGTATATATGGAAACCAGCACGTGATTATGCACACGTGAGAGTCTCCCAATGACTTAATTATTATATATAAAAATAAATTAATTATTAATTATCACCTATAACTACTTGCTACCTAATAAAAGTATAAACCATAAACATGATAACGAATTATTTTCTAAAATTTATTCACGTAATACATGGATTCATAAACTAGTAAATATATAAATCATATACATGATATACCCGCAAATAATGTTAATTCTTGAATTTTAGAAGATGTTATTTGTTATGTAAAATATACAAGATTTAAATCAATTAATTCATTGGTGTGTCATTTCATTTGTAATGCATAAGATACATGTTTTTCTAACAAATAACTTGATTACCATTGCTAAGCCCTTTCGTTTGCTCCCAATTACCCATTACGATGATATTAAATTCATAAATTATAAAATGAGTTACTTAATTATGAATGAATTTTGAAAATCATTATATATGAAGTAAGTTTCTTGCTAAGAACTTTGATTATCATTTTTGATATCATATCATGTGTTTATCGTAGAATCTCACATGAAACATTATCACCACTTATCTTAAATACATTGTTTCTCATTCTATTTTGTTTATCGTCATTTTTTTTAATGACAAGATGCATAAAAAAACCAAAAACAAACAATACAAAAGAAAAGCCAACAAAACTCCCAAGTCCTAACCTTTCACAAGATTTGAAAGGAAATGAGAGAGGTTGAAACAACAAAATAACTAAAAGATACAACACGAAGAACTAGCTCAAACCTTAACAACACACTGAAGAAAACACACGACAGACACAAGATGAAACATCAAATGGAACAACCAAAAGCCTAGCATCAAGGGAGCAGTAACCAAAGCCCAAAGCAAAAATAGGCTAACCATGATCTGCAGCACCAGGAAAAAGCCAGTAGATAAGAAAAAACTCGAGCAGCAACGGTATCAAAGGGAACCGAGGGCAAAGGCAGCAACATCAGAGAAACTACAGCCAATCATAGACCAAACGGGCAATAAAGCCATTCTGACCAAGAGAACGACCTTTTTATCCCTTTTTGAAATCCAATAAAACGATGAACGTTGAACGTTGAACCTCAAAGAAAATATCCTACCCTAAGCTCTTACTTCCCAAAGACAAAGACGTCTTCTTATGAAGACTCCAAACGAAGTAAAGACCGGTCCACACCAAAGCTTGCCAAAGAGGTAGTTATTAAATATTCCCGCTGAAGTGATTATCGAGAATAAGCTATGAGAGAGAATACCCAGAATTCCAATCTATCCCCCACCATTTGAACATTTGTGCCCAAACAAAAAATTCCAAAAAGCAATGAAAAATCATATCCACCTCTAACTCACATTGAGGGCAAAAGCAATGAGCGTAAGCCAAAACCAATGTCGTTAAGCACCGATTGCATTGGAAGCTTACCAAGGAAAAGCCTCCAAAAGAAACTACAAACTTAATGCAGGACAATTATAACCCACTGTGTGGGAGACGAAGCAATCTGTAACGTCTTTTTTCTCAAAAAGCCATTTAAGCCTATTGGCCGAAAAGATCCCCAAACCGTCAAGAAACCCCCCAACAATCAATGGAAGAAGAGTCTAGATTTAAAGCGTTAATCAATCTATCTGACTAAACCAGAACCCCAAACGGCCAAACTCTCTCCCTCTTAATATCCTTAACCAATCTCATCTTAACACCACCCCATTGTCACCCTAAACTAATCTATCACACACCAACACATTTTTATCAGTTTCAAGATTAAACAACTTATTACCTAATCATCCTCTCAGAAAATGCACGACAAACCATTATCCACCTTAAGCCCAAAAGAGTCCCAAAAATTCACCTCAACCCTTTCAAATTGACCATTGATTTTTAAGATATTCTTCCACATCCGTCCTAAACAACTACTAGCTAGAGTACCTACTACCAATAATTTGTATTTCATGTTTATAATTTATATTTTCACCATTGATCCATAATAAATGTTTATTGAAAAAAATAAATTCTAAATGTTTATGTAAGAACTGACTTTTGTTTTAAAAAATATTTAAGAAACTTTGTTTAAAAAAAGTTTAAAAATTTTATTTTAAAAAATACTAAAGTATAAAATGTTTAAAAAACTTTTCTTTTAAAAAACATGTAAATTGTTATTTGGAAAACTATATGCTCCATGAATGGATGATGTTGACAAATTTAATTTACAAAACTGCAACCATTATCATAACAACTTCATGTTTGACTATCCAATAACACCTACTCTCCATATACATTACAATTGCACAATCGTATAATTTAAATTAGTCAATTTTAAAGTATAATGTAAATTAGTCAATTTTAGAGTAAAAAAAAATCATAACTGAAAAGAAACAAATAAGAATCTATTTCACAAAAAAATCATAAAGCTCATTATAACAAATCTAAAAATTTAGCAAATGGTAAACATAATTAAACAATTCAAATTATAATACATACTGGTTTTTTTAGCATTGGAAATTGGATCAGAATAGGAACTAGTTCAATGTAACATTGTCACCCCAATCTTCCATTCCTTCTCAGTCATGGCTTCTGGCATTACACATCTTCAAGTTCTGAAATTTTACAAATGCCCACTTCAAAAGCTTCCAAAACCCAGTTCGCCCTCCGATAATATGAAATCTCTCTTCCACAAGTCCACAACGGAAGCATTAACCCTCGAGGAATAATCGCAGAAGTGGACTCATCCAAAACCATCATCCTCAAAGTACTTTACAATTACCGATAGATTTGCTAAAAGTGATTGAACCCCGATCGACCCATGGAGAAAACCATGTTGCTCTCCAAATTAAAAATTGACATTTTGTTAAACTGATTCTTTTCTTTTTTATTTTCTCCATATTTATCTGGTTGATGGTTAGGTTGGTTGCCTATTCAGACACCGTTGAATTCATATAGTTTTAAATTTGTATATTAACAGAGCAATAATTTGATTTTATCTATTATGTATCTCGGCACACGTCTAAATTAACTCAGTTAATCTTTGAGCTTTATTTGGAATGATAATTTATCAGTTAATACAGTTCCGGATTTATTCGACTTGAGATCTAACGGTTGCATGCATTGCCACGTGAGCAGATTGTCGACGATAATATTTATATAATTACTACTAGTTTATTACCCGCGTATTACGCGGATATTTTTAATATATATAAAATATAATATATAAAAAGATAAAGATATAAATATTATTTTTTAAACAAAAGTATATAAGGTTATATTATTATTTATTATGACCTATTAATTTTGTATATTTCTAAATATATATGAAGAGTTATTATTTTCTTATATATATTTTAAACTTTTATTATATTATCTTATAATTAATAAGTTAGTTGATTATTATATATTGTTTGATTTGATTTGAATTTAAAAGTGGATTATATTAGATTTGGATATTAATAAGTTAGTAGAGTATTAGATTTTGTTTGATTTGAATTTAAAAGTGGATTATATTAGATTTGGAAAGATTTGATTTAAAATTTTTTTATTCTTTTTAAAATCTATAACTGCCACGTGTCGATTCATGGTGACGACACATGGCTTCACCAGAAATGAGTATAGTTATTCTTTTAATAGTATAGATAGATTTTACCAATCACTTTAATTATGTTGTTTAATTAATAACATATCATACCTTTATTGAGACTTTTACCATCAACTAAGTCGATGAATCTAACAACAATTACCAAAACATAATGGACTTAATGATTATCAAAACACAGATCCAGTAATCTTTATTGATTCATTTTGGCCTTCCTATCATTCTATAAGACATTAGCTAAAATATCATAACTCAAATGATAACTTGGATCCAAATCCATCATCTTTTGTCAACTCTTTCTGCAGCAATAAAATTAGTAATGATAGTGCAAGCACCAAGGAGTGGTCCATAGAGATTCAATACTTCTTGCTCAACCATGCAACTTGTTTTAATGGTTTTTCCATGAACTCTTTGCAATCTATAATTCAGAAAATAACAACACAAGTTACACCCGCAATCCACAAAACAGTTGACAAATAAATGTTGTAAGCATAAAATGACCCAATAAAACAACAGTGTTGTTCAATAAACATGAGATTACATGCTTAAATGACCCAATAACACCAAAGAGAGAATGGTAGAATGGCAAGCCGTTAAGATTAAACAGGGAAAGTGAGCATTCTTTGGGCTTAATGAATTGACTAATCAATATATGAAGCTTAATCATTAACGCTGTGTTCACTAAAGAGGATTGGAAAGGACAAGAGGGAGAAGAAAGCAATGGGAAGAAGATGAAGTCGTTTCTATCCTTTCCTTCCCAGTTTTGGGAAGAAGAAGAATAAACCAAAAAGCTGGTGAACTTCAATCCTTTCCCTTCGTTGTTTTGTTATGGAACACGATATTAGTTCTCTCTCTCCTTGATTCTGTCTGTTCCCCTCGTTTAATGGAGTTAAGGAACAAAGCATAAGTCTCAAAACAAACAAGGTGATATGACTAAATCCATACCATTCCACCTAACAAGTCACTAACAAAAGGTACCAAATAAGTATAGTAACTATATTAATATAATTTAAACCACGAAATATAAACTTATAAATAAACCAATATGCCAGTGTTTTAATCAAAACTCAAAGGAGTACGTGCCTTTGTTTTCATGATAGAAGTATTCTCTGCCCTGTCATTCTACTCATGTCATCAAAATATTTTACGAAAAGTCGACATATTGATAACAATAGAAAACAAAAATGGTGGTAAATACGCACTAAAAGCGATAATTTCTGTTCTTGAGTACGATAGTGCTGCTACAACTTTACAGAATGTACGGGTTCTATGGTCTTATATTGTGTTTAGAAATTGAGAAATGGTTACTTGGGGTGTTAAATATCCTTGTTTCTGGAATAGCTCGATGATTTGGACTGAGACTGGAAGAAGTCAAAGGTAGCACCCGGTCCAAAAGACCGTCTCACAGCATTTGGTGAATCAGAGAGAAGAGGCTCAAAAACGGAGTTCCTACCATTCTTGGACTGAGAAATTGACAAGGGAGCGAGATCGTTGTCCAAGGATCTTGGCTGTGGTTCGATATTTCCCAGTGTCAGGATGGGCCCACCCAAGCGCTCGGCTTGCTGGAGAATGTTGATTTTACTTGACCTGTATGTGTATCTGAAGTACTTCAAAGCTAGCACTGGACCCATCCCGGCTGCTACTATGAGCTGAAAAGAAATCAACAAACTTCTCTTTAACAAAACGTGATCCCTATCACTATAAACTAAAGCAAATCGGTTTTTATGTTGGCCATTCTAGCATCTTCAGTTTCTTGAATCATTTAAATAGAGTCCAAGAGATGAAGATGTGATTGCAGATGTCGGTCATAACCAAACAAATAAAATGTGATTGTTGATCGCAATATTAAAATATGGGAAATGCGAAAAGGCACAAATATGGGACTCGCAAAAGTAGCAAATACAAGAGACAGGAGGGCAATCAAGTGACCCACTCGTCAGAAAACCACATGCAAGCAATCAAACGAATCAAGATTTTATTCAGTTATTCAAGCTGAGCTTATTTGAGTCGAACATTATCAATACGGGTGTAAATGAGCGGAGCTACTTGTGAGTCACTCGAGCTCGACTCGTTAAAAGCTCGAGTTAAACGAGCTCAGTCTTCACTTGGAGCTCGTTTAATAAGCAAGCTCAAGCTCAAGTCATTAAGCTCGACGAGCCTAAACAAGCCTACATAATATAAATAAAATATACATATATTAAAATAAATATACATATATAATATGTACTTAATATTATATAAAAAAATCTATATTATAATTTTATAATAAAAAATATGTGATACGTAATTAACTAGTAACGTAATAAAATTATTTAATAAATGGGCCTAGCCCAGCATGTTCCTAACAGGGCTTGAGCTCAGCTCGGCTCGGCTCGTTTACACCCCTAGTTATCAACTTCAAGTTGTAGGCTTTGAGCTCTTGTACAAAAAAAGAGTTTGAAACTACAAGAGGTTGAGCTCGAGCTGAGCTTATAAAGATTTGACTCAAATTATTATCATGATTTCCGAGTTCCATGTGCATGATAATATTATTAGGTTTAACTCAATAAATTTTGCTATACCGAACATTGTTTTTATAGACCTGGTTGAGCTCTTGAGCTATTGAACTTGCTCTATCAAACATAGTTTGGAACTTTGGATAAAAGAAAATTATAGCTATTCAAACTCTCAAATCAAGCTCGAATTTCCTCAAGCCAAGCTTGAGCCTTCATTAAGAAGATTCGTCAAGCTATTTGAATTAAGTTCAAGTTTAGCCTAACACCTTCAAGTCGAGCTTGAGCTCTGTTTAGTTCATTTGCAGTCAGAACATCATAGAAGTAGTCTGCATAGTAACTTGCAATAAAAGAATATCTAGAGTAGAAACAAAAAAAAACGGATAGGATTACTTACAAATATTGTATTCCAGTATGATGGCTGCCTACACAGGCGGTGCATGATTGTGTACATCCCTGATCGTGGCACAGCACTCAAAATCCAATTGATAATATAGAAAACCACCAAATTCCCCCATACGGCAAGATGTTGCAATATTGTAAAGGAGCTTCAAAGATAAGATAAATAATTGAAAGAAAAAGAAGTGAATAATTTCAGTTACGAGATTACAAAACATGGTAATAGTCAAAACAGCACAAGATGAGTAAAATGCACATAATATAAATGCTCAAAACATCCTACATAAGTCCATAAGCAGGACTGCAGGAATACATATACTTGTACGTTCTGGTTTTTTCAATAGAAGTTTTGTATGAGGTCGATATTAGGTGAGCTAAAAATAAAAAAGAAACCTCGCTAAATTACAGAAATGGTCCTTGTCGTTTGCTCAAAATTATGGTAATGTGAATCAAAACGAAAAAAAGACAAAATTTAATTTGAAAGGTATTTATGTAACAAAATATCTTAATCAAAACAAATAAAATCCTAGATTTATATAATTTTTCTAAAATTAAAATTAAATCAAAATATGTTAACACAATGAAATTGTTAGTTGGTAACGTATAGAAATATATAAACATGCTAAAAAATGAAATGTAAAATAAATAAATTGAATATATAAAAGAGAATTAAATTAAACCAATTAAATAAAATAATTAAATGATATTTAATTAAATTAACATTTAAAATTCAAAAACAAAAACAAAAAATGATGAAAATGACAAACAATAACTACTAAAATACTATAGGGACCAAAAATGAATTTGAGACAAGGGCAAAATCGTCATTTAGAAAAAGCCAAGAAACGGAGGGACCATTTATGTAAGTAAACAGTGTTTTGAGGGACCATTTATGTAATTTTTAAAGACCAGGGATCATTTCCATAATTTTGAGCAAACCACAGGACCATTTCTGTAATTTACTCTTTTTTTTATAAATTTAAGTTTCATTTGCTAATTTCGATTAAAATGGACAAAGTTGAAAGGAAAAGGTTAGGCCCTTCCTTTTTGACAATCATTGCACACAAAAAGAAACATAAATAACTATATATGCTTCTCACTCAAAACATTCTAAAACTAGAAAAACCCATCTTAAATTGTTTTTTTAGAGAAACGCTGACATCAACACTCAGAATACACAGAAAATCTGGGAGATTTTTCACAATCAAAATGCTCAAAATGAGCTCCAGCTGTTGAATCAGAAAGTCAAGGTAACTTACTTGGTCTCTAATGTGACTACAAAAGCCTGCAACCAAACACATCCAGAGAGTGCCACCATTGAGACCTCCTCCATCTCACTTTTCTCAAAGGCATATGAGTTGATGGTTATCATGAACACAACAATTGCCTGACAAAAACATTTATCACCACAATAAATACTCTGTACATAAGCTGCACCAAATGAAATGAGGTTCTTAACTGCAATGGTGAGAAAAGTTCACCGTCTGCACCAATGATACAAATGCATATTCAAATTAATATCGCTCTTGCTAATTTATGCCACTAGACTAAATTATTATTCATTAATTTTCAGTTTCAATTTCTATATTTCCAAGTTCCTGTTAGCTCTTTTTCTATATTTAATAGAAATATATAGGTATTGATTTATTATAATAATGAGACATGATCATAAGCACGACCAAAATGCTAATTAAGAAATATCACACACATGAAAAAGAGCACGTCCAAACCATCCAGCAAATGTGGTAGGATTGAGAAGCCTGTTACACAAAAATAGTAAATCAAGTTTAAATGAGAGACCAAACATGTTATCAATTCTTGCTCATAATTCTTTATTAACCATAATCAAGAATAAGAATTCTAACCTCCCTGCTTGGCAGTAAAATAATATTTGGGGGTGCTGCATAACAGTTTTTTCACTAAGATCTTTGTCAAGGACACTAACCAGAACAGGAACACTGGTGTAGAAAACATTATAGGCCATGAGGCTGACAGAGTTGAAAAGGCTGGTACCAGAGACACCTGAAACGAAAGAGAAACTGAAGACTCCTTAAGTCAGTGCTTGTATTAAAAAATCTCTAGATGATAAGAAAAGCTTTTAGATTGGAAATATGATACAATGAGATTAAACATAGGCCGTTATAAGAAACTCACAATATCTGGATGAAACATATCAGTAAGGATTTATAGAAGGAATACTGTGAAAGGAAAGCGGTACGGTTATATGAATATCGCCCATGGACAAGTATCAATCTTTTAAGAAACCTAAACTCTGCAACGTAACAAATAGAAGATCAATTTCTTGTCGTTAAAAACCAATGCACAAATTTAATATTCCAAATAATTCTGAGCCATGCCAAATTATTGAACCTCTAATCCCCAAGCTAACCTCATGCATTTCATAAGCAATGAAAACCAAAAAAGCCTCCAAATTGGTATATATGAAGGTAAGGGATCCGACTCTTTATATGGTTTGTAAATATAGCATTAGAATTGATATTTTAAAAAACGGTAAATGGCTAAATTGCCCTTTAGTAACTTCTAATATTTTTTTTTACAATTTCTAGCTTCTTTGTAGATGCATATTTTGTATCAAATTGAAATGATTACGATGAAAAGACGAGATAAAAAAAAATAGCAACAGTAAATGCGAGAGCAAAAATGTTGCATGTGTGAAGTGTGTTTATGTCAATCTTCCTCAATTCCATTGATATTACAGATATTCCTACAAATTGCCAAGGAACATTGAATTAATTTAATTGATGCAATTCAGAGATTCCCGAAGAATTCAGTTCCATCCAATTTTGCAACCAAACCAGCTATGAAACTCGGTCAGATGGAACATTGAATTCCATTTGTGCCAGATTCTATGAACCAAACACAGCCTATTCATGACTCTATAGAATCCAAGTATAACTTGCAAAGATGCATTTATCACTTAATTTTTTATTTTTTTATTGAGATCTTACTCCCAATGCTATAATCAGCTGCCCTTGCTGCCTGCAGTCCTTCTCTTCCACTTATGCCAACCCCAATATCAGCTTGTTGGATCATTCTCACATCATTCCCACCATCCCCAATCGCCAGTGTTCTGTAGTCACAGGATTTAAGGAGCTCTACAAGCTGCAAACGTGGAAAGTACAAAAATTTAGCGGAGACAAATGATTAACAAGCACACAACAAAACCACACATGTAAGATTGCAAATATTACATCCAATCTAGGGTTATGGAAAAGCAAATTATAGGATGAAATACTCCTCATTTTATAACACCCATCTTGGTAATTGACACACAGCATGTAACATGTATAATGAAGGTTTAAGATGAAGTTTAAACAATAATTCACAAATTTACTCAAAAAATAGAAGGTGATCAATCTCAACCAAACATGAATACCAACACAAGGTTGAAGCAAAGCATGGAAACAAAATTAATCAGCAATAAACAAACAATAACCAGACACAGGGAGTAAGAAAATACCAAAAAAATTCAATTGAGAAATCCTTATAACAAACAGGTGCCCTAACATTCCATAAGTGAAAACAAAAATATTTAAGGAATGCACGCCTTCTCAAGGAACCATCTTTTAGAAAGAATCAGGAGTCTTTCAAACCCAAAAAGGGCATAAAATCCTCATCAACATTAGAAGGAGAAAATGTCTATTTATAAATTTGTGAGCTTAGGTTTAATAGCCACCGAAACTTCCTAGCCCCATCCTCAGAAAAATGGACAATTTGAGCAACATTTAGGAAAACAAGCTAAGTGCAGGAACCAATTTTTTTTTTTTTTAAATTTTTTTGGCAACACAATTTCTTTCTATATTTTTTTGGCAACACAGCTAGTTTCAATACTAGAAATAATAAAAGCACAGTTCCATAGAACTTTTGGATATCGTTGAGCTGTAGAAAATAAATACGTGAAGGCAATTGAAATCTTGCGGGAGCGAATCACATATGTAAGAATAAACAAAGTGTACCTGTGCCTTCTGTGATGGTGTAACCCGACAACATATAGCGGTTCGTGATAATATTGCCAACTCTGTAAATGCTTTCCGGTAATACTTGAGCACAATTTCAAGAGCCCATCCATCAATGACAAAAGCCACATCCTGTAACAGTGGTATTTTCTAATTAGATCAAACACAATAGGTGCCCTGATATTTGCAAGAAATGAGTGATCAAAGAATGCACAAGGCTTCCTAGAGATAAGCACAAACTCATGGAGAACTCTGTGCATGAAAATCCATGCAAAGCTGTTTTTATGCTTCAGTAAAACCTAGCTTATGCATCCCAGTTGTTATGAATGTCGTAAGTTTAAGTGATGCATAGCCCAAAGAAAGTCCATCTACTATCAACAATCAGGATCTTGCAAATATCTTAGAATATTTACGTTTCTTGGAGGGAGTCTCATGACCTAGAGAAGTATATAAATGTAGTGGCATAAACAAGTGCAGGAGTAGAAATCAAGCAATGACAATTAAGTATTAACAAGCATAAACTAATCTGGATGAATATTATTTTAGTACATTTGAAAACCAAGTAAAATGCTACTATGATATTGTATCATGAAACAAAAAAATCAGCAATTACCATAGCCCATAATCAAGTAAGACATGATCAATCAAGCACATTAAGATCGATAGCAATTTTATTAAAGAGAATTTGGAAGACAGATTTATCTGCATGCCTTGTGTGTGTACACGAGATAATTGTAGATATTTTCATCAAGTGTTAAACAGTTCGATAACTGAGAATTTTGAGTTCAAGTTGGAAATGAAAATCAAGTAATCACTACCTTGAGAGGGGTGGGGGTGGGAGCTTTGGAGGAAACCAGGTGATAATTAGGTATAGTATTTTGGAAGTTGAATAGAAAATCTCACCATATATCGATTATAGCAAAAAAAAGGCACTATTCATTTCAATTTATCATGATATTTTACTTAAATCTCATGATATTGTGCAATCATTGTTTTCATCAGATATCATGATATTATTCATTATAGGAGCCGACTCGGCATCAGCGGCTTCGTGCCGCACTGGAGTGATCCAATATGTGGTTCCGCACGTTCCACCACTTCTCCGTTCATTTCCAATTACATTTAACTTTATAAACTGAAACTTATTTTATACTTCTATTATTATATTATACTTAACTTTCAATAAATCTGAACTTAATACGATATACAAAAAATTAATTTTATATATTATAAAGTTATTGTATTGAAAGCTTGAGTATAAAACATTACTTACTTTCTCTGAATATTTATAAGACTTGATCAATATCATGTATCCTTATTTAAAACAAGCTTAAAAACCTAGTATTCAATAAATTTGAGAATACAGATTAAAGAATTTTCTATTTATAAGATATTTGAATCTCACTCATCCCGGCGTAACGCGCACGCAATTAAATCCTTGTTGTGAGAATGTGAGTCAATTCCTCATCTATTTAGATCACATAAATATAGGGTTTACATGATAGGATCCCGTAAATTGTGGGTCTAAATTAGGCTTAGCGCCTTAAACAAGTGTATATATATAGATAGAACACCAATAAACTTCAAAAAAGAAAGATATAATGCATTATTTTTCCTCAACTTCTGTCAATTCATCATATGTTTTGTCTCATTGGGTTGTGGCAGCATTAAGGGCTCTCAACTTGATGTCACCTCGCAAACCTATTAATGATTTCTTACATTAGCATTCCTGAAAACAGCTATGTTTAGGCTTTAGAAAATCAATAAGTTAATTTCTAATGTTCAACTTCTTCATGGAAACCTGAAGATGTAGATATATAGAGTGAAGAATTGAATGCCAAGCATTGTAAACAAAATAATAATGGTGTACTAGTTACAAAGTCCATTATCAATTCAATGTTTGATGAAGGCAACTGTGCAAGAGTTGACATTAGAATCCTATCTGTAACGCGTCTTGCATTATTATTTTATAAGACCAAGGCATTATATTTTTGGGTTTCACTAGAGCTATTTAAGCAGTTCTAAAATTGATTATCTGCTACCATCTTCTGCTGTATGGGGTTAGTATTTCATGATAAATAGGTGGTTTACTTTAGTTCCTCGTTGGAAGACCACCTTACAGTAAAATCATTTCTGCTCAAATTGAAGTTTCTATTTCCTATTTGGCTATATTAAATATCCTCAAGTTCAATAGTGGAAAACAGCACAAATGTGTAGGACCAACATCAGTCTGATAAATTAATGGGTTTGTTCAATAATAAATGTAAGTTGTTACCTTAGGCTCTGCTTTCGTTATTCTCATAGTAAGTAGAACTCTTTCCAGGTTTCTGTAAACTTCATCCTCTGTTTTCCCATTAACCAACAGAAGTTGACCTTTGGGTTCTGCACATTTCAGGCAAGTAAATTGTAAGACTCAAACAGCAAGGAATCTGATAAGCTATAAGCAAATCATAAAGTTTTATATTTAAGCAGTTAAAAAAATTCATAGCCATACGGATTAAAGATTCAAAATTGCCATATGTCATCACAATATTCATTGTTTGTATTGACAAATATTTATTATTATATTATTATACATGTCCGATGTGGTAATCAGAAAGCCTTGCAGCAAAAACTACTTTCAGCTACTCTATTTTTCAATACTATATGCATGTGTACATGTAACATTACGTATGTGAATATGTAATGTATGCATACACACATGTAGAAATTTAATACTAAATGAACATAAGGGGGCTTTTAGAATTCTCTTCCATGAACATAATAAGGGAAAGACAATCAATTTTCAATAAAATGTCATTGACATTTTAATAATATAAAGGAAGTCACTTAAAGCTGTTTAAGGCAGATCAATATATGTTTGAGATGGCATCACAACAGTATCTGTGATCCATAAATGTACTTGTATGCATGCATGTCATAAGCCTTAGACCAATAATTTTCACATGGCCATGTAATAAACTAGCAGAATTAAGTACCATAACATAAAACAACGGTGCATTCATTCTTGACAATATCATACAAGGAATCCCAAAAGAATATGTCACACTTCTAAAAGATGACTTTGTCGTTAAGAAGAATGGCATCTCATGGTCCCTATGGATCTAGTGCAGACATATGAACAAAATAACTCCAGAACCAAGACAAAGCAAGTTTACAATTACAGTGTTGCATGATTTATTCCAATTTTTTGTAAAATAAGAGAAATTAGAGACTAGAATCAAATTCAGGTAACTAAGCAGGAATGCCAACGACTACTAAGAACAATGAATTGAAGTGTTACTTTAAAATGTCACAACACAAGAATAATTCCTGGTTTTTTTTTAGAGAACCCAGTTAAGAGAATGAAACCTATGGTCCCACCACAAGCACAGTTGTAAGCTACAGTGTGCAGATGCCCCTTGCATTTATGAATCAACGTCACTTATTTTCCTTGTTTCTCCAAGCAAGATTCTTGAGACTGAAGTTCATCAATGTTTCACCATACATTTGACAAATATAGCAGGATGAGGATTAGTGTAGATAAAGTACCTGGGGAAACAAAATTGCATGAGAGAGCAATCTGGATAGCAGTATTCTGCTTATCTCCAGTCAGCATCCAAAAATTTATACCAGCTTTTCTAAGGGTCTCAATCGTCTCCGGCACACCATCCTGGTCAATATACAAGATAGAAATGGGTCTGAGCAGACAAATACAAGTATACAACTGCAATAATACTATTAGTTACGTGGACGATGATTTTTCTACACGTTCTTAACTATTTAAAATAGGTCAGCAGAAAACGTAGATTCACCTGTAAACGGTCCTCTATAGCAGCAACCCCAAGTATTTCGAGGTCATGTTCTAATCTTTGGCAAACCTCGGCCACCCTCCACTATATAATAGATAAACAAAATAACCACACACAAGCACATGAAAAAAAATATTATTCCAACAAATGATGTCATGAAAGAAAATGATGTGTCGGTACACACACACACATATAGGGGTGGGATCCAATCAGAACTTAAGTAATATAAGAACTATTTGAATCAATGGTCAAAATATTGATGGCTCTAAGTTGATCTTAAAATCAAAAAAGACGGCTAGGATGTGATTCAAATATCTAAACTATTGATTCACACATATTATTTTGAATAAACCGTTCAAATATAATGGATCGTCAAATATTATTGTTTTATATGCTTTTATAGTTCTTAACTGTGTGATTCAAGATATTCTAACCACTTATTCAATTTAATTTAAAATGGAAGATTCAAGAAAACGATGGTATTACAAAAAAACTGACAAAAAAGATCAAAAAGACAAAATATTTTATCAAATTCAAACCTAGATTTAAATTCTTATATATCATATGTAAAACCAAGATATACTTACAAAGTATATTCAGCCATCTAATTTATAAGTTTAGTTCTTATAGTTTTTAATTAAGAAAGGTTCTTACTTGATCCCCCCCCCCCCCACACACATACGCATATATATATGTGTGTGTAAATATATATATATATATATATATATATATATATATATATATATATATATATATATATATATATATATAGAGAGAGAGAGAGAGAGAGAGAGAGAGAGAGAACGATCTGTCCAGGTGTCTATTCTACCTCTCTGTCAACCAATGTGCTATTAGCCTCTTTAAACATCAAAGACCAATCTTCATACTCAATCTCATTTAACTCACGCCAAGCCAGGCACAATGTCCGTAGGCCCATTTGGGCATATTGATCTACAGCTTCAGAAAATGTCTTTGTTTGATGTCCTGCCACATTTTACAAAGTTCCAGCAGTCACAAGTTACAAGTTAAGACCGATGTCAACAGCAACAATTTTTTGCAAATAGATGAACATATACTCATCCTTTATAAAACAAAAACATGTCGCAATAAATTTGAAAAATACAGGGTCAACTGGTCAAGTGCATCCATTGCCTGTTAATCTATAAACCCAAAGCTTTTGAATAAATTTATTAAAAAAAGCATTAAAAACAATGGTACTATCACAACAAATAACATGTATATATCACATGTATATATGTATATTTGCTTATTGTTTATGATACATTATGCCTAGATTACCAGCATGTGCACAAGGAAGAATAGATTCATCAGCTCCTTTGGACAAAAGGATAATTTTCCTGCTACGACAATCTCTAACAACCACCGACATTCTTTTCCTATCAGAGGTAAACTCCAGGTAGTCCAGCACCTCATACTGAATTAATGAACCATTAAAATTGATTTCTGCAAACAAATCAACAAGTCCTTTACAGTGATATCTTATGATTTTATCAATCAGGTCAATCCATAGAGAAGCAGTATTTATACCAAGTATATTAGAATTTTTGTTAACAAAAGCCATATGCAAGGAAGCAGCTGCACGCACTAGAGCTTCCTCGTCCTGAGATTGTGCCTTATACGAGACCATGCCACCTGAGCTGCAATTTGTAGAAGATAAAATGAATTGATATACTCGTTTACCATTTCTCCAAGTTTTTTGGTGAAAATAAAAGAAAGTCTGACCAATAATCAATGAGGAACAACCTTTTGATAGGAATGACAGTGTTGCATAATGCCATAACCGTCAGAAATTTAATAGCATCTGGAGACCCGGTATTGATGGCATTGAGCAGCTCCACGTCTGTAACAAGCAAGACATTGAAGAAAAACCTTAAGTCTCCAACTAGCCATCAAAAGTATGTGTAAAGTAATCCTATAGAATAGTCAGTTATTGTACAAATTCCTGTGAATTAACCAGGATTTGACTCTGTAGAAACTCAATACATCAAATGTCATCAGTAATAGAAGATAGAGCAGATCAATTGAACTCAGTGATTAACCAACAAAATCTATAATTTTACCAAAAACATTTTTCTTATAAAAGTAATACTTAGGAAAAAAGCCAAACCTTTTACAGCATCTCCATTCTCATTACCAAAGAATGACCCCGCTATGCAACATCTCTTAAAAATCATCTTATTTTCTGTAAGTGTCCCTGTTTTATCTGTCAGTATGTACTCAACTTGCCCCAGGTCTTCACTTATTGCTGTGCTGCCATATAAAAAGAAAAATATAGTAATAAAAAGGATAATGTGAAGTAGACATGTGTAAACAAGGTTACAAAGCATGTGCTTACTTTGTTGCATTTGCTGAAGTGCCAGTTTCTTGGTCAACCATCTGTTTATCCCAATCAATGAACTTCGCATACAAACTTTTGACTAGATCCAACGACACCTGCCATATAGAAAGAAAATGATTCTCTAAAGCTTGCAAACTTGTGGCACAAAAAAATGATGCAACTTGTGAATTCTAGAAGTTGATGATATAACATAGCAACGTGTTTTTCAATATAATCATATAGGTCACTAGGCTTCTTTGGTACATTACAAGTCATTGTACTTTCAAAAATCGTCCCACATAGCTCATTTGTATGTGCCAGTAAAATACTCATTGGCCTCCAAAATGACCTAAGTAAAACGGATTTTGAAAGAATAACGAGAATGAAATGCACAAATAAAAACGCATAGTGACATCAGTGGATAAATTCAAACGTACATTCCTATTTACGACATTAACCTTCTTAAACAAGATCAAGATCAAATACAAGCCAAGCTCATGGTATAACAACTTTCTACTTTCGTCAAAATACTAAACCACGTATTTCATATTGATGCAATTTTCTCACTTTCGTGGTGTCAGTGTTTACAATATTTTATACCCCAATTAAATATAAGCCTGAATATAGATTTATCACGCTAAAACATGAGTTATCGAAGCACAATTTTAGGTATCATTACTATTCACATGCCTTCTGAGTTCTGAAAACTACTAACTATATTAAAAGGAATTCAATCATAATAAAGCATAGCAATAAATACTTATTTATCTAAAGTAACTGATTAATGATACATATAATGCTTACCTTTATAGATATGGGTATCATGATGGAACATAGGAGCTCAAATCGCAAAGGAATTATCAGTAATTCATACCATGGACCCTCATTTGGATATAAAACATACCAATGCTGCATAAGGGAGATGAATATGAGTTCAAGTTTGACAAGACATGAGATAGCAAGCAACGGGGCATAAGATGCATGGCTCTTAACAATTAAAATAAAATTACATCAAGATCTCTTTCAATCAAATCACATTATATGATGATTGACCAACCAAGTATAAAAAGATCACATAATTTTCTTTACAACAAAGATGTCATGTGTGTACAAATAGATGGCAACGAATCACATTAAATGTATCAAGTCTTAGGTTTATGATTTGTTTTTCAGATCAACCTCAACAAATTCACATGAGTAATAATTGAAGAGGGTGAGCTGATATGACTTAGTCCAACGCTTGAAACAAACTTTTTCTCAAAAGCACCAAGCCAAGTATACATTACTTCTGCATATCGGTAGATATGTAAAGAGGTCAACATCAGTAAGTGTTACGATCCATATATCAGGTAATCAACATCGGCAAAAAACAATGCTGACCCTAGGATCACAAATAGCTATCTACAACTTAAACAAATTAAAACCTTAGACTTGATTAAATGGGCCTAAAGAATATTAGCGCAGGTTGAAGTACAATTTCTCAATCTCTAGATTACTTGTTTTCCAACAAAACATAAACTATAATATATAACACATATTGCAAAGTTCATAAGATATGTCGGCCTGTCGGGAAGAAATATTGAATATGTAGCTTTTCGCCTTTTCCTCCACTTTCTTATAACATTTCATGCAGACAGACACACAAATATAGACGCTTACTAACATTTCAAGCTTTAATAACATATTTGCAAGTCAATGTCTTTGATTTTGCATTTCTTGCAATTAAGTGTTTATTGTGACTCTTCAGTCAACTACCTAAAGTTTTGAGATAGCATTACAATAAGTGGTGGTTATTCTGACAATAACTAGGATGGAAAAAAAAAAATTCAGAGGCAGAGAGAGAGAGAGAGAGAGAGAGAGAGAGAGAGAGAGAGATCATATTGGAAAGAGAGAATAACTGAATATTTTGTTACTCTTCTTTTGGTTGCTTTGGCAGCATTACAAGAACCGTATGATAAGTTGCAAAAAGGTAGTCTTATCTACATCAGCAGTATCCCTTTCTAATTTGGGCTTAATTACAACTACAACTTCCTATACATAGTGTGGGTTTTTCTCAATGGTATCTCTTTGATTGGAATGCAGGGCTTTGTTTCCTTAAAACTTAAGTTCTCCAACAGGAAAAAAAAAATTTTGATGCTAGATCTAAATAATTCAGATGTCCTCAGGGTTAGGGTTTTATTAAGTTCATATATTTTATTCTTGAGATGGATCCTCACTAAAAACTTTTTATGTGTTCATTATATAGGTCTCGAGTATAAATGTGTAACATATATTCACGGTTAGTTTGGGGATAACTTTGAATTTCATTATTAAAAAGGGTGACACGTTCCATGGCAATCATAGGGAGGTAAGTCATAGCATCCCCTAAGCAAGGGGGCTTAGGCTCATACCTGTGACCTTCGCTTTATTTTTGCATCCCTTTGCCCCCATTACCGGTTGGACACTCGGTGGGGATGAGAAAAAAAGGAGAAACAGACATATCCTTTCTTCCCATGTGATGTAATGATTATAACGATGAAGATAAATCAGTTTACTCATCCTCGCCAAGTTTCTTTTACTTCCGGCCTTTCTTTTTCTCTCCCATCTTATAATTCTTATTCTATTTAGGAGGCTCAAATTTGAATCAGAGAGGAAGTGAGATCCTGACAACTTGGTATCAGGGCTCTGGTTGCGTTCCTGTTCACACCTCAAATCAAATAAATGCTCTACAGTTACATGTTAGATCTTAAGATATTGCTTTAATTCCTTGATGTGAAATAAAATTGTTGCTTGCTAATAATTCAAAAATAGATACTGTATTAAGGAATTCATTAATAGATACTCTTAACATTTTTCATCTCTGAAGAGAACTTTATTCTGTTCCTCCTGGTTTCATTCAAGTTGTGTTAAATTTGCAAACTAACACCGATAATCTAATACAAATCAGGAGAAATTCGGCATCAAGAGCCAATAAGCTTATTAGATCAAGACAGAACTATGTAAAAACCTTATTTAGTAGGCAGATGTGCACGATGATTACAGACGAGAGGATCTAGCTACTAGGTTGGCAATTACTAAAACAATTAAGACCTCGGAGAAATTTAACAATCCGCAGAGTGGGTTGTGCATGAGTGGTAAGATCAACTTGACAGATTAAGGGGTGGTGATGGAGATACTCCAAGTGTAAATTTACAGAAAGGGGCAGTAAGGAATAACTTCAATGAATTTTGAAGCTGTAGTCACTTGAGACTTTAACCATATCCTACATGCAACAAAGGGATCAAAGTATAACAGCTTGTTCATTCACATAGTAGAGCTTTGAGGGCTGTGAGTTGGGAGCCAGATGATAAGCATAATCGAGGAAGGATAATGGAGGTTCTTCAGAAAGCAATAAGGATTTTGCCAATGGGAGAATGGGAGGTTATAAATTAGTCAGAGTTTGATGGATGAGACAGTTGGGAGGCATCAACTTAGACTTCCTGAAGCAATAGATGAGCTTCAAGCAGCAGATTAGGAAAGAAGGTACCAAGGTAGAACTTAAATCTATATTTAAAAAAAATTCAGAAAGGTCCCAAAGGAAAACGAAGCAAAACTGCCACTGACACACTCAAGCTCTTCAAAATTCCTACTTTTGTTAAAACGTTTTAAGAGGAAAAGTACGACACACTTTTATTCCACATATTCAAAGTATAAGGACAACTTTCACCCTTCTATGGATCATCACCTTATGATGTTTAGCAGAAAGAAAACCACAAATGCAAATCATAATAAGTATGAACTGTTCATCGAATTCAATAGATGAAATGTAGAGAATGAGATTGTGATGAGCAGTTGAGATAGGTATTGTAATGTAAATAAGATATAAGTGAAAGAACTAGTCCACCAGATTACCATAATCAGAGATTCGCAAAGTAATTTACATCATGACACAAACCTTTCTTGCTTCTGTATCCTTCCATATATTCCCAGCTATGCCTAGAACAATTACCACCACGATCTGAAAAATGAATATCGCTCCAGTTAACTTGTCAATCATCGCATCCATAGCAGTAAGCTTTGGTTCTGCTACACCTCTACTCATGCCCAACTTGGTCTCATTGCCTGGAAACGAGCCATGGATCAGATATAAGTTGAATATGTTTTCATTAAATTCCTTCTACACACATCAGCTATATAGAGAAGTGTGAATCCACAACATCATTAGTAAATAGGGTTAGTACTTTACAATTTCCTTTCAAAATGAAACGCAGTTTCTACCAATTTCTATTTTGGCAATTGTACATTTGAAAAAAAAATAATGCTTATCGCCCATGCCCATATGTTATTAGTTTACATATAAATAAGGATCCAGTTACCTGTAATAGAAATTAAATTTTGCTAAAAGGTTTTCTTATTTGGTAATCAGATCCTTTATTTGATTATAAACTTATAACACATGCCCTTAAACGTTAGTATTGGTATTACGAGTTCCCAAGCTAAAGTTAAACTGAAAGTACGTTGATTCTGGAGATTAACCCACAAAATTATGTACAACCAGTACAGTAATATTCAGGAAGCAAGATGGAGCCAATATATCTAGTAATAACTAGAAGACCATTTAGCATGTTTGTTAGCCATTCTACTCTCATCTTTCATATGTGAAGAGAGGTACATAATAGTGAAAAGATAAGACATGCCTGTATATACAGCAACACCACAAGCCCAGTCCGTATTTCGTAAGTAGCATGATTGTAGGATTGTATTTTTTATGGTTAGGGGACACACGTCATTATCAAGAAACGGAGGAAACAGCCGCAGATTTGCATCAAACCTTCTAATGTCCTTATCTGGGTTTGGGCACTCAATCACACCCTACAAAAAGACACCCCAACAAAAGCAATCATAAAATAATGCAAGAGAATGATCAGAGAAGCATCCTCAAATTGTAGGGTGTATGTAAATCTTACCTTGATTTTGTGCAACAAGTCAGAGTCAATACCCATGCAAGCAGGAGGTATGATCCTTGTCTTAAGATCAGTTTCACCATCTAGAGCAGCTGTCTGCAAATTATTTTGTATGATTAAAAGCATTATATAAAATGCATTTAGGGGAAAAAGGAATGAAAAACAATACATACTTGTTTCTTTAATCTAATTAGTAAAAATGGGTGAGACTCGACTTTTTGAGAACCCATAGATATGTCTCAATTCAAATGAATTTTGAGTGGATTTATCTAGTTTTTGGGAAGTCCAATTATGACTGCCAAATTTTCATGGTATTGGAATAGGCTCAAAGTCTCAAACTAATGGAAGCCCTTTTTACCTCCACAAAAGATCTTGTAGTAGTCTTATAACTTACGAGTCAAATGATTTAAGTCAACAATATGTAACAAAAAATACTAACAGACTTCTTTTGAGTTACAGTTGATTTAAACTTCAACGAGTGGCATGATTGTTAACATTATTTCAATTATGGTATCAAACTTAAAATAATAATAGTGGGAAATGTAAACATTAACTCATTTGACAGACAAACCAGTGGCAGCCGAGATCTTCAAGACAAATATCGGGCTAGATCATTATAGTTTCTTAGTTCTCTTTTAATTCTTATGTAGTACGTTGCAAGTCATACAAGATTTTTAAAAGATATAACTTTAGTAAATCATATGATACAACCTTATATAATGCAGCTAAAATGTTTGAGATAATAGTAAGCATTTTACCAAAGCTAATCAGGGTAGGCTAGAAATACAACGGATACGAAATCATAAAAGATATCATCAAGAACATACAGGAGGAAATATACCTCCACATAGCAGACTCCTTGTGGTTCGGAGGTACCAAGTAAAACAAGATCACATGGAACTTCGTCATTTTCACGAAGCCACACCAAGTTACCAACAAGAATGTCTTGAGCTTGAATCTACAATTGCAATTTCATGATGTTAATGTTTTGGTGGGAGAAAATTTTAATGTCCAAGGAAAAAAAATTAGACAATTTTTGAATAACTACAATGGATGGAACATATTTATTCACGAGACTTTTATGTTGGTCCCTTAAGTTGTCTAGGCTCTTATTCAGTCAACTACAAATGCAAAAATGGCAAGTGAGTTAATTGAAAGTTGGTTAAAGAAAAAGTGCCTACTAAGAGGTGTCTGTGTCTTTGTTTCAGATAGCACAAACAGAGAGCAATGTAACATCCTAAAACCTTGACTTACAAGTTTCTTAGAACCCTGCCTTACAACCCATACTTCTTTTTCATTTGCTTTCTTGTCAGAGAGATATCTATTGTAGTCATCCCACGCCTCTTTTGTTGCCGAGACTGCAAATATAAATATGAGTGGTCCCCACGTACTAGCAGGATTTACTGGTGTTATAAGCGGCCATAGTTGAAGACAAGCAATCAACAAAAAGTATTGGTTCATAAACCGGCTGGAAAAATTGAAGAAACTAGTTAGGTTGTGGTAGAATTAAGTGAAAAGAATTCACTAATAAAAGAAAACAAAAGATGACATCACTTGCAAAACCACATGAAATTGGAACTGATTCCTTAAATTTCGCCAAGTTTGATCTGCTTTAAGAATTATTTCCAAGTTCATGTTGAACATTCTAATATCTTCAACTTTGTGTATAGACTATAGACAGCTAATTTAACTCATCTTCATCAATCATTTAGTTCTACTTGTGCATGCTTTTATTGCTCCTAATCTAAAATAAAGCACAGTTTCTTGTAAACTCATGTCCATCGCAGAATATACTAGCATGTACATTTGCAACATATAGTTGGGACACATACACAATCATTGTCTTGGTACGTAATATCTTTTTGTCTCAAATTATTACCTGAACTGTTCCCATAAATTTTTGGGGAGAAAATTTAACAATGTGTACTTTCTGTTTGATACACGGTTATCACAGTAAAGTTCGTGTGATGAATCGTCATCATTGACGTACACAAACCGCTTCATTGTCAACATTCGGGCATGCAATCATGCTCCTAATATGTCCAACCCAGATCAAACATGAGCCCGCCAGTAACCTGGAAACTACAAATCTTCTTCAAGGAATATCCTGCAATGCATTACTGAATACGGTTAAATATTAAACATATTCTCCTGGGAATACCTAGATACAATGCAAAGGCTTTTAAGACCAGAAGAATGCTTTCCTTGGTCCATATACAGATCTGGGAATAGGCTGTATGATAAAACAAGTTTATGCACCACAAGAAAAGAAGCCTACGATTACGTCATATGAATGCTAATACTTACAAACCATGCTACAAACATTCTTAGAATCAGAGTTTCATAGACTTTCTTACATTTGCTAATTTCAAAACAGGAGCAGGTGTTGAAACAATTCTTCCTATCCAACTTTCTTTTTGCCTTTTCTTTTAATTTGGTAAAGGTAGTTTAGGTCACTGCTCGGATGCCACCCATCCAATGATTCAAAACTCACAGTTTAATTCATACCCAATCCCAATTGACCGATGCACGATCACATGAGTTTTCTTGAAAACATTTATTGTTACTTAAGTTTAGCATGATAGCATCGTAATATGTCTAACTTCAATTACTTGATGCATAGCACAAAAGATTTAAAACGCATCCTAAAAGTGAATTAGGAAAAGACGAAATCTATTAAAGAGAAGAAGTTACGTTCTGTGGGGAATTTCATCAAACAGTTGGAATACATACGGATCAAGAAACTATATTTGACAAATAAAGCTGAAACCCGGGAATCAGAGAGCACAAAGGGATCAGAGTAAATGGGATTATTGATACCTGAGGAGAATGCGCGTGGGTGGGATCGGGTCTCGTCTTCTTACCAAGAAAGAGAGAATATGCTTCTTATGGAGACAGTAGAATAAATTGATATGCTTTCCTCGATGCTTCAATTAGGGCCAAACTCCGAAGTCAGCTATTTCGTTTTCATGTTGAAATTTTGTATTCCTCTGCGTGAGAGTGGGTGGGTAAATTGCAAATCATGCGCCTTCGAGAGTAAGGAATTGTAGGCAATAGCTTGTTCAGGAGCCCTGACCTCTTTTATGGATGGATTTCTTGACAGTCCCATTTCCCAAAAACAAAATAATAAACACACATTTATCAAACGGTCCAATATTGATGAAGGAAGATCGTGAAATAACCCAAAGTTATTGCGAAAATCTATCTCTAATAACTACACATTATGTTTGTTACGTTTGATTTGACATTTTTCTTTTTCTTTTCATCTTTTTTTCTTTGATTTCATTTCATTTATCAAATCTAATATGAATTTAAATCCAATTTGATCTAACTAATCTAAAGATTAATTAATTAGAATTTAATAAACTTTAACATCTTATAGTTATCATTATAAATTATTTTGTAATCTCTTTTTTAAAATTAATAATTCATGTAATACATAACATCTAACCTAATAGTAATTATATAATAGGGCAAATTACCAAGAAAGGTAATATAAAATTCAAAAATTGTCAATAAAGGTAATGCAAAATTTTTTAGGCTAAAAAAGATAACATAAAATTCAAATTTGACAAAAAAGGGTATTGTTGACAAATTAAGAAGGTAAATTTTTAATTTTATGCTCCCTTTTTTGGTAAGAGAATAATATTTGATTATCTTTCTTGGCTTAAAATTTGAATTTCATGTTTATTCTCGACTAAAATAAAACTTTATATTATCTTTCTTAGAAAAAAAATTTTACAATACCTTTATTGTCAAATTTCGTATTTTATATTACCTTTCTTGGTAATTTTCCCTTATATAATATGTTATATATCATCCTACCCCATCACTCATATCTTATCCTTCTGTACCTACAACACATCCTACTACTACACCACCCATTCATCCCTACCACCAGATCATATCCTATTATATCTTGATTTTACCTTGTCATACCATTAATTAGCCTATTTCATCCATCATTAGTTTACTCTATTCTACCCATTCCATCCACCTCTATCTTACACACAATCCTATTCTATCTTATTCTTATCTTACATTACTACTACATCCCATCTCGCATCACCTCATCTTTATCTTCCTCATTCATCCTATCATATATTGAATTTAATTTACCATATCCTAAACTTTACCATGGTGACGAGCACCGTGGCGACAAGTGCAGTGTGGAGGAGGAGGTGGTGACGACAGTGATGTAGTGGTCGAGATGTACATAAAGTGTTCGGCTCAATATGGTCCTAACCTCCAATGCCTATTTTGAAAAGAATTGATTGGGCTCGGTCCTTTAAGGCCCGGACCTAGGTCTTGTTGGACCAAAATGGTCTCTTAATGATTCTTATTTTACAGATTGTAATCGATCTAAGCCTCATTGGTAAGCCCAAAATCTCGAGAAAATAAAAAACCCAAAAGCATGGTCCTTTGTATGTCCATTTCTAATATATACAATAGTGTAATTATCTTACACAATAAATATCTAAATGGTTACAAAGTGTTTAATTTTTAAATATATAGCTTTTAATATCTACACCAATCATAGACTAAAAATTTGTTTTTCAATAAAAAAACTTTTTTTATAAAGTTAGTTACATTTATTAATATATGATATCAGTTACAATTTATCATGCACTTCCCTGAAAGTCAAAAGGACAAAAATGCCTCTGACACTAACGGCTCTAGTTAACCGTCGTTAGTTTCAGGGACCAAAATGTTACAACATTTCGATTTTAGGGACTTGTGGTGTAATAAAATTCTTTCAGGGACTAAAACCGTAATTCTATATAAATCACCGAGATCATTTATGTACTTTTGTCTTGATAATATTTATTAGATATTTTTAGTTAATTATTGTATGCTTATGTATTATTTATAGATTTTTAATTGAGCTTTTAAAGTATATTTAATTTAATTTAGTACTTTTATATATATATATATATATATATATATATATATATATATATATATATATATATATATATATATATATATATATATATAAAAGTTGATTTTATTAGTTATGATGTAACTTATAATATAAATGCCATATATTAAATTTACCACACAAGTGCGTGTGTGTGAATTAAAAAATGACTCAAATGGTTAAATGTATATATTCATGACAATAAGTGATTATATTCTATTCATGAGGCCTCATGTTAATATAAAAAAAACTGAAAGTGGCACCAAGCTGCAAAAGAACCAAACCTCAAAAAATTATATAAACTCGGTTTTTTATTTTTCAAAACCACATTTTTTATTTTCAGTTTTATACAAAAATTGCACCATGCACAACACTAGTGTGAACAGTGCTGTATTACACTTACTAAAACCGTGCCAAAACATCCATCCAAAAAATCCTTACAGCTTATCTTAATTTAAATATTTTAATTATTCCATAATTCTATTTAGTATTAACAAATGCAGAATTTATACAATCATGATTTTTTTAAAGCGTTGACGTAAAAAGAAAGAGTAAAAAAAGACCACATTTGATGAAATAAAATGATTAATATGAAACCATTTAGAACAAGATCTCAAATCCTAATAATTAAAAAAATAAAAATCTCATGACGATGATTAAAAAATAGCTAATGGTATATATGTATTAATTACAAAAATAGCCACATCTTATACCCTTTATCAAGTTTTAGCCATTTAATATACATTTTACCAAAATAGCCACACTTTACGTTACCACATTTACGTGATAGCCACCATTTACGTGATATGTACTTTTTATTCATATTTTAATGCATTACGTTACAAAAGGTGTTTGGTAACGTAAATTGTTGTACTTTTCCTCTTTTACCATGAAAAGACATTTAACAACTTTTTATGGGGAATGAGCAAAAGTGGTCACGTAAAGTACAACAATTTACGTTACCAAACACCTTTTGTAACGTAATCTATCTATACTATTAAAAGAGTAACTATACTCATTTCTGGTGAAGCCACGTGTCGTTAACATGAATCGACACGTGACATTTATAGATTTTAAAAATAATAAAGAAATCTAAATCAAATCTATCCAAATCTAATATAATCCGCTTTTAAATTCAAATCAAATCAAACAAAATCTAATAATCTACTAACTTATTAATTATAAGATAATATAATAAAAGTTTATAAAAATATATAAGAAAATAATTACCCTTTATATATATTTAGAAAATATACAAATTTAATAGGTCATAATAAATAATAATATCATCTTATATACCTTTTGTTTAAAAAATAATATTTATATCTTTATCTTTTTATTTATTATATTTTATATGTATTAAAAATATCCGCGTAATACGCGGGTAATAAACTAGTGCATTATTATATGAATAAAATGTATATATCACGTAAATGTGGTAACGTAAAGTGACTATTTTGGTAAAATCTTTCTATACTATTAAAATACTAACTAAATGCCACATGGCAAGCTCTCATTTAATTTGCCACATGGCATCCTCTCATTTAATTTGCCACATGTCGTTCTCTCCTTTTGCCACGTCATTTACTCATTTTATTTTTAAATTTTAAATCAAATCAAATCTATGTAAATCTAATATGGATTAATTTAATAACTAACTAACTAAAATTAAGCAAATTTTATTATTCATATAATTATTATATTATACATATATATAAATATCAATTTCTAAAATTAACCCATGTAATACATGGGTAATAACCTAGTGTATGTTAAATGGCTAAAACTTGATAAAGAGATGTGAGATGTGACTATTTTTTGTAATTTAGTTTAAGCCTCAATTAATTAACTTTTCAAAATTCCATTGGCAAGCCAATGCTACCAACAACCAAGAAATTAAGAAGCATTTTTACTTTTCACTGCGTCACAAATTACCATACGTGAATCATCTTCATCACAAACTATCTGGACCTCCTCCGCCTGTCTACATGATTACACTTTGAACATATGCACGAGTACCGATTTAGCCTTGCATAACTCCATCGATTCGCCTGTGTTCATACAATTCTGAACTTGCTGAAAGTCAACATATATAAATATTATAGTTCAGGTTTGTAGATAATAAGCACTTGTTGCATAATTACGTTGACCATGAATCCATGATACATTTAAGACATAAGTAGGGGTGTGCAAAATAACCGAACCCGAATAATCCATCCGAACCGAACCTTAATCGGGTTAAATGGGTCGGGTTATTCGGTTTTCGGGTTCCTTATACGGGTTAAATGATACCCGAATAAGTAATTCGGTTCGGTTTACGGGTAGGATTCATAACCCGTTTAATATGTATTTTTCGTTTTTTTTTATTTGTTTATAATTTTAACTAGTATTGTTTATATATAGAATGTAAATATGTAAATACCCATTTTTGATACTCAAACCATTTAACCCTCTACCCAAATTACCCAACTCATTTAACCCGTTTAAACTACTTTGTTGATGATTTCATTTTTTATACCAAAACGAATAACCCAATTAACCAAACCGAATAACCCGATACCCATTTAACCCGAATCCGATTAACTCGTTCTCTTATTTGGTTCGGGTTCGGTTAGCTAACCCACAAACTCAAACCCGAATAACCCGATACCCAATTAACCCGTCCAAATAACACCCCTAGACATAAGCATGAGTTTCCTTGACTCTCTTGCTTGGGTCGTAAAAAGGCCTAAGGCTAAAACTTAAAAGGGGCTCAATGTATATATATTCAAAATAAGCAAAATTCATGTAAAAATGATAACTTAACAACAAAGAAGTTATAATTTTATAATCTTAAAATTAAAAACTTTGCAAGTTAATAATTTTGTTTAATTGTTAATAGACTTAAGTATATAATAGATTTTTTAAGAATGACTTTGGGCTGTTGCCTTTGTTGATGTTACTTAGGAACGGTCCCCGTAAAAGAATTTACTTAAACCTCACCTAAGCCTTCGGCTCGACATGTTTAACCACGTCTTTTTTAGGGAGTTGTATTGGCAGCATTTATGAACTTGAGGTTCTAGTTTGGTACTTTGGTGTTGATTTTCCACTAGCCCTTGTTGGGCTTCGATCTCCATTGGCTTGTTGGGCCTGCTAATGGGTTCCACAAAACTATTTACAACCCATTATAAATATTTATGACTCAACTTGGATCATGATTTCAGATTTCCCTTCAACAGTCATTATTTTTTTTAAACAGAGAAAAATGTATCATTTTGAAGTTTTATAAGCAATTGTATAAGCACAAGTTGGTTTTGGTTTGTGAGGATGGGGTTTGTTCATGATTGCTTCCATTGTGGGAAATTCCTTCATTGTGTATTCGCTTTTGGACCTTTCCTATTTTGGTTCAATTGGCCAAGATTTCATGTTTTTTTTAATTATATTTTCTTTTTATGAAATTTGTATTTTCGTACTTAGGGTTAAAATATATGAAATTAGCATGTTATTTTTATTTTTCTATAATTTACATACTTTCATATATGCATCGGAATACCTTGGAAAACTTCCATGCACCACCACAAATGCATCACAATTCCCGCGTGATACATCATTATTTGCACATGATGCATCAAATTCCTGCGTGATACATCAACTTTCTGCGTGATGCATCACCTGATCCAATGACTATAAAGTGGTTCATCGGTTTTTAGATGCATATAGATTTTCAATTGAACTCACCCCTCTATATATATATATGATTATTCTACCATTAATAACAATATACTTCCGGTATAATGTGTTAAATACCAAACTATTTGACATTTTTGAAATATGAGATCTACAAAATGTAAGTTTTTATGTCAAAATATAATTACATATTGTTATACGATGAAATGGTCATCAAACTATTACTTCCTCAAAACTATTATTTTAAATTCTATTAAAATCCATGGTTAAGTAATTTGGTATTATTACTCATTTGTGAAAAAAAAAAAAACTTAGATTCCAACGCTTAATAATCAACACATCTAACCGATACCTTGATACTATATACATCACATAATTCCATCTCACTAAATATACAATGGAGTGAAATTTTAAATTTTCAAAAATCTTTTTTGTTAGTCAAATACATCCTAAGTTTTAGGTTATCCTTAAAACATGAAAATGTTTATGTCGATACATTTATGTGTAGCAACAAATTTAAATATTAAAAGTCACATGAGGCTGAGATATTCAACAACTTATTCATAGGTCTCCTTGATCAGCATGACCTTCGTTAAGGAATGTACGTGATCAACGTTCAGCTAGGTAGTGGTCAGTAGATGATGTGTTAACTACACGTATTGAATTCGTGTCGTTTTATAAAATTTCCTTCCATCAAAACCAAATAAGCGTCTACGCTAAAAAAAATGTATCGTAGCGTATGTCTAATGGCAATCTAATATTAAAAATAACAAGGTATATCAAATATTAGGTGAACTTTATATAAAACATATTATCATATTATTAGAGTAAAACTAATATATCATTATTGGAAAAAAATAATAATCATAGAACGTGTGGGAAAAATAATATATGGTAATAACAAATATCAGGGAAGGTTATCCGAATGTGGATAGAGATGGTGAGGTGGAAAATATTAAAAGAGAAAAGATGAAAAAGAAAAAGGGTGGAGAGAAGTTGATCTGAAAGGGTCAAAATCAATGATATCTTGTGAGAATCGGAGGGACCTACACCTATTCCATACGTCTCCCCTCGGTCACCTGCTGCTCACGTGACTGGATCTCCCTCCTCCAACCACACCGTACCAACCCTGTCCTCCATATCTGCAACATGTATCTTCTTTTTCTAATTTTTTAATTTTACGTTTACTCATTTTATTTAATTTTATAAAATAATTGTAACCACCTCAATAAATACATACATATATAAACGAACAAATATGTAATAAAAGAATAAATAGTGTCTATTTATCATTTAAAAACGATGCTAATTGATATTCTTTATTTTAACATGTATAATTTATTCATAATTAAATATTGATTTTTAAATATAACAAATTTATTCTATAAATTATAAAGTATTTACATCTTTAAACATTTATCAAGTTTATCGTAAGAAAGATATTTTAAGAAAAATAACAAAATTTATAATAACAATGTTACTTGCCTACTTTATAAATACTTAAATCAATGTCAATAAATTTTTGAATTTTGAATTGGCATAAATAATTCTAAAGTGACATTTGTTATCATTGTAAATGAATGTGATTTTTAATTGATAAAACCATTAAAATTGTCATTTAAGTTTTAACAATTATTGATTCAACTATCATTTTAGATATGATTGTTAATCTTTGATATATTTTTTGTGTTTCATTTTGAATTACATCGTCGTTTAGTTATTATAGATTTTCAAAATGAATTTAAATTTTAAAAAATAAAAATAAAAAGATTATAAGGAAATAAAAACCTGATGAAAAATTATACTGAAAACTGAAATAAGTCGATAATTATTTGTATTTTTCTTATACACATATATTAAAGTTTTTATTGAAATTAGCCGGACTAAATTGTGGTAGTGGACACTTGGCAGTGATATGTGATAATACAGCCGTACGACAAATTAAGGGAGTGATATGGATTTGGTGACAGTCGTTTGTCTTTTTCTGAGACGCATAACGACAAATTGTATTTATCGGATAAGCCCCAATTCATGGAACCAATTGTTACTGCTGTACGATTGACCGTTTTCCGTTATCCTCACTTGCCTGTTACTTAAGTTCTTTCACAGACCATTTATTTTTTTAATATTTAAAAAACTAGCATGTTTTTACGACTTAGTCTGTCTATGTTATTTTTTTCTAAGAAAATCCTCAAATTATTGTCTTTAATACGGTTTTCAGAAAAGTTTTGTTTTTTTTCCATAATCAACCTTGACTTTTTACACCAAAAAACCAACATGTTTTCACTATTTTTCTCCAAAAATCCACAATCTTGAAGACTTTTTTGAAAAAATTAAAAGAATTCCAAAAATCACAATATGTAACTTAGTGATTTTATTGATAAAAAATAACACGGATGGACTAAACCGTAAAAACGTGAAAAACATGTTGGTTTCCATAGAATAAAGTGAAACATTTAACTTTCGTAGATATTATCAGGTTTTAATAAACAAAATAAATACGGGATTATTGTCTTTTAAAATAAAATAAAAGATAGATAAATTTAATTATTTTTAAAATTTATAAACATTAAAAAGTGATCTATCTACTTTTTGATATTATCTATTGACAATTTTTAATTTATTAAATAATTTATATCTAAACTTAAAATATCTTAAGTTATATAATTTATCTATAGTTTCATATTTATAAAATAAAATGTCTTAAATTATAACAATTGAAAATATAGAAATATATAATAAAACATTAAAATAAATAACTTTTTATTTGAAAAGTTAAAAAACATAATACAATGATATTTATTCATGACTAGAATATTCAGTTACAACATACACAAATCTTGTCTATAATATATTACAATATCTACAGAATTATATTATATATCGATATATTTGTGTAGTGATTTGTACATAATAAAATTTTGTTATACACAATAATTTCTTATAAAATGATTATCTTCCCTTTACTTTTAGGGTAAAGTTTAATGATGTAAAAATATTAATAATGATAAGATAGTCATTTTTATATTAGGTGATTACGCTCTTTATTCATTTTTTATGAACATACTACATAAACACATGCTTTTATTTTTGAATTTCATACTATTCAATATTTTGAATAGTATATTTAAATAACAGATTAATGGTCATTCAGGTGCCAGTAATGATATCGTGCTCATTTATGGTTTGAATGATCTTGAAATCATTCACAAAGAAAAAGAAGTCAACACGGGTATAGGTCGAACCCCGATGTTATGTTATGACCATCAATGAGCTACTTGTAACTGAACCTATTTACAAATGAGTCACTCAAACCTATAAAATCATTCACGAGTCAATGACATACTACTACCCTCAAATTTTAAACAAGCTTAGCTCGAGCTTAAAGAATCTCGAAGTAGCTTGAGTTGTTCATATCCCTACTAAACAACTCCTAGTGTTGAAATATTAAAAAATAAGAAAATTTTAGTCAATTTGAGCATGTGTAACATGTATTGCAATGTGTGGTTAGTCATCAATATTTGTATTGATTTAAGAGTCATCTGATTTGAATAGTTATTAAGATCATTTGTGTGACAAAGCCTTATTCGATATATTTGGTTATCATTCTCAATGTAATTCTCAATGGAAGCATTCAGATAAGTGATATTCTAACTTCTCTTTATGAATATACTTGACACTTGTCAATATAGAAAACATATAATCATTATTTTAATAATCAAATATATTTGAAAACAAAATGATACGACTATAGAGAAGGGTTTAAATAGTACATGATGAAAGACTTGTTCAACCATAACTAACATATAAACACAATATAGAATTGCCAATTAAGTTTTCAAAACCAAATAAAAAGGACCACTTAAGTTTTCTCAATTCAATTAAGTGGATTAACGAAATTATTAAGAGGCTCGTTTAAAAGTTGAACTACCACTTAATGATTCCGTTAAACACTAAACAAACAAGGGCTAAGATAAGAAGAGCAGAAGACGACACAATAGAAAAGGTTAAAAACCATGGGTGCCAATCAGAAAAGGTTAAAAACCATGGGTGCCAATCAGCGGGACATACACTATTACACACAGAAAAGAACCAACTCAAATGCGACCAAAAGAATTACCAGATTCCTGATATAATAAAAATATATATTAAATTAGCACCATGCATACCGTCAGCTACGTCTATTACAGTCCGTCACACTATCAAAACCGTCTCAAAATCTTTCAACTAACTATACACTAAGGTCAATTTTTCACCTAACCAGAGTTAAGAGGTCGGTTTATATTTGAGCCAGCATGCCCCCCTTCCATAACATATTAACATCCATCCATCCATATATACAAAGAGAGGGTTAAGAAGAAAAGAATATGATGATGATGATCATGGGAAGAGAAACTCTTTTTCATTCTAATCCAACGGTTGAAGTCCCTCCATGGGATGATCTAACGGATCATGTCCATTCACCCTTCTCCGTTGCCAGCAATTCTGTGTTCTGTGAGGATCTTGAAATGGCGGCATACGATGAGTTGGGGGAATACGATGATGCTCTCCTGGACGCATTCTCATGCGATCATTTCCGTATGTATGAGTTTAAGATCAGGCGCTGTGCACGTGGGAGGTCACATGACTGGACTGAGTGCCCGTACGCTCATCCTGGAGAGAAAGCTCGCCGTCGTGATCCCCGGAAGGTTCACTATTCCGGCAACCCATGCCCGGAGTTTCGTAAGGGCACGTGTCTTAAAGGCGACGCCTGCGAGTTCGCACACGGCGTGTTTGAATGCTGGCTACATCCTTCTCGTTATCGTACTCAGCCGTGTAAAGACGGCGTTCAGTGCCGCCGCCGGATCTGCTTCTTTGCACACACTCCCGACCAGCTCCGGGTTCTGCCGGTAAGTCCAAAGGGACTGAGTCATCCCGAGTCGTACGACGGTTCTCCGAGCCGACTCGGTGCTGACTCGTTCATGGGGAAAGCTTCTTTCGGGTCATCTCCGACGTCTACTCTATACCATTCCCCTTGCTCTCCGCCGATGTCACCGGTTTCATCGATTGGTCCGAACTCGGTGAACGAACTCGCTTCCTCAGTCCGAAATCTGCAGATCGGAAACGGCACAAGGTTCAGTTCACCGAGAAATCTTTCTACTCTCCGACCGGGGTACACCAGTTTACCGTCGACTCCGACTCAAAATCCTAACTGTACGAGTGTGAATGCATTTGATGTGTGGGATCAAGGATGTACAACTGAAGAGGAGCCGATTATGGAAAGGGTGGAGTCTGGAAAGGAACTTAGAGCCAAGATTTATGCGAAACTGAGTAGAGAGAACTCGTTGGCGGGGCGATTCGAGGATGTGGGTGCTGGTGGGTGGGTCTCTGAACTCGTGGACTGATGGATCATTGATAGTTATGGTTGAAATTGTTTTTTGGGGTTGTTGTGAATATGTTGATCGGAGATGAAATATTGTTTGATATGAATATGTTATGGCAGAAAAAGAGATTAAAGCCATTAGTCTCTGGTTTTGAAAGTCTGTATAAAAGCAAGGAGGCCACGTCCAGGATGAACTAATTTCAATGTAATTAATTTTCTTACCATTTTTTTTCTATTGTAAATTACTGTTTATCATATCGAATTTATGAATATTTTCTATGTTTCTTAAATATTTTTTAAGCTTGATAAATATATATTTAGCAACTCAATGAAACAGACTTTTTTATACATACACTCGAAGTCACATTTGTTGTATTTTAAGCTGAAAATAAAAAATCAATACAATATCTCATTTCTTATATAGTTTGTAACATCTTTCACAAAATTAATCTAGTAACTATCGTGGGAATACCTTAGTCTTTTAAAAATTAAAATTAAAATAATAATGGAATACCTTATACGTCGATTATATATAATTTTATCTAAGAGTAATAATTTCGACCCAATACGCCAAACAGTGGAATCATCCAAATGACGTGTAGTAGAAAACTAAGCTAGAGCATATTTTTTTTTTAAAAAAAAACTAAAATTCTAGAAAGTGATGTATTAAACAAATCGTTTTTTGAAATACTTTTTAATTTTATGTATTTTTGTTTTTGATCGTCGACCCGTTCAACATGTTTTTGCTTGAATGGACTGAAATTATCACTCCTAGTTTAACTATTAACAAGATTTATTGGTGTATATAATAAAGTTTCGGAGATTGGTGGTGTGTGGTGGAGTCGAAGTCTTTGGTTTCGTGCTGATCAACTCCTGTCTGGTTTGCTACTCTTTTCTAGGGGTGCATTGAATAGAATAGACAACTGAATAAATGAAAAAGTTTGAATTAATAACCTAATAATCGGAAAAACTAGAATCTAGAACCGACTTAGAACCGATTTTTGCATATAGCATGATCCTAGAATTGAACTGTATACAACTTGTATGGTCATGTTTCAGTTTAGATTTTAGACGGTTAAATGTTTACTCTACTCAATAGTACTCGTTTCACGTTCCAAGTTAGGTGCCAATAGCTTGTTTTTTATTACTCATTTATTTGGTTCTTGGTATGGTGTGGTTAATGATCCTTGTGCTCACTTATAAAATTGTTTCAGGGTCTTGGTTATTAGGTTGGTCGTCTATTATAAGAGTTGATATTTTTTAGTTTGTTTGTATGCGTATATTCTATTTTATTATAAAAATATATTTTCATTCAAAACAAAGTTTGAAAATGACAAAATACACTTAAAAGTATATTTACTTGGCAAATAATCTCAAAATCAATATTAAAAAGTGGATATGACTTATATAAAGTTCATTAAGTGACTACTAAAGTACTAATCAATCCAAATTAACCGAAAGCATCTCAATAATGGATAAGATTAGAAGCATTGATGTTGTTCCAATCTCCGTAAAATAGTGTTGTCTGCAACCTGCAAATGTGTTATTAATAAATTCTCATTTTCCACTTTTACAATTCGAGTAAAAGTACTTTTTTTGGCATGATACACAGTTACATGATGTGAAACATATGGACAATATCCTAGGGCATCGTACAATATCCTAGTCTCATTGAGAATCAATGTTCTCATCACATAACAAAAATCTATGTAAATCTTATAATTTCATTCAATTCCATTCCAGCGTACTAAACGACCTATTGGTTTCTCTTGGAAATGGATTAGTGATCCTACGGGAAGGTTGACTGATGAGTTACACATCCTTCTTGAGTCACTTCATGATATAGTTGCCAATGAGAATGTTGAGGATAAGTGAGTTTGTAGTTTAAGTGCTAATGGAAGGGAGCAATTTTCGATCAAACATCTTAGGGGGCTAATTGACTTGAAATTCCTTCGTCTTTTGATGTTTAATGTAGGTACACAATGGAGCAAACTTATCCATCGAAAAGTGTCTTCAATTGGAGATTGCTAAAATGACGCATTCAGCTTCGTACTTTCTTAGCCGAAAATTGAGATAAACTTGGACTCCGTTTTATGCCCTTGCGGTGGTGATTATCCTGAAACTTTGGAGCAATGTTTGCTTGAATGCTCGAAGATTAAAGGTGTCTGACAATATATCTCGGACTGGTGGGGGGGGGGGGGGGGGGGGGGGTTATTCACCTGTTCAATCCACTATTTCTGGCATCGCCTACGTCATAGAAAAGGGATGGCAGACAGTCATTTGGTTGACATTATATCTGATTTGGAAGTCTCAAAATCTAAAAAAATTTAGCTGCAACAAGCTCATATGTCAATTTCAGATTTTGAAATTCAACTCATTTCCTTTTTTAATGGATTTATTACCGCCATCATTTGAGAGATTTGTCGTGGCTCATGTGGTGCTGTGATCCTTCTTATCTGTTTGTATTATATGTATAGTGTTCTACTCATCTACTACTTGTCTGTGTTCGTGTTTCTGGTGTACGGTGTGCTTCTTCATGGATTGTGTATCTTGTTTTCCTAGGTCTGGGTGTTATAGTTATAAGTTAGTTTCTTGTTGTGTCATTGTGTCTCGTAGGGTCTCTGTACTAGTTTTGTTTTTGCAAAATAATGCTTTTCCTTAAGGAAAAAAAAACTTGTTTTATAAAAAAATTTTAACTTATTTGAATTACTAATCATACATCTTTATTCATATGGAGTGTTGTCATATTAATAAAATGATTAAGTACGAAAGAAGGTACAATAAATAAAAAAATAATTATATAAGACAACTCTTTATGAGAACTCATTGTGAAAAATATATGTTAATTTAGATATCCCAACTATGCTTAAAGTTGAAGGCACACTGTTTCCATTATCCTTAAGGAATGGGCTCCAATATTTGTTAGTTTCTTAGGAGGGAACAGTCTCACGTGCATTGCACATGACATGCGGGCTGGGGAAGACATGTTTGACTTTAAAGGCAAGAATTGAAGCAGCAGATAGAAGAATGAATAACAACGAGGACTCATCCGATATATGGCTTTATTAATTATATACCATTTGAGTATTGGTCATCCAGTTTGCATTTTATATGACTAGTTATTTATTATTATTTGTTGTTATTTATCTTTTATGTTAAACTATAAATAATTATATTACAAACTTAATTGTTTGGATTGAAGGTTATAGTTTTGTTTTCATCAAGTTATTTTAACAAATGTGTTAATATTTGAAAAACATTGTTGCAAGCTCAAAAAATCATCTCTTACGCAAATATAAAAATTAAACTACGAAATCATATTATTGACCAAGCACCTGAAGTCTACATAGATTGCCCACATAAACGCACTTCATTTTATTCTAAACCATGTATTTTCATGGGGTTTTTTTTCCACACTTACTAGCAGGAAACGAATCTCAGTCTTGGAGTTTTTTATATCCTAAAAACGATGATGGAATGGTTATTACTGTACGACTTTGCCGTAATTAATGGTATTCCTTCTGTTAGTCTTTTAGTCTTTTTTTCTCATCGTTAATTTATAAATTAACTTTTGCTTATAAACTTAAAACCTATATTTAATCAATTAAACCAAAGAATAAAGCTAATATAAATTAATATACAAATTGAATGATAAAATCATTCGTTGTTCATTAAACTTCATTTAAACATTTCAAACATTCGATTAGTTGATGATACATAATGAACTAAACACTTGAAATAACTAGCATACATTTGAGCATCAAGTAGAATAATAAGTATTAACAACATAAATATATATACTTCGGTGTGGTTTGGTTTTATCCAAATCGAACGGAAACAAATATTTTTTATTCTAAAACCATGTATTTTTTTAGTTATTTTTTTGGTGGGTTTTTCCCTTTATGTGGTTACCCTTACTTGCTAGACAGTACGAGAAACAAAAGAAAATGACAAATTTTGAAGTGAAAAAGTAGGATTTTAATGATGATTGATTCAATGGAGCAATAGAATAGAAGCAATGTAGGAGTTGGTAAGAATGTATGACAGATGATTAAAGGAAAGAGATGAACATCAAGGCGAGAGGAGGATTGCTATGCCAACTACCCTCTAATAAAGAGTGCCTAAGCTAAGACCTAATGGAGTGCAATAATAGAATGAATAGGACATGGTTATCCTAATTTTAAGATAACAATGGTATTTAAACCCGTTAGTTATATTTTGTAGTCAATAATTATAAATATTATCATAAGAAGCACCAACATATCTTTTAACGATTTGTAACAAACCAAATCCATCAGGATAAGATATTGTCCGCTTTGATCAACTTGACACGGTGGCTCATGAAGTTACCTCATTCTTATAAAGATCTTTTGGATTCTCTTGCTCACTAATATGGGATGTCGGAATCCTCATGTGGACACAACGTCCTCACTCTGATACTATTTGTAACAGCTCAAGCCCATCGGGACAAGATATTGTCCCCTTGGATCATCCTAACACGGTGCCTCACGATTTTTTTTCATCCCGAAACGCGTCTTGTTGAGGGAGTTACATCACCCTTATAAAGGTCTCTTGGATTCTCTCGCCCACCAGTGTGGATGCGTTTTGGGATGGAAAAAAAAACTGTGAGGCGCTGTATTAGGATAACCGAAGTGGACAATATCATGTTCTGGTAGGCTTGGGTTGTTACAAGATTTGTTTTAGAGTTCAAAGATGTTCATTTTCTGTGTGTATGTTAAAATGACTATTGCACTTTAATATTGAATTTCAACTTCGTTTGTGTAGATGGAATCAATTTCTTTTTGTATTCATGAGTTGCATTTTTAAGTTTCACTTTATGTGTGATTTCGTTTATCTAGGTTACATTTTAGTTAATTTAAAAAAAAAATTGTCGGTTGAAGGTGGGGGTTCGTCGGAGGGTGGGGGTTTCATCGGAAAAGAAGTTCTTTGTTTAGTAAACAAAATTTTGATAGAAATGCACGTGATAAAATGTAGTCGGTGAAAAAACATAATTTTAATTTTTTTTTTGTTGGTTGGAGATTTTTTGTGCAATAAAAATTGGTTTGGAGTTTTAGTTGAAAAAACTAACTAGAGTTTTTTTCACAAAAACCTCTTTAAAAAATTTGACTTGTGATCAAGTTGCAAACGGCTAAATCGGTTGCAAATCAATTTTAGAAAAAAAAAAACTTAAATTTAATGAGTTTTAGTCGGTTGAATGTTTTTTTTACAATGAAAAATGATTAGAAGTTTTAATCACAAAAATATCTGTATTAAAGGTTTTTAGTGCAATATCTTCTAGTTTTTAACAACCATAAGACTTGGTCAATGATGGAACTCGTCAACAATGGTGCATGACAATAATGTTACATTATTATAGTAGTATTTCATGAAAGCTAATATAATTATATAAATTATAGTTTGCATTATATGTGGTAGATAAATAACTTCATGTATAAACACAATTTTAACACATGTATGTCGTAGAGGACATTATTTCTACCTAAAAAATAAATCAACTCTAACTTTATGTTTCATAATAAAAAATAACAGTTAAATATCATTTCATATTTTCTTGAAATATATATTTATCTGATCAAAAGTCAAAACACATAATATCTATAATTTTAGATAATGCATTAATAAACGATCAAACGCTATCATTCAATAAAGATATAAACAAGATTGATTAAGCATAATATTTTAAATAAAAGATTGTACATTGTTTCATCTTTTAATGCATGACTTTTTTTTTCTTCTAAAGTACAACGCTATCTTTGAATATAACGTGGATATATTAATTTTGCTAGAATCCGATTGGTAAGTGAAGGATAGACCATGATGACGTGGATGATGGGTTTGGGTTGGAACAGCTTCTTCTTATCTCTTAAGCTTTTAAACCATTTTGATAATATTGTTAACGAGGAAATTTACCCGCGCTTCGCGGCGGTTTAATGTCATACAAAAAATATTAAAAAATATAAAAAAAATATATTAACATACATATTTGATATTTGAAGCAAAATGTTATGTTATTATTTATTAAATTAATTACAATTTTTGAAAAGTATGCGTTATTGACTTTGAATACAACGTTCGATTTCAAAATTGTTCATACCACCACCATCAAAACCGTTTTGAATATAACTTTCTCTTTCGACATTGAATCTTCACGTAACACTAGTTCCATAAGAGAGAAAATTGATTCTATCCTATCCCCAGCTTTGAATCGCCAACTCCATATTTTCCTCCAAAGGGAGTGCAAAATTGGATTTTATTGGTTAACAATGTTTTTAATTGATTATGTGTGTAAAAATCAAAACCATCTTATTGTTAATTTAGTTTCAAACCACATAATAAATCATCATGGAAAAAAAAAATTTTAACACACAATGCATGCATTATTTCTATTATTAATTTTATTTTAGTAAATAATTAATAAAAATATTGCTAATTAAAATATATGATTAATAATATACAATAGTGCAATGATAAAATCAAAATATATAATGCAGCGATAAAATTAAATTATATTATTTAATCTTTCAAATATAAATGAGACGAAAGCTTCCTGTTATTTTCAAATATTTGGGTGTAAAAGTAAAACTATTAAAAAAATTTGTTGTATCACACATAATATTTGTATAATAAAGTATATAGAGTTATATGACAATCTCATTTATTGACATCAATTAATTATATCATGACAATTAATTCACTTCTTCTGACTTTTTTAAACTTGCGACATGCTTCTATTATGAATTGTGTGAACAAAACAATTGTTCATTAGAAAAATGTTACTTAGCTAATCAACTATGTTGAAAAATATTAACAAAATATCAATGTCAATTAAAAAAAAATATGAAAATGCATAAAAATCATCAAAATTTTCTATTTTACTTGTTTTTTCTTTTTTGTATTTTTTTCACATATATACAATTCTGCCAATTCGAAATTTGTTATCCGTCACAGCTTCATTTAGTAACAATTATCAACGTCAATGAAAATTTAATGCATTAAGTAAATTATTAATAATAACAACGATATAAAAAACATGTATAAAGTAACAACATTTTTTTGGTTTAAAATATCTAGTACAATAAAAAAGTGATCACAATATAAAATAAAAATAGAACTACAATTGCATAATTATTATTAAGCATCAAAAAAATATTTATAAAATATATTTAAAAAGAATTTCATATACTCATGAATCATGATCATCATTCATTGACATAAATCATTGTCTCATATTATCTGTTTTATGTACATACAATCGGGTTTAAAGTTTTGAGACACTAAAAAAATCATAAAAACTATAATAAATATGCAATTGTATTTGAGAGACTGTATAGAAAACATGATCATTATTATTCAAGGATGAAGTGTGTGTCAGCTAACCATTATACATCATTTTATCAAGGTTCAATATATAAAAAAATAAAATATAAACATATTTCTTTAAATTAAAATAAAAAAATTTGCTTAATGTTTAAAATTGTATATACTATTTACTTATTTTTTAAAAAAAAAATATATATGTGTTACTTTTATAATAACCTATTTTAAAAATTAAAATAAATCAAAATATATAGTAAATAATATTAGTTTATTTTTATAAAATAAATTATACATTCAATGCTAGTTATTTCTAAAAAAGCTATATACATGGAGAAATGAGACATATTTTCTTAAAATATATTTAAGAGATAAAATGTTTAATAGAAAGTTAGTTTAACTTATATTAAAGTAATATTTTAAAATAAAAATACATTGGTTTAACTCATATGTAAAAAACCAATTGGATTAATTGATTACAATATTTTTCAATCTTGTGGGATTGAACTTATGACCACTCAAATCATGAGATGTGTGCTAACCAAGTAAGCTAGAAGCTTTTTCTTTAAAATTCTACACAAACATGTATTTATTAATATTCTAGTTTTACTATTCCTATGAATAGCTTAGGAATAGTAACATTTACTTTGGTAAATGTTATATATTTAATTTACTTATTTGACTAACATTATTAATTTTCTATTCATTAAGACAAAACTTCATCTTGTAAAACAAATATAATATAATATATTATTTTAATTTATTTCAAAAAAAATATAATACCATTATTGAATTAAATCTATCTTCTTGGTTGTAATTATGTGCTTGACATTAGTTTTATCTATCTATGTCTATGTCGTAAACGAATTGAACGTCAACGAATCGTTCGACAGAAATTTCATTTATATTCATTCATTTGTTAGAAATGTTTATTTGTTTAATTAAACAACGAACATGAACATAGATTTCGTTCTTTCATTTATGTTTGTGAACGTTCTATAATGTTCGTTCGTTTTATGTTTGTTCATTTATTTAAAATAAGTTCTAACAAATATATATATTATAATTAATATATATTATTAATATCATTATAAACTTATAATATAATCTTAATAATTAAAGATCAAACTTTAATCAAACTTTAATAACAATATGATTGATGACAATAAATGAAAATAAAAGAATTTAAGTGTTCAAATGCTTTACTAGTTGTTATCTAATATTGAAATTGGGATTACTATTTCTTAAACATTATCAGTTCGTTATTGTTGTAGTAATTTAAAGTTATTTTTATGACTTATGAATGTGCAAACGTAATTCGAAGAATATGAATAGTGTATCGTAAGTTTTGTTTTTTTAATCAGCCTACGTGTATGTTTTAAAAGTAAAGAAAAAATCGGCCTACATGTTTGTTTTAATCAGCCTTAGAGTGAATCCATATTAGGCTACATGTATGTTTCAATTTTAAAAGTAAAAAAAAAAAAGTCAAAGTCAATTATTTATATGTAAAATCGTTATTTTAAAAGTTTGAACGTTTAAAAATTAATATTGGTCCTAAAATATGTCTACTTATTATATGTAGTACCATTTTTTTAATTATATATATAATAGAATAAATTATTATTATTATTATAAGTATAATAAAGTTTTATAATTATTTTTAATTTACGACCCATCACCAATGTAATATATGGGTTAAATACTAATAAATCTATATCTATAAATACTAATAAATTAATATCTAAAGATAAAATAAAATTTGGGGTTTTTCAAGAAAAATAAAAAAATTACTTTATTCTAATAAGGCTAAAAATGTACTTAAATTCGTATGCTACAAGTTTTATAATTTTGTAAAAGATAATTCAAAAATATATTATATATACTTCTCGATTCAATGAGTGTTCATTTTCAATTATTATTAAAGAACAAAAAATATACTAGGGTCAGGCCAAATGCACATGTGATAAAATTGCTACCTTGCAGAGTGTAGTTTATCGTGTATTAAGTTTTGTACCTACTAATGCTGTAATGCATGAGTATGTTTTGCACACATGTCACATACCTACAAATAAATACAAACATCCTTATCTATTGACATATGTACATAGATACAAACATACATGGATGCACACACACACACATACATATATATATATATATATATATATATATATATATATATATACACACACACACACACACACACACATAAAATAAGGTTCATCAGCGTACCTATAAGATTCCAACATACTCAATCAACGTACCCTAATGTGAATGATCATTCACATATATTTTTCTTGAATAGACACATAATAAAACAACATTATAAGATTTTTTTCAAAAGGAGCAACATCATAAATCTTGTGAACGGTAAAAAAAAGTCATGTGAATGATGTGAATGATCATTCACTTGGATGACCATTCATATAAATATGCATTTCATATTCATATAATTTTTAAAAACACGAAAAGTGTAAATGTATGTGAAATTCATATATCATTCGTACAACATTAATTTAAATATGGTTATGAGGGAAAAAAATCAAAACTTTTTTTTAAGATTGGTACCTTCGGGTGCACTTGATTTTAAGATATACTTTTTTGAACATACTTGTAACATCCGGAAAATAGTAGCTGACACGTGGAATTTAATTGTTGGCTCTAAGAGCTGTCCTAATGGGTTGGTGAAATTTAATTGGTTGATTGCACGTGAACCGGTAAAATAAATTGCTGTTACGTGTAACTTTAATCGGTTGAGATAATAACCGGTCTAGTAGTAATTGGGAATTTGGGGTTGTTTTAATGAGTTAATTGACATTCTAAACCCAAGTCATTAATTTGAGATTAATCGGGTTAACGAGTGTCTACCTAGTGATTAATGAGTATCGTACCCGTTTTAAATGGGTTCGGGACCGAAAACGTATATATACGCCTTGGCTACTCTCTCTTCCCTCATTTCATCATAATCACCTATACTATGTGTGTGTGTTTCAGAGAGGATTCAGGAAAGGGAAATTGAAGGGAAACCATAATCAAGGAATTCATTTCATCACCTTCTACTTCAAGTTGAGATCTCCAAATTCAAGAGTGCAATCGAATTAAGGGTTCGTAGCTAGACCTGGGACTTGTAGAGCCTGTCGTTGATAGCGGGACTGTAGTCGTGCTTCAGGTGAGTTACTTACTTTCAACAAATGTATTGTTGTTGATTACTGAGTTTTCAAAGAGGTACGTTGTTTATTATTCGGGTCCAGTGTGGACTCCTTTCATATGTTGATACTTGTTAGCACAGAGCAGAGTTCGTGGATCACGCGTATAGTCGTTGATACGCAGAGTAGAGGCCTGTTGGGTCATTCCCAACTCAGTGGACCTGACAACCCACTACTTTGTGGAGTGGGCTATGCAGGCTGTGCCGGGTCGCTCCCGATGAGGCGTCGGGCCGTTGATGCCGGCCGCATGTAGAGTTGTTTACCAGTTGTTACGTTGTGCTAACTGTTTTATAAACTGTTTTAAAGTTGCTTATAGTAACTCACCAGCTTTCCAATGACTGTTGTTTTAACCGTGGATCTCAGGTACGAGGACTGAGGCTAGGGATACAGCGGGCAGTAGCCGAGACCCGCCGCGTGGACAGTAGTTAGCGACTACTTTCGTAAGTAGTCCTCATATTTTGTGGTATGGCTTATTAGCCAGTGACTTTCGGATGACTGTAACCTTTGCTCATGATGTGGTTGACTGACGCTATCGACGGGGGTTAATTCCCGTCTCGTGTTACTTTATGCTTGTTGTTGATGTTTAGTAGTAATTAGCTGTTTAACCCTTGATGGCATCGCCTATGATTTGATGACGTGGACTGTAAGTCCTATGTGGCATTAGTCGTAAAAGTAGGGTGTTACAGCTTGGTATCAGAGCATTAGTTTAAGGTTTAAGTATCATTAGTGATGCTTAGGCTTAAACCAGTGTCTAGATCCTTGGGCTTGATCTCTGATGAGTAGGTCTAAGGAATTGTAGAATTATATTATTGTCGTTATAGTAATGTTGTTTACATTATGCAGAGATTCTATGACAGACGAGCAGAGACCCGAGGGTCCCACTGGGGGACGGGTATCAGATGAGGAGTTTGCCCGACGACTACAGGAGGCCTACGAGAAAGGCCGTGCTGAGGGTATTCAGTCCCAGACCCAGAGTTCAGGCGGAGGTAGAGATTCAGGAGCTGGTTCATCGCGAGCGGCAGGCAAGGGGTGTAAATATAAGGAGTTCCTTGCTGCACACCCGCCAGAGTATCATGGCGAGCCTGGGGCCGTAAAGGCCATGTACTGGTTACAGGATATGGAGATGGCCTTCCGTATCACAGGATGCCACCCGGATCAGATGACGACATTCGCTAGTGCCCAGTTACGGACTAGTGCTCAGCAGTGGTGGCGGACTATTAGAGATATGATGGGAGATGGACCTGCATACGAGATGACGTGGAGTCAGTTCAGAGCTCGTTTCGAGGAGCAGTATTGTCCCGAGGACCGCAGGGCTCAGCTGGAGATTGATTTTTTGACGTTATTCCAGGGACAGCGATCGGTTGATGAGTACGAGAAGATTTTCATCGATTTGAGTTTGTTTGCGCCTATTCAGATTAGTACAGAGTCTCGGAAGATCAATAGATTCTTGATGGGCTTGCGTAAGGAGATCCGAGAGTTTATTGATACCGGTTACATTCCGACTTATGCCAGGGCAGTCGAGTTGGCCCGTAGACGAGAGAGTGAGTTATCGCGTAGGGATCCGGTAGTGGAGCAGCCACGATTGGTTCAGTCAGCCGGACATGTTGGAGGATCTGACCGGGACAGAGGCAGGGATAGAGATAGTCGTTATAGTCAGTTCCAGTCGAGGAGTGATGATCGTCGGTGCACTGAGTCCGAGGGAGGAGACATGCACCGAGATAGGTCTTCTCAGAGATCTGATCGTAGGCCCGATGAAAAGTGCAGTCGCTTTAGTGAGTCTGAGCAGAGAGGAGGAGCATCGAGTTCTGAGCCTGTCTCGGGAGAGAGGTGGTGTAGGAGATGTCGTCAGAGGCATACCGGAGAGTGTGACCCCCGGTATGTACGTTGTTTTCGCTGTGGCCAGGCTGGCCACACTCAGTCAGGTTGTAATTCTAGAGACCCGCTGTGTTTTAATTGTGGGCGGGCTGGACATCAGGCACGAGATTGTACAACTCCGAGACAAGGGGACCATAGGCAGGGGGAATCGAGGCCACCTGCACAGGGCCAGAGTTTTGCGAGTTCGTCTACACATAGAGATGCAGTCCCGCCAGCCAGAGGTCGCGCCTACCAGTTGACAGCAGAGGAGACTCGGGAGACAGTTGATGTAGTTTCTGGTACGTTTATGTTTAATGGTTATAGTATCCGAGTTTTGGTTGGTTCTGAGACAGGGTGTTCCTTCATACCTTTTATTTTATTATCCATTTTTGCTTCATTCGTTGAGTTATTAGATTTATCGTTCACGGAGTCAGTCGGTGGTAGTATCTTTGTAGCTAGATCGGTAGACGCTTAGTAAGAGTTAAAGATAAATGGTCATTCGTATAAAGTTGCTCTGTTGCCTATAGAGATTAGTAGTTGTAATGCCTTGATAAGTAGAGACTGGTTAGCTGTCCAGTATGTTGATGTTGTTTGTTCTAAAGTGATTAGTTGTTTATCAATTTCGAGGCTATGTTTTTATGGTGTACGGAGAGTGTAGTAGACACAGTGTCAGTACCCTTTTGGTAGTTCAGGCACGTTGTCATTTGATCAAAGGTTGTCCTTTCGTCCTAGCATGTGCAGTTGACGTGAATAAGGAAAGAAGAATTTAGAGACGGTTGATGTTGTTTTGAGTCCCTATTCCCCAGGAAGTATTCGAGTTGTCGTTAGATTGATAAGTAGAATTCCGTGTTAAGTTGGTGTCAAGTGCTAATGCGTGTGTATCTTATCGACTGACCCTAGTGAGATGAGAGGGCTGGTGAGTCGACTCCAGGAGTTGATAGACCGCTGGTTTAGTTTACCTAGTTCGGCACCGTGAAGTGAACTCCAGTTTTGAGGCATGTCGTTAGTGGTGGAGGTACTCGGGTAAACCCCGTTAAGTTAGAGGCTGTTAAGAGTAATGAGAGGTAAGGAATATAGTAGGTATTCGCTAGTTCCTGAAAGTAGTAGGTTATTATCGTCGATCCAATCAAGACCCTGCGTTGATTGTTGCACCGTTGACTTGTTGACTTGTCAAACAGAGTACTTTAGTGGTTAGAGAGATGCTCATTTGCTTCAGTTGAGATTGTTATCTAGCATATGGGGTGGAAGTAGGAGGGTGAGAGATTACAAGTCCCGAGATTGCTTAGCAGACCAGTGAACAGATAGTCGAAGTCATAGGGAGTCTGAAGGTAGCCTGGAGCTGATGGGAGTAATATGCCGATAAAAGGACCAAAAAGCTAGAGTTTGGCATAGACAAGCAAGTGTTACAGGTGTGTAGCCCTACACGGAACATCGATTACTACAACAGAGATTGAAGTCAATGAGCGATCGAGATATGTAGACCCTTTTGAGGTCATCGTAGACCGCAAGATGAAGAAATTACGGAAGGATAAGGTTCCCCTTGGTGTCGAATGAGAGCTCTGGTGGTATCTGGAAGTTCAAAGCGAGCGTGTGGTAGCGTTATCCCAATCTAGTTGCCTGAGTCGAGATCCCGAGGACGGGATCAGTTCTAGAGGGGAGGATTTGTAACATCCGGAAAATAGTAGCTGACACGTGGAATTTAATTGTTGGCTCTAAGAGCTGTCCTAATGGGTTGGTGAAATTTAATTGGTTGATTGCACGTGAACCGGTAAAATAAATTGCTGTTACGTGTAACTTTAATCGGTTGAGATAATAACCGGTCTAGTAGTAATTGGGAATTTGGGGTTGTTTTAATGAGTTAATTGACATTCTAAACCCAAGTCATTAATTTGAGATTAATCGGGTTAACGAGTGTCTACCTAGTGATTAATGAGTATCGTACCCGTTTTAAATGGGTTCGGGACCGAAAACGTATATATACGCCTTGGCTACTCTCTCTTCCCTCATTTCATCATAATCACCTATACTATGTGTGTGTGTTTCAGAGAGGATTCAGGAAAGGGAAATTGAAGGGAAACCATAATCAAGGAATTCATTTCATCACCTTCTACTTCAAGTTGAGATCTCCAAATTCAAGAGTGCAATCGAATTAAGGGTTCGTAGCTAGACCTGGGACTTGTAGAGCCTGTCGTTGATAGCGGGACTGTAGTCTTGCTTCAGGTGAGTTACTTACTTTCAACAAATGTATTGTTGTTGATTACTGAGTTTTCAAAGAGGTACGTTGTTTATTATTCGGGTCCAGTGTGGACTCCTTTCATATGTTGATACTTGTTAGCACAGAGCAGAGTTCGTGGATCACGCGTATAGTCGTTGATACGCAGAGTAGAGGCCTGTTGGGTCATTCCCAACTCAGTGGACCTGACAACCCACTACTTTGTGGAGTGGGCTATGCAGGCTGTGCCGGGTCGCTCCCGATGAGGCGTCGGGCCGTTGATGCCGGCCGCATGTAGAGTTGTTTACCAGTTGTTACGTTGTGCTAACTTTTTTATAAACTGTTTTAAAGTTGCTTATAGTAACTCACCAGCTTTCCGCTGACTGTTGTTTTAACCGTGGATCTCAGGTACGAGGACTGAGGCTAGGGATACAGCGGGCAGTAGCCGAGACCCGCCGCGTGGACAGTAGTTAGCGACTACTTTCGTAAGTAGTCCTCATATTTTGTGGTATGGCTTATTAGCCAGTGACTTTCGGATGACTGTAACCTTTGCTCATGATGTGGTTGACTGACGCTATCGACGGGGGTTAATTCCCGTCTCGTGTTACTTTATGCTTGTTGTTGATGTTTAGTAGTAATTAGCTGTTTAACCCTTGATGACATCGTCTATGATTTGATGACGTGGACTGTAAGTCCTATGTGGCATTAGTCGTAAAAGTAGGGTGTTACAATACTAGTTTGTTACTCACATATTACATGAATATTTGTTTAAAAAAATTATTTATATAAATTAATAAATTATATATAAATATAAATAAGAACACATACAATTAGTTATTTAAAATAATATAAGAATACTTTAATCATTTGTTATAACTATTTTTTTTAAAGTTTATAAATTGATACAATTAGAATTGATATATTTGATATATAATGTTGATATATATTATTACAATAAACCAAAAATGTTATGACGTATGTTCTTTAGCTAATAAATTAACAAATATCAAATGGATAATAATGACAAATCATATTACTGGATTATGTCAAATAATAAAAAAAAACAAATTTATTTATTTATATTTATAGATGTTAAAGACAAAGAATTGTTATATATGAAGGCTAGATGATTTATTATCCACATATTACGAGAACATTTTTATAAAGTCTATTTATGTAAAATGTATATAAATAAAAATAAAAACACATAACTATTGATTATTTAAAATAATATAAGAGTATTATTATTATTTTTATAACTATTATTTTAAACGTTATAAACTGATATAAACAATAGCTATTTTTTTAATTATTTTTTAAATTTTTTATTTTCAATTTAATATATCTAATTGATATGAATTAAGATTCTAGTTTATATATAATATAATGTTTATACATTTTATTATAAATTAATATTATAGAAGGAAGGGTACATATATTTTTTAAAAATAGTAAATTGTATTTATTTATTTATTTTAATAATTGTAAGTTGTATTGATCGTTTCCGGTAAATTGATATATTTGAGATATAAATTTGTATACAATATAATATTAATATATTAAAAAGTAATAATGTGTATTTTATCTTTTCAAAAATAACAAATTGTATTTTAATTAATAGATTAAAAATAATAGAGTGTACTTATGTTTATAATAATATTAAATTGTATTTATCTTCTTTTATGATAAAAAGTTGTATTTATTTTTTCCGGTAAAACGTGAAGATGACACGTATCATTTAATTAAATAATCACACCTTTTTCATACCATCTAAGTTATTGTATTTTTAAAGTTCATTTAGTCGTTTTTATCTCGAGCGGTTGATTTCTGATGGCACAATGAATTAAAATACCTTTCACACCATTTTATGTATGATAAACTTATAACAACCGAATTGAGATAATGGAAGCACAACGACTCAAACAATAATATAAAAAATATGTTAACTAAAATAAGAACTATGGTTAATATTAGGAAAAAAAACTCCATAATTTTACTATTTAATCAGTTAGGTTTTCTTCAACATAATTTTTTTAATCATTTTAGATATTACTTTATTTATTTAAATTCAGACTATTAAATCCCTTACTGAAACCTGTTGTTCATGTTTCAAAAATGATATCATATTTTAGTTTAAGTTTTATGTGGAGAAATATATCATGATTTTAGTTTTTCTTATCTGTTTGGCCAATGAGATGTTTTTATCGATACTTAATTCCTTACGGAATTCACGTTTTAATTAATATCGAATTTTAGTGAATCGCTTTAACATTTTAATTTCTAATGAAAAAACATCTGTTGATCATACGATGAAATACAGAATACATTATAAGTTTTTTCAACATAAAGCACAAACAAAAATGTGACATTATATTTTAACATGGACAACAGATCAATTTCAAAGGTACGTTGAAAAATGAATATATAAAAAAATGATGGTGATGAGGTGTGAGTCCGAAAGGACCCGGGTCCGACTGGTTTGGGTATTCAAAGCGCCAAGTGGGGCCACGAGCCAACCATTCGGAAAGATATGCTGAGAAGCGTACGGATACGGATATTACCATATATCGAATAACTGATATGTATTGACTAACCAACAATCCTGATTCTCAGGAGTTATTATAATAATCAAATACGGACTCTCCAGAACCGATATCTATAAATACCCTGATCAAGGGAATGCCAAAGGTACGTGTGATTTACAAGAGCCTTACGCTACATATTTTCTTAAGCCAAAAACTGACTTAAGCATCAGAGTGTCTTCCCCAGGAGACCTCTCCTGGGTTCTTGCATGTAATCGTTGTCGATCAAGTCTTGAAGGGGATTTCCAGCATCTCAACATTGGCGCCATCCGTGGGAACGACTATTCAACAAACTCGAGTATGTCTGGAAACAACCTCTCAAACAGCACTGAAAGTACGAACCCCATGACTCCAGAGCCTGTTCCTTTGCCATTCGCCCCGGGGCGTTTTTCAAGAGAACAGGTAGAAAGCTTTCTGAAAGATAACGCGGATCAACTCAATAACATGATGGAAGCCTACAATCGAAGGCAGATCAATATAGGTATGATTCCAGTGAATCTTTTCCCCGAAGGAGAACTCCCAACTCCTCCCGGGGTGACGATTCCCCCCATTACTCATCCTCTCCTAAGAGGAGTATACACGCAGACTAGCGGCGAAGCAGTGATTACTCCAGACCCAAGGTCAAGAACATCAAGAATTACAGAATCGGGGAGAATAACTTCCGTTCATAATGTCTCCACGAACCCGCAGCCTGATACCGTTATGGCCACCCAAACTACCGGAGCGTCTTGTCAGATGGCGTCTCAGGTCTATGCCAGCCCCGGACCTCGTGTTGTTACACAGCCAATGCAGGGAATGAACTCTGACCTGTTCAAACCCTATTCATCTGTGGAAAGCCTGGAGAACGTACCCCACGTTGAATGCAGCCCCTTAACTCAAAGAATATCAAGTTTTCCGTTACAGAAGAGCCTGGACTTGCCGAGAGAGATCCGGATGTATGACGGCACGACTGACCCGGAGGATCACCTGAAGTTATTCGAATCCATTATGGATCTCAAACAACAACCCATGCCCATATGGTGCCGGATGTTCGCCGCAACCTTACTAGGAACCGCGAGACTCTGGTACAACAGCCTGCCCATGGCATCAATCGACAGTTACACGGAGTTCAAAACAAAGTTCCGCACTAATTTTTTACAACAGCGAAGGTTCCAGAGACATGAAGCCGAAGTTTTAAGCAAGGGGCAAAAAGAGAACGAGTCCATTCGGGAATATTATGAGAGATACCTTTTAGAATCCCAACAGATAGCAAACCGAACGGACAGCCTGGTAGTCACTGGCTTTATCATTGGACTACGACCGGGCCAGTTGTATGAGGAATTTATGAGAAACCCTCCAAAGACAATTGAAGACATGATGACTTGCACCCTTTCATTCATGCGGTCCAAAGAACCGGTTGCAGAGAAGAGGTTAATGGTAGGAGGAAAAAAAGAGAGGAAAGACCGAGAAACTCACCCCTCGAGTCGTGAAGGGCGAAAGGACCAGAGAAGGAGCGAAAGATCCCCATACGGGCATCCAGCGCTAATCAAAACACCGAAGGAAATTTTAGCTACCGAAGACGTTCGTGCCAGCTTCAAACCGCCCAATAAAATGCAAACACCTGCATTCCGCAGAGACAAATCCAAATGGTGCGACTTTCATGAAGACTTCGGCCATGAAACAAATAGCTGCATCGATCTTAAGCGGGAGATAGAGACTTGCGTGAGAAACGGAAAACTAGCCCACTTAGTGAAAGGAGTAAAAAGTATGACCCCGAGGCAAGAGCAAGGGTCCAATCACAGACAATATACGTGGCAGAAGTCAGAAAAAAAGGAAGAACGAAAGCCCGCAGAGCCTGCCCCCCGGGTAGAGAAAGAAATATTCGCCACCACTTACCAGGGCGGTCGACCCCTGAAGCGTAGGGTCAGTTGGGTACCCACTATCCACTTCTCGGAGGATGATAGGCCGGAAGAAGCTAGTGGTCTGGAGCCGCTCCTCATCTCAGGAGTAATCTGCAACCAGGGAGTTCATCGAATTTACATCGACACGGGAAGCGCTGTGGAAATCATGTACGAGCGCTGCTTCGAGGAAATGCCTGCACGTATACGCAGACTGTTGCGACCTTCCAACGATCCCATCATCGGTTTCTCCGGCGAAAGAGCTTGGCCAATCGGAGAGATAAGACTTCCGGTTACATTAGGAGTAGACCCCTACTACCGAACGGAGGTCCTAGACTTCCTAGTAATCAAATCACAATCTCCCTACAACATGATCTTTGGGCGGCCAGCTCTCCGGCAGTGGGGAATGGTTCCATCGACGGCCCACAACCTAGTCAAATTCCCAATCGCCGAATGGATAATAGTCTTGATGGGAGAACCACTTAAAGCAAGCCATGTAGCCGTGCAAGAAATTTCTAGCCCTAAACCCATGTCCCAGGACGGGCCGGACAAGGAGCAAGTTGTTATAAACAAGCAATACCCTGACCAACCAGTAGAAATAGGGACCAGATTGTCACCCTATGTCCGGAAAAAATTAATAAAGCTATTGCAGGACAACGTGGATGTCTTCGCGTGGCGGACAGAAGACATGGTAGGCGTTCCCAGAGATATAGCTGAGCACAAGCTTGATATTGGAGCACTTAAGAAGCCTGTGAAACAGAAGAAACGACCCCAGTCGATCGTCAGAAACAGCGCCATCAACAAGGAAGTAGAAGGACTGCTCAGGGCCGGGGTTATACGAGAAGCTAAGTACCCAGAATGGATAAGTAACCCAGTCCTTGTCAAGAAATCAGACGGTACATGGCATATGTGCGTTGACTTCACCGACGTCAACAAAGCTTGCCCCAAAGACAGTTATCCTCTCCCGGAAATCGATCAAAAGGTCGAGTCCCTCAGCGTCGCAAAGTTCAAATGTTTCCTAGATGCATACAAAGGCTACCACCAGATCAAAATGGCGGAAAACGACGAGGAAAAGACGGCTTTCTACACCGAACGAGGAACCTATTGTTACCAGAAAATGCCTTTCGGACTAAAAAACGCGGGCGCCACGTATCAAAGGTTAGTAGATAAAGTCTTTAAGGAGCAGGTTGGTAGAAATATAGAAGCGTACATAGACGACATAGTAATCAAAAGCGCGGACGAGGATGACCTCCTGGCGGATGTAGAGGAAACTTTCCGTACCCTTCGTAACACGAACATGAAATTAAATCCTAAAAAATGCTCGTTCGCCGTACACGCCGGAAAGTTCCTGGGATATTTGGTAGATGACAAGGGAGGGATTCTGGTGAACCCCAAGAAAGTTCAAGCGATAACACAGATGGAGTCTCCGCAGACTCTGAAGCAGATTCAATCGCTTAGTGGAAAATTGGTAGCCCTCAACCGGTTCCTGTCGAGAGCAGCTGAGCGAAGCCTACCCCTGTTCAGAACCCTGAAAGGGTGCATAAATGAAAAGGATTTCAAATGGACCCAAGAAGCAGAATCCGCCTTTCAAGAACTGAAAAAACACCTACAAAAGCTTCCCGCTCAAACCGCGCCGAAGCCGGGAGAAAACCTATACGTATATTTAGCAGTTACCGCCGAAGCAGTCAGCGGAGTCCTCTTAGCCGAACGTGGTGGCTCACAGAAACCCATTTACTTCGTTAGCCGAACTCTACAGGCACCGGAGACGAGGTATCAGGATGCCGAAAAGTTAGTACTGGCACTAGTCCACACTGCTAGACGACTACGAAGGTACTTCCTTGCTCATACTATAACCGTGCTAACCAACGAGCCCCTTCGGCATATTCTACTTAAACCTGAGAGTTCTAGCCAAATGACAAAATGGGCCATTGAGCTGGGGGAACACGACATTGGGATTCGCCCCCGGACAGCCATCAAAGGACAAGTACTGGCAGATTTTTTGGCAGAAATGCCACGCGTGAAACGCAGTGACCAAGTACGGAGCTTAAAATCGCCCTCAGACGAATGGACGCTCTACGTAGACGGAGCCTCCAATGCAGAAGGATCAGGAGCGGGACTGATAGTCACCGACCCCGAAGAGACAGAAATAACATATGCCTTGCGATTTGAGTTCCACGCGTCGAACAACGAGGCCGAGTATGAGGCTATGATAGCCGGACTGGGTTTGGCTGTAAAGTTAGGAGCGAAGAGGTTAAAGGTGTTCGCGGACTCAGCCCTGGTCATAAATCAGATCGAGGGGAAATACGAAGCCAGGGAGACACACATGCTAGCCTACCGGGATCAAGTGAGGAAAATTAGCGAAGCATTCAAGCAGATCCAGTTCAGCCATATTCCACGCTCAAAAAACAAGAGAGCAGACGCGCTCAGCATGTTAGCCTCCTCCTCTTTCGCGCACCTTAACAAGCAGGTGCTCGTTGAACTCATCTCCGAACGAAGCATAAAGCAAAGGACAGTCGTAACCATTGAAGAAGCAGAGGCGGATTGGATGACCCCCATAATCGATTACCTCACGGCGGGAATAACCCCAGCCGACGAAAAAGCAGCAAGACAAATACGAATTAAGTCGCCCAAGTACGCTATCCGAGAAGGTCAGCTATACAAAAAGGGATATTTAACTCCCTGGATGCGCTGCGTAAACGCAGCGCAAGCCGAATATGTGCTACAAGAAGTACACCAAGGAATTTGTGGGAGCCACATGGGGGCGAAGACCATAGCTCAAAAAGTAAACCGGCTCGGGTATTATTGGCCCACCATTTTCAGGGACGCGGAGAAGCTAGTGCAGACCTGCGACGATTGCCAGAAAAACGCACCCATTACACGTCTGCCCAGGCACAATCTTATCAGTATCCACGCGGCGTGGCCTTTTCATAAATGGGGAGTGGACCTGGTAGGACCGCTACAAAAGGCCCCAGGAGGATACAGGTTCCTGATAGTAGCTGTCGACTATTTCACCAAGTGGGTTGAAGCGGAACCTCTAGCTGCAATGACAAGCAAGGCAGCAACCAAGTTCCTATGGAAAAACATTATTTGCAGGTTCGGGATTCCAGGCGAGTTAATCAGTGACAACGGGACGCAGTTTACGGACGGCACTTTTCAGAAGTGGTGTGAAGAGCTTGGAATATAGCAACATTTCACCTCAGTAGCCCATCCACAGGCGAACGGGCAGGCGGAAGTTACCAACCGTACCATAAAAGACGGACTCCGGAAAAGGCTGAAAGATTCGAAGGGGGAGTGGGTCGACGAACTGCCCCAAGTCTTATGGGCCATCCGAACGACGGCACGGACCGAAACCAACGAAACCCCATACAGCTTGGTGTACGGGTCAGAAGCCGTGTTACCCCCAGAAATCAGAATACCAACTTACCGAACGCAAGTCGTACACCAGGGAAAAAACGAAGAGATGCATCGAGAGTACCTCAGAGCCTGAGGGGGCGGCGTCCGAAACAACAACTGTCTCTGCCCTATGGCGTTTCCGAGTAGAAGAAGCTTCAGGGGGATCGTTCGCCTCGCCAGTTCCTTCAACCACCTCAGGGTCAAGCTGCACAAGAGGGATCTCCTCATGGTCCCCTGGCAGGTTGGTAGCATCATCGACGCCTTGGTTCTCGCCGGGATCAGCAGCATTCGGAATTACAGGGGTTTCCTGAGTTTCACCTGCACTATTCTCACTCATCCGCACGGGAGGATCCTCCCCCTCAGCAATGACAGACAACGTGTGGCGGAGCGGATGCTTCATAAATGTTAAAAGGCTAATACCTACAGGAGAAAGGAGTCAGGAGACTTAACAAAAGTATATGTATGTAAAAAAAAAATGGAAGGGAAGAGGCTGCATCTTACGTCGAGTTCCTTCCATTAGAACTAGAGAATCGCGAGTGTATTTCCAATTTTGTCTTAGTCCTGCGTAAGCCAATACCGCTTCCCTATAATTATATACCCACACACTGTTAGAGGCTAAGCGTGCGACGTCTTCACCAGAATAGTCTTGCGGTTTGGGAGCAGGGTCGGAGACACTCCCTTTTTCCCGCCAAACCATGGGGGGGAGGGCATCCTTACGAATAAAAAAGAACCTGTTCTTCCATTCTTTGATACTAGTATCGAAACCCCTAATAATGATGGGGGTTCGTATGCGTTGAGCAATGGTAAACCAGCTACCATTAGGGGTTAGACGAAAGAAAAACCTAAATAGACCTAGGTAAGGCTCAATCTCTAATGCACGACATAACATAATGAAAGTGTTTATTTTGAGAACCTCATTGGGGGCTAGCTGGCAAAGGGTCAGTCCATAAAAGTTGAGAATGTCGCAGAGGAGAGGGGGCAGGGGAAAGCGAAGCATGGCCCTCTCCAATGATTCCATATAGACACCAGTAAGGTCATCAGTGCAAGCAGTGATGGGTTGGCGAGCACCAGGGATCTGTGGCCCGAAGACGGCAGAACTCAACCCCACCCTTTTGCATATATGCCGTATTTCGTCGATTGAGGCCTCATTGAAGCTCTCAGCAATATTTTCCTTAGACTCTTTCGCCATGAACAGACTTTCAAGCATTAAAAGAAAGAAGGAAGAAAGAAACGTACCTGTGTAAAATGACGGTGAGGCTGAAAGGAAGACCTGGTAAAGTAATGATGAAGATAAGTGACAGGTGCGAATATAGAGGGTCATTTCGAAATTCAAAAATGGAAAATTGAAGGGCCGCCAAAATCAGAAGCCTGTTACATTGTGGGCTTGGGCCGGGTCGCGCTATGACAATGCAACAGGCTAGGGGGGCTTGATGAGGTGTGAGTCCGAAAGGACCCGGGTCCGACTGGTTTGGGTATTCAAAGCGCCAAGTGGGGCCACGAGCCAACCATTCGGAAAGATATGCTGAGAAGCGTACGGATACGGATATTACCATATATCGAATAACTGATAAGTATTGACTAACCAACAATCCTGATTCTTAGGAGTTATTATAATAGTCAAATACGGACTCTCCAGAACCGATATCTATAAATACCCTGATCAAGGGAATGCCAAAGGTACGTGTGATTTACGAGAGCCTTACGCTACATATTTTCTTAAGCCAAAAACTGACTTAAGCATCGGAGTGTCTTCCCCAGGAGACCTCTCCTGGGTTCTTGCAGGTAATCGCTGTCGATCAAGTCTTGAAGGGGATTTCCAGCATCTCAACAGATGGTTTTTCAATATCAATTCAGACAAATGAAAAAGTTATTTACAACTTTTAGAATGTGGTTTCGAAATTTAATTTGTATTTAGAAAACCATTAGATCCGATTTCTTAATTTATTTTATATTGGACTTTAGCTGGGCTTGTCTTATTAAAAAATGTAAAATGAGAAAGGGCCCGACAAATAGATGGGTCGGCTCATCGATTTAGTAGAACCACAAACCTTAAAAGCCACAATGTGTCAACTCAAGTCCTTGTCTTCTTTCTCTAAAGCATAATCCTATATAAAAAATGGCACTTGCTATTCACATCCCTTTTATTACATGCATTTTAGGACTTTAAAAATATCTTATTATTAAAATAATATAAATTCAGATATTAGACTTTATGAGTATCAAACTCAAAATCTCTAGTTTCATATATCAACATCGAATTTAATTAAACACGATGATACATTATGTTTTTCCTTATGATACAATATTAAGTTATTAAAGATTAACCTTCTTGTTAAAATAGTAGTCAATAATTTGACAACAAAGTGACTAGTAACTCAAACGTTACTCTATGGAACTAAGGGTTCTAGGTTCGATTTGCCGATACATAATTTAATATTTTATTTTTGTGGAAAAATATAAAATTGATGGACCGATTTCAACTGAACGTACCGGTCAAAAATCGAACTGGTTTGGGCTGCTGGACCGACTCGACATGGACCAATCGCATGATGCATTAAGTGCCTGTGATATATCATTCCTTCCGCATGATTCACAATCTCTTCTGTGTAGCGCACAATCCCCCGCATGATACACTATGTTTTCTTTGCGATGCAGATGCATCAAAGTGATCGTGATGCACAATCTTTCAGTTCTGATACATTATAGTTCTCTAAAGTTGTCCGATACACAGAGGTTCTCCATTGAGTTGTCCTTCCTCCTTCACCCCCTCTCTCTCTCACACACACACACACACACAGATATATATATATATATATATATATATATATATATATATATATATATATATATATATATATATATATATATATATATATATATATATATATATATATATAGAATATGGTTCGTGTGAGTACCTTAAAAATGCAGAGTACCGTGAGTACCTGTGAACACACGGGTTTAAGATGTGAACATGCTTCGAAAAAAAGTTTTTTTTTTTAAATTTTTTTTCATATTCATTTAGATACAAATAATATAAGCATATTTGTAAAAGAATTACACGCATTCACACTTCGTAGCCTCTTAAAAGTCATGTGAACGTGGAAAAATTCATGTGAACATGCTTAGCTGTGAACATACGTTCACAACAGTGCAGTTCATGTGAACTTGCACGTTTCACATAGTTATAGTGTGTGTTTATGTGTGATTTTTTGCAAGTAGTCTTATATTATTAATTTAAACATGATTATGAAAAAAATTTTCAAAAAAAATAATTTTAAGCGAGGTACCTCCGGTACTCCGCAAAACTAGTGGTACTCATTTGAACCCAAATCTATATATATATATATATATATATATATATATATATATATATATATATATATATATATATATATATATATATATATATATATGATATTTTAAAGTTTAATAGTTTAAAGTTTAATAGTGAAATATATGAAATTAGATCTAATTAATAATCAAATATAAATTTATTAATTTTATGAATTAAATAACTAAATTAGAATTTATTAGTTAAGTAAAATGGAAAACAAAAAATTTAGTAAAAGAACTTAAAGTGAAATTCGTGTAGTTTGGCATACACAGTGAAATTTGAAGGAATTTAAATTTAGATTTAGTTATTAGTGTGTTTGGTGAATAGTGGTAGGAGATAAGTTAATGTTTGGCTAAGAATATAGTTTGTGAATAGTTGGAATTTAAATTTATATAGCCATATTAACGAAGATTTTGAAAGAATACATATAAATATAAACTAACAAGCTAATTTAAATTTCAATTCCAATGAATGATACCATCAATTGCACCCTTGATCTATAAACATATGAAAATATATTTATTTTGTTTCTTGAGATAATCTTTTGCCCATGTGCTCATGTCATATGTTTATTTACTTTACAGATTCAACATAGAGAACAACGTAACTGATGTAGAATCGTAATACGCTCGATAAATACTTTTGTCAATCACCTTCACTAATGATACAAACACACACAATTTGATGGATGATTATTTGATATGGAATGAATGAGTGATTATTATGAGTTTTTATAAAATATGATATGGATAATGAGATGTTATATAAAATACGATGACATATTATATATTTTTATGCAATTAACTTCTTCATAAATTATCAAGTCATGCAATCATTTTTGAAGATAATTCATTTTTATTATTGTTATAAACCAATATTTTTGATTTATTTCAACATATTTAGATCAACCTACTATAAAAATAAGTAGGAATGACAAATTTTGTGACGGAACTTTAGTGACGGGTTAACGTTGAATTTTTTAGTATCACCTTAGGTCTATAAGCCAATGAATTTTTATTTATTTATTTTAGTCTCTTGAGATACTCTTTTTTGCCCATGAGGAGATGTGCTCATTTACTTTCTAGATTCAACACAGAGAACAACGTACGTAATTTAGGATCGTTATCCGTTCCGGTTAATATTTTTTCAATCTCCTTCACCACTGTGTGTGTATTTATAGTGGGGTTTAAGGAAACAAAGTGTTAACGAATAATCTTGGGGAACCACAATGCATGTAATGCACAAAAAATTACCCGTGGGGTTTATCTTGAACCTATATAATCACACGGGTCATTATGTATCACATGAAAGGATCGCTATTTACGAAATTCCATCGTTTGATGCACACCTCCTTTATCTGATGCATAACCCTCTCGTGTGATACACATTCCACCCATGTGATGCGTTATATTCTGTGTGATGTAAAATTAGTTACTCGTTTAAAAGTATTTATAGATATAGATGTTTAAATAAATATTGAGTAACATCTACTTCATAATATTCATAGTTTGTATCGTCTATCATCGAATTCTACAATTATTATAAATTTATAATTTATTAAAAAGGTTATTATTCAAATATATCCGTACATCATACGGATAAATAAACTAGTGGTTCATTAAAGTAGTTTACTTAGTTCATTTTGTAAGACCGAAACACAATATTTTAATAAACGTCTAAATTGTGAGCACACTATTAAATATTTGTATATTTTTTTTCATGTTAAAAGTAGTATATATGTAACATTTAAACAAAGTTTTCTTATTGTATTTTGATCATTCAAGGCATTTAACTTAGAATAATCGTATCGTTTCATCCTTATAATTTAATATATGAAAACTTCCAGTTCCATGATATACTAATCAACCTTTTTAATTTTTGTTCTAGATTTGTGATAATTTTATCTATAATATTGGTCATCATAATCAACGAAAAATAATTAATTAGAAAAAATAATATAAAATCAGTGACAGATTCCATGTTGATGATTTTAATACCTGGGATGCACAAATGAAAAATATATACGTTTGAATAAAATAAAACAATTTGTGGTTACGGACGGATTAAATTAAAAACATGTTGGCACCCAAATGTCGAAAGAAGCCCCGCCCCGCCCCGCCCCGCCCCATTCGATTCGAATTTCTGACTAACCTTGATCGATTTAAATTTCTTTTTAAAAATCTCTTTCAATCACTCTCATTTTAAACTTGAATTGATCCATCAACAACTAAAAACAAGAATGTCATCACTGAGAGTGAGAGATTCACAACACTTGAAAATACCATTAAGAGTGATTGAATCGGCTACCCGAAATATTTCGAGAAATGTATCGGAAAGGGTGTACAAATTAAGGAGAGATTCAATCTTCGGAAGAGCAACTACAATTGGTGTGAAGAGGTTGGTTGAATGAGCAGCTCGGACAGGGGTTAGACAGAGATTCAGTTGCTCTCGATCTTCTTGGTTATTGTCGTGTACGAGTATGCAACGGTCGTAGCAACAATAATCGTCATCTTACGTGGCAAAAAAAAGACTCGAAATTTGTGTTGATGCAGCCGGTGACCACCATAATGATGCTAGAAAAGATCAAATTATAATTCACAGGGATATTAAGAGTGCAAATATATTGATAGAAGAAAAGTGGGTTGCTAAAATATCCGATATTGGATTGTCGAAGGAAGCTAGGTTTGACACGATTAGACGGATCGAAGTACGATTGTCTCTAATGCTTGTAGAACAGTTGGCTACTGTGATCCAGAATACTTTAGAATTGAACTGGTTTGAGGTTTTGTGCGGCTACTGTTAATGACAAAGATCATGCATGGGTTCTTATTATTATTATTATATGGGTCCATCCATTTAAGGGAACAAATTGGATCCGATTCCATGAACAAATTTGCAGAGATCTCTTCAATAGATCTTGTGGTGAAAGAGCTTGAAGAATCGCTAAGAATCCATGAATTAATAGGAACGGATCGGACCGGGCCGATTTTTTCATGATACTTGCTCGAGTGCTCGATGATTGAAGATTGCAACATCTTTTTGATAAAGACAGCATTTGTGAAGCAGAATTCGGCTAGCGCGTCGGCCTGATACAAAATGGCCAGCTGCTGAATTGATATCATCAAAGAAAGTTGAGAGCCAAGTTGACATTGTTACATATATAGTGGCCGGAACACGCCACGCGAATCAGCTAAATTTTATAATTTTACTGGATAAAAACTTATTATATTAAGGTAATTTTCAACATTCTTATGCCAGAAGTTAAAAAAAATCGTTTTGAACCCTGCAAAAAGAACCAATTTATTTAATCATTGCTACAAACCTAAATGCGCATTTGACTTGCGGTGAAATTTAATTTATGGTATATAATAACTGATTGGCCGTTGAGATATGAAATGAGAAATTGTTAAAGAGATGCTCTTCGGTGATTTACTTTGCAAGTTAATTGTTTAATTGTTGATGGTTTGCTCTCAATAATAGTCTGTTGTGGGCCAGTTGTAAATGGGTGTTCAGGTAAGAGTTTATCAGCCCAATAAGCCTCCAGCCCAGGTTTGTTTCAGGTACGTTTCTTTTGTTTGTTTTACCTTGCCCTAGCTAGCCATGTATATATGGGTGTCATGTGCAGGAGGAGATGATCATCAGTTCAGATTATTCTTTCTTCTCTTCATCTACAATCCTATTCTTTTTCTTCAATAAATCAGGGTTGTTGTTTTAGTTTGAGTTGTAGTTCATGAAATGTATTAGTAGGTTAGTTTTGGTTGTAAGCAGAAAGTTATGAACTTCATCTGATGATGAAGATTCATAGAGTGGTTTGTATGTGAGGTTTAAGTTGTATATGTAGGCATTGGCTTAAGGCCGGTTAATTAGGGGTTAATGAAAATTATTTTGTTGTTAATCTCCTGCGTTCTCTTTGTATTTGGTTCTGTTTTGTCTTCAGAAATTGAATTGTTCATATTGTTGTTTTAGTAGCCGAAAAGAAAATAAATTGTATGTTATTGGTTGAACCTGGTTAAATGAGACATTTGGTTAAATTTTCATTGGAAAGATCATTTAATGTGTATTATTACTATGAAAATTTTTTAGTATCACACTTAAAATGTATGAATACTTAGCAATTTAGCATATCATAAAAAATTAAATATACCAATGTGTCACGGTCCGATGGTGAGTTAGAATTTTTTACCGTTTAAGAGTCACACTTTCAAGATCATGTAACGTAGCTACTTATTTTGGCATCATATATGCTTTCAAGATTGAACGGATAATGAGTTTTTAATCAATATATATAATAAATTATTTACCAAACAAAAAATACTTTCAAGATCAAAACTGTTATGTTTCAACTACAGTATTAAGTCTAAACGCACATCTTCCAAAACATGGCTTTAGTCATCTTGCTTGACTGCCTCTTTTTGTATAAATTGAATATGAAGCTTATAAAATAGAAAATTTAATGTTAAAAAAAATAATCACTGTTCATTTAGGTTGCTTATTGTGATCATTATAATCTGTTACATTATATATGATAATAAGAGAACTAGGTTCATCAGCGTATCATCGAGTTTACAACGTACCAAGCGTACCTTATTGTGAATGGTTATTCACATATTTTTTACATAGATATGTATAAACCAACATTATATATAAAACTTTTAATCAAAATGATCATACCTTAGTTTAATAAAATAAATCATATGAATGGTTAATATAAGATCATGTGAATGACCATTCATATATCATGTATGTAATATTTTTTTAAATACGATTTTGAAAAACATTTAGGCAAAAGTTTTTTTAAAAACAATTACATTCGGATGCATATGATTTGAGAGCAACTTTTTTGAACGTGAATGTTCTGTATAATTGCTCTTCTTTATAAAAGATCATTCAACATTAAAATATTAATTAATGTCATGATAGAATATATATTTCAGTTATATTATATTATATCTTTAGGTTAATGGTGCAATGATGACTCCCACTAAATGTTCTTTATTAATGATGTATGTTGATCCCTACTTAAATATATCCAAGTGATCATTCTGTTAATTTTAAAATGGGTCCTGTTTTACCACAACTAAAAGGCAATTATACAACTTATGTGATCTGAAACAAATAAAAGGAAGAATTTCATTTAACATCCTTATGAACTTTAAATATTACGTATATGTCCTTATAAAATTCCTTATTATATATATATCCTTTTAAATATTTAAATCTAACATATATATATATATATATATATATATATATATATATATATATATATATATATATATATCCAAATAACTGTTTTAAAATTTATTTTATCATTTAAAAAATATAAAATATTATTTTCTAGTTTAATTTATTATTGAATACCTAAACTACTATCTTAAACCCCAACAAACAAGAATTAAAAGAATAAACAAATATCATTTTCTAATTTAATTCAATAATAAATTAATTAAGAAAATGATATTTTATATTTTTTAAATGATAAAATAAATTTAAAATAGTCATTTGGATAAATATATGTGAGATTTAAAGGTTTAGAATAATATATATGTAATAAGGAAGTTTGCAAGGTTATATGCATAATATTAAAAGTTTACAAAGATATATATGAAATTCTCTCTAAATAAAAAGTAATCTTTAATCGAGTGAATCCTTCAAAGTTCAACAATTGATTACATTGTATAGACAAAGACAAAACTCTAAACCGAAAATACAACCACATATACGTTGAACACTACAATCTATATAGGCTCGTAATAAGTCAATATATATCCAGGTCATCAATTTTCAAGTCACATAAAACATATATTGTGTTAACTGTGGAAACCCCATTAAGAGAATATAATAACTTTATAGCTAGCTATACAATCTTGGTCAACCAACAACATAAAAACAAGGGTAGTGATTTGTATAAAACAATTATGTGTTTCAGTCGATGTAACCTATGTTCACAAGTAGGATGAATATTTTTTAATAGAGTTAATCGCCGAGAATAGTTCAAACTCTAACTATCAAATACATTGTATAGACAAAGATAAAATCCTAAATCGAAACTACACCAGATATAAGCTGAGCCCAACTATTTGTATAGTCACAAAATAAGTTTTTGGAGTAGGACTTCAGTTGCCTCGCCTCACTAGTACAGATCAATGTGTTCGGGTCATGATCAATTTTCAAGTCACATTTAACCCATATTGTGTTAATTATGACAACCCCATTAAGAGAACATAAAAACTTTATAGCCTAGCTATATACACAATCTTGCTAGGCCAACAACATGAAAACAAGGGTAGTGATTTGTATAAAACAATTTACATGTGTTGATCTATATGACCTAAGTCCACAATTAGAAGTGAGTATTCTTTAATCGAATTAATTGGTGAGAATACTTCAAACTCTAATTTTTGATCATAATGTATAAATAAAGACAAAACCTAAACCGAAAATACAAGCATCTCTGAATCATCAGTACGAGTCAATATCTATTTTGGTCATCAATTTTCGAGTCACTTTTAACATATATTTTGTTAATTGTGAAAATCCCGTTAAGAGAACATAACAAAATTTATAGCCTAGCTATAAAATCTTGCTCGACGAATAACATAAAAACAAGGGTAGTGATTTTTATAAAACAATTTTGTCATCCATAACAATTAAATATATCAAGTGTGATGTATAAACTAGCAAAGCTTTTATTGTTGTGGATGACAACAATTTATTGTGTATAAATAACCTCTTTAGCTAAAGACAAAATATTTTGTACGTTTTTTTATCCTACGTGGATACATGTAGTACATACAATGAATTGCGACAATTAGTACTGACCTGAGTGTAACGGTGGATGCATGGATAGTTAATGCAGCTGACTTTTAAATTTTCTTAGTAAATAAGGGTCAAGAAAACAAAAACGAAATATCTTTGGATGTTCTTGTGATCGTGCATATGAAAATCTGATAACAACTATTTATCCTAACCGGGTATCAAAATTTTGTTATAGATAATACACAAAGGAAAATGTGTTAGTTCTTGACTGATAAATTCATTTATATATGTAACATCTCACATCGGTGGAGAGGAGAAAAAACTGAAATGACCATATAAGGGCGAGTTTGTCTCTATCTATCAAGACGCGTTTTGAGACGAGCCTATATGAAGCTCGGACTCTAGCTCGTTTATTAAATAAGCTCATATTTAGGCTTGAGCTCAGATCGGGCTCGTTTTACTCGAGCTTTTTCAAGCTTTTAGCGAGTGTCGGCTCATTTACACCCCTATTGATGTGTAATTTATTCACACACACATTTATACATTCAACTGATTGTTTTGTGATTTTACTTGATAAAAACTAATAATACCAATTTATATTAACTCATAATATTATTTAGTATGCAAGACAAAATTTAAATTTTTTTTTTAATTTTGACTAGTATTTTCGGTACCCTGTGAAAATAACATACATATGATGTACGTCTATGTATAATATATACATACACACACACACACACACATATATATATATATATATATATGTATATATATATATATATGTATATATATATATATATGTATATATATATATATATATATATGTATGTATATATGTATGTATGTATGTATATATGTGTGTGTATGTTGTATTGTTGAATTATAATATTTTACTGAAATTATTGGTTTGGTGTTAAAGCAAGAATTGGGAGATATTGCATTATGAAATTCCAAAAAAATATAATAATAATTCATATACAACTAAAAAGATTCGGCAATGATAATAATTGAATATACAAACAAAAGGTATATATGTGGAACCAAATTAAGTTGAAAGCTGCAGCTTACCTTCTTTTTTTTTTTTTTTTTTTTTTTTTTTTTTGGCATAACCTAATATTATCAATTAATCATCCCCATTAAACTAAAGGTCACATGGAACACGCTGTTGGCACAACTACACCTACAATCTTTCCAATTAAGTTGCAACTTTGATCCATTTTTCCTTAATTTTGAACTCCCTTCCATCATATGATATCTCATTCTTTTTCATTAATTTCAAACTTGATTATTCAAGATCGAAACCACGTTAATTATATATTAGAATGTCATCGCTGAAAGATTCACAACACCTGAAACTACCATTATCAATTATCGAATCGGCTACCAACAACTTCGAGACGTGTATCGGAAAGGGCGGATATGGCGAGGTATACAAAGGAGAACTCTCAATCAACGGAAAAGCAACCACAATAGCCGTAAAGAGGTTAAACGAGGTTTACGGACAAGGTTTAAAGGAGTTTTTGACTGAGATTCAGTTGCTTTGTGGCCAAACCCATCGAAACTTGATCTCTCTACTTGGTTATTGCGATGAAGGAAAGGAGAAGATTATCGTTTACGAGTACGCGCCTCGTGGAAGCCTTGATACCTATCTTAGGGCCGGCACCACTTGTAACGATGATAATCGTGATCATCTTCTTACATGGCAGAAAAGACTCGAAATTTGTGTTGATGTGGCACGTGGATTAAACCATCTTCATAATCATGCAAGAAATGATGAAATTATAATCCATAGGGATATTAAGAGTGCCAATATATTGATAGATGACGATTGGGTCGCTAAAATTTCTGATTTTGGATTATCGAAACTAAGCGTGATACGATTAGAAGGAACCACCATCATTTCTAATGTTTGTGGTACAGTTGGTTACTGTGATCCTTTATACTTTAAAACTGGTATTTTGACGAAAGAATCGGATATATATTCTTTCGGTATGGTGTTGTTTGAGGTTTTGTGCGGTAGGCTTTGTTATGTTAAAGACGAAGATCATGGATTCATGTTATTAGGACCATACATCAAAGAACACTACGAAACGAGAAATCTACAAGTGATTATTGATCCTAGTTTAAAGGAATATCTTGGATCCGAATCCATGAACAAATTTGCAGCGATCGCGTATAGATGCTTGTTGGATGATCGACAACAACGACCTTCTATGGATCATGTGCTGAAGGAGCTTGAAGAAGCATTAAGAATCCAGGTGATCAATTTATTATTAATTTACATTAGTCGATTGTATTAAGATTGTAAACGAACCGAATAAACACGAACGATGGTATGAATCTGTTCGTTTGTTTATATTTAGCTGAACAAATGAACAGATACATAACAAACAACAATTATTGTTCGTGTATGTTCGTTAAAAAAAGAAGCTAGCTTTGTTAGTGTTCGATTGAGAACTTTTGTGCATCGGACTTTCTACCAAGGGTGCATTAAGGGTATTTGTGGAATAAATTCATAAGAAAATTAATTAATTATAGAAAATTAGGTTTAATTAGATTAGGAAACAAATCAATACATAAAACAACTTACCAAAAATTTTCTCCATCTTTCTCTCCTCACCCCCTTCTCTCTCTCTCTCTCTCTCTCTCTCTCTCTCTCTCTCTCTCTCTCTCTCTCTCTCTCTCTCTCTCTCTCTCTCTCTCTCTCTCTCCCTCTCTCTCCCTCCATGATCAACCTCTCTCCCTCTCCTTCCCCATTTGACCGCCCCACCCCCTCTCATTCTCTAAATCCGGCCACCGTCTTGATTTCTCGGCCGCTGCACCACCATCGCACCATCGCTACCCCGACCATCTCCCTCTCTCTCTCTTTACGGCCAATAATCACCGGATTTTTTGAATGCATGATAAGTTTTTGAATGATGAACACCTTCAATGAAAAACGCGATAAAAAGATACATTTTTGAATGATGAACACCTTCAAAGATAAAAGGATGTATTTTGATGATTTTGGAAGAGATGAACGATATGCATGTATTTTGACGATGAACGATATGCATGAAGAGATGAACGATTTATGTTTGTATTTTGATGTATTTTGATTTGGAAGAGATGAACGATATGCATGATTTATTTTTAAAAGAGATGAACGATATACATGAAGAGATAAACGATATACATGTATTTTGATGTATTTTGAATTTGTATTATTTTTGTTAATTTTGGAAGTGTAATAATTAAATAAGGATTGCATAATTCCTGTTTTATCCCTCCGCGAATTTCATTATGTGCACTTGATGCATAAAACTTTCAATTTAATTACTCTTTTGTCATTTGATGTAACCCACACATTCTTTTCATCCAAGGGATGGTGGAGGTTCGTTTGTGCCTCGATGCACAAAAGTTCTCAATGAAACATCCCTATATATATATATATATATATATATATATATATATATATATATATATATATATATATATATATATATAGGGGGGGGGGGGTTCAATGGAAAACCAACATGCATCGGAAAACCTTGGAAAACCTCCATGCACCACCACAAATGCATCACAATTCCCGCGTGATGAATCGAATTCTCGCGTGATGCACCGTCTTTTTGCATAATGCACCTGAAAACTTGTGAAAACCGCACTGCACCACCACAAATGCATTAAATTTCCGCATGATGCATCAAAATCCCGCGTGGTGCATCTAATTTCCCGCGTGATGCATTAAATCTCGCGTGATGCATCACTTTATTTACGATCATGCCACCGCGTTTTTCACGAAATGCACCAAATCGGACGGTATGCGTAGGTTTCCATAGTTTTCACGTGCATAGTGGTTTTCCATTGAACCCACCCCTATATATATAGGGGTGGGTTCAATGGAAAACCACTATGCACGTGAAAACTATGGAAACCTACGCATACCGTCCGATTTGGTGCATTTCGTGAAAAACGCGGTGACATGATCGTAAATAAAGTGATGCATCACGCAGGATTTTGATGCATCACGCGGGGAATTTGATGCATTTGGGGTGGTGCAGTGTGGTTTTCACAAGTTTTCCGGTGCATGATGGTTTTCCATTGAACCCCCATCTATATATATATATATATATATATATATATATATATATATATATATATATATATATATATATATATATATATATATATATATATATATATATATATTTGGGTTCAAATGAGTACCACTAGTTTTGCGGAGTACCGGAGGTACCTCGCTTAAAACCACTTTTTTTGAAATTTTTTTTCATAATCATATTTAAATTAATAATATAAGACTACTTGCAAAAAATCACACCTAAACACACACTATAACTATGTGAAACGTGCAAGTTCACATGAACTGCACTGTTGTGAATGTATGTTCACAGCTAAGCATGTTCACATGAATTTTTTCACGTTCACATGACTTTTAAGAAGCTAGAAAGTGTGAATGCGTGTAATTCTTTTACGAATAGGCTTATATTATTTGTATCTAAATTAATATGAAAAAAAAAATTAAAAAAAAACTTTTTTTCGGAGCATGTTCACATCTAAAACCCGTGTGTTCACAGGTACTCACGGTACTCTGCATTTTTTAGGTACTCACACGAACCATATTCTATATATATATATATATATATATATATATATATATATATATATATATATATATATATATATATATATATATATATATATATATATATATATATATATAGACACACACACACACAAAGGATCACTCCAATTCAATAATGCAATTGAACATGTCTTCTCCTAAATCGTGTGTTAATCATATATTGAATTAGACATACTAAATGATTAAAAGTCCTAAATTATATATTGTAGTTATTAGCAACCGAAGTCGAAGGAAAGAAATTGGTATTATCAAATACAGCTGATGGACAAAATTCTAAGATGGTATTATCAAAAGACGTTGAAAGCCAAAGTTCGCAATCTCATGCTGTGGAATCTGCCAGACGTCGAATCAGGTACGTATGAAACATATATGCACACCAAGCTTGCACATGTATATTTGGAATTGTTTTTTTTTTATTTTTTATCCAGATGTCTTGATGGTTTAATTTAAACGATTTTTTTTTAACTTTTTTTTTTTCATATATATTCACATGTATAATAACACCTATATATAAAATTTCACATACATCTAAAAAAATTTAAGACTTCTAAATCTATCAAATAATGACTATATATGTGAATAACTAAATAGACACATAAATAGTCCTTAATTTATTCACATTGTCATTTGATATACTTATAAAACTCAAAATCACATAAATTTTATATATAGGTGTATAATGTTATCATATACGTACATAAATATGATAAAAAATTCGTTTAGATTGGTACTTCCAATTAAGTACCTTGTAAAACATTGATACTTAATTATATATAGATGGGTTCAATGAAAAACCTATATGCATCGGAAAACCCGGGAACCACTTTATAGTCATTGGATCAGGTGACGCATCACGCAGAAAGTTAATGCAATGCGCAGGAATTGTGATGCGTATAATTTGTGGTGGTGCATGGAGGTTTTTCGATACATGTTGGTTTTCCCTTCAACTCCCACTACACAAACACATGTATGTATGTGTGTATGTATTTATGTATATGTATGTATGTATGTCTGTCGTATGTATGTATGTATGTATGTATGTATATGTATATGTATTGAGTTGATTAATGAAGTTTACATGATGGATGCAGATGTGAAAAAGTATGGAGGATATTTCAACATTTTGATGTGAATAAAGACGGTGGGCTGAATGAAAAAGAATTTTCAAACTATATTGCTGAAACCAACCCTCAAACTTCTTTTAGCCTCTTTGATTTATGGGTCAAGTGTCATACCTATTTCTATTGGTACAAGAAGTTTACTGATAAGGAGAAAGGCCTTTCTTTTGATGGTTTGCTTTTAAGTTATGACGAAGGCCACAGCAGTCTTGACTATGATTTTAATGTCCTACGCCTTCAATTGAAATGCCAAGCATCTTTGACCACCCCACTAAGGTACGTATACCATCATATCTATGTTAATATATATATATATATATATATATATATATATATATATATATATATATATATATTTTTAGAAAATGACGTCAAATAGTTCTGAACTTTTGACTTTGTACACATTTACGTACTGAACTTTTTTTTTTTGAACATTTGGTAGTCAAAGTTTCAAAATTGTTCCAATTTGATAGTTGGCGTACATGTTAACCGGTTGCTTCCGGTTTCGATGCCTACGTGGACAATTTTTCGTGGCTACCCGTTTTTATATTATACCCGGTTTTATCTACGTGACAACCCATTTTTTAAAATCACTCAGTTTTATTACTCGGTTCATTTTTTATATGATCGATCCAACTTACGTTCTTAGGGCTCGTTCGCACGTACAGGGTTTAGGGCGATCGATTAGGCTCTAATGCACTCATAATCGAAGAAAAAACCCTAAGAACGTAAGTTGGATCAATCGTATGAAAAATGAACCGGGTTTTTAACCGGGTAATAAAACCGGGCGATTTTAAAAAATGAGTTGCCACGTAGATAAAATCGGGTATACTATAAAAACGGACAGCCACATCATTAAAAAATTGTCCACGTAGGCATCGAAACCGGAGAAAAACCGGTAATTTACAAGTACGCCAACTACCAAATTGGAACAATTTTGAAACTTTGACTACCAAGTGTGCACAAAAAAGTTCAGTACATAAATGTGTACAAAGTCGAAAATTCCGAGTTATTCAATGTCATTTTCCTTTTTTTAATTAAAAAGTAGACAAACAACTTCTCTCTGATTAATTAGTCTTGTACATACGTACGTCTTAATTAATTGTTTAATTAATATTTTTTGATATAACGTACTATATATATATATATATATATATATGTAGACGTGAGAAAGTACGGAGCATTTTCACGCATTTTGATTTGAATAAAGATGGTGGTCTTAATAAAGAAGAACTATCAAAACTCATTGTCGCTACGAACCCTCACAAAACCTTCAGCGACTCAAACTTAGAGTTCCAATATAATAGATTCTGCTCTCGTTGGTATAACAAGTATATCGATAAGGAAAAGGGTATTTCTTTTGAGGGCTTGTTATGGAGCTACATCGAAGGTGACGGTGACGTCGACAAGGATTTTACGACGCTAGGGCTTGAGTTGCAACCCCAAGATGATGACCAAGAGAGTACTTCCAGTATCCAAGACAGGTAATTTATTAGTAATTGTATTAATTTTTTTACATGCATTGACATGAGTGAAAATAGTTTATTGAAAAAAGGAATTTTATTCTCTTTAATTATTTCGTTAATACCCATTACATGGATTGATATAAAAAATTTGTTATAAATTAAATATTTATAAAGAGCTGGAATCCCTTAAGAACCTTAAATTCTTTTTACAATTAAGATACAATAAAAACCAATAAAAATATGAAATACATGCAAAATCATTGAATCAAGGTAAAAAATGATGACTCGTGTTTGAGACTTTAAGTCAAAAGAAGACCGATAAAATGTGATTCAAACTATTTAAATATAGTATTTTATGACTCTAACATATGTGATTTATTTCAATTATATCTCCTTGTTTTTTATTAAAAATGTTGAATATTCATTCTGTTTTATTTGTTACTGTCTTATCATCAATAATCCCATATAAATCAACGAAATAAATTTTAAATGATAATTATTTTATATTTTTAATTTTTATAAAGTATATTCCCTTAATTTAAATTGTATAAATTTGTTAAAAACCTTTAATTAAACCATATACAAGTTTTCTTATTGAAGATATTTTAATTAATAATACATATTTATTACCTAACTGATTAAAACTTGATACAACAATTCTAGCCTCAACTTAATAAATAAATATTAATTAAGAATATTCGAAATTAAGTTATTTTGAAATATAAATTTTGCAACATTTATTTTTGAAATTTTGGAAAATATTAATACAAAATTTATGAAGCAAAATAATAAGTTTCAATAATAAAGTTTAAATTAAATCAATTAAATGATAATTAAGCATGTTACCTAAATTAATGTTAATTTTTATTTTTGGAAAAAGAGCGGGAAAATGAAAAATTAGTGTATTAGGAGGATGACATGTGGCAAGTATTATTCTCATTTATTATAATATATAGATATATAGATATAGATTATATATACGCATCATATTAATATATATATAAAACATGTATACTGAATAAAAAATATGAAAGGAGCTTGATTAATATGATATTTTAATTTGTTTGTATTCAGGAAGAATGATGAAGAAATTAGTGTTGAGGATGCTGAATTTGAGAAACAATTGGTTAGGTTGAAGCCCCAAGTCAAGAACCAAACTACATTGCGCAAACGAGCAAGGTTAGTAGACAATTATTTTATCTTATATATGGAAAATACTCCTTTGATGCTTAAAGTGAAAATACAACATATATATACGTAGTAATGTATCATCCACATAGATTTGGGTTCACAAAGAGTATCATTAGTTTTGCGGAGTACCGGAGGTACCTCGCTTAAAACCATTTTTTTTAAAATTTTTTTCATAATCATGTTTAAATTAATAATACAAGACTATTTGTAAAAAACCACAAATAAACGCACAGTAAATCTATGTAAAACGTGCAGGGCCGGCCCTGGGCCTGGTCCACCTGGGCCACCGCCCAGGGCCCAATTCAGCTAAGGGGCCCAAAAAATTTTAATATGTTAATAGAGCACAGCAGTCCAGTATTAGGTTATATGCGTTTTGCACGCTAAAAATCACAAACAGTTTGTTGGTTCAGCTGATAGTCATCTCACTTTAAAACTCTAATGACATGGGTTTGAATCTCATTGTGTGCATTTTTTTTATTTTTTTATATCTCATTTGGATTTTTATTAACTGATATCATCTATCCTCAATATACAATCCATCAAATTCAATATTCATACTTTTGTTTTTCAATAAGTTTGATTTTTTTTTATTTTTGTTTATCACACGGTTTGTGTTATTTATTATACGATTATTAAAAACATTAATCAGATATGTATTTATTTCTTGAGATGTTATTTATTTTGACACATTATGTTACTATTTATATTATGAATCATTTAAAATTTAAACTTTTTTATTTCAATTTACTAATAAAAATATAATTTAAAAACAATTTATAATCATACGATGTTAATATAAATTTTTTTTTTTTTTTGCGGTTTTTTGGATTGAGAAAAAATTCAGAGAAGCATCGTGAAATCATTACACAATGACAGATTGTGAAGTTTTTAAAAACATGACATTGACAATAGTGCAACAAAATCAATATTATTTAATTGTAACTTTTTTATACGAATATTGTTTATATACATAGAGGGCCCTTTTTAAGAATATGTCCCAGGCCTAAAAATTGATAGACCGACACTGAAAATGTGCATGTTCACGTTAACTGCACAGCTGTGAACATATGTTCACACTAAGCATGTTCATATAATTTTTTTCACATTCACATAATTTTTAAAATGTTAGAAAGTGTGAATGTATGTAATATTATACAAATAACCTTATATTATAAGTATCTAAATAAATATGAAAAAAATTAAAAAAAAAAACTTTTTTCGGAGCATGTTCACATCCGGAATCCGTGTGTACATAGATACTCACAATACTCTGCATTTTTTAGGTACTCACACGAACCATATTCTATGTGCGCGCGTCCACACACACACACACACACATATAGGGGTGAGTTCAAATGTTCAATGGAAAACCTATATTCATCAGAAAATCCGAAAACCACTTTATTGTCATTGGATCAGGTGATGCATTACACGAGAATTATGATGCATTTGTGATGGTGCATGGAGGTTTTCCAATGCATGTTGGTCCTTTTCCATTTTATATATATATATATATATATATATATATATATATATATATATATATATATATATATATATATATATATATAGAGAGAGAGAGAGAGAGAAACACACACATATATAGCTAATGGATTAATATACATACATACATACAAGTTTTACGTCACACATGAACCCCGTGTGTTCACAAGTTTCGTACAGTTTGATATGTCCGTACGTACAGTTCCACTGGCAAAGTATTTCATATATGTGTGTGTTAATTATTTATTAGGCCGAGTATATATGTTTATACATATAATTTGATTATTTTATTTTGTGTTTGTGTGCAGATTTCTTAATTGGATTAAGGATAAATTGGATGATTTGGATCTTTGAATTATATTATTGTTTTGGTTCCGTTGCGCCATTATCTTTCTCTCTCTTGCTGCAGCATTGTATATATATATATATATATATGGATCAAGGTTGAGACCCCGTTTAATATAACATGTCTTTTCCTATTCCCCTCTTAATTATTCCTAGATTCAAAATTTAATTTGGCTTCTATATGTATGTATTAACTTTTTATTTATGAATTTAGGTACTAATATTTCTTGATTTTAGTTTTTGTTTTAATTAGCTCATATCATCTAACATCAACATGTCCATTATAAAACTTACATGAACGACCTGGAGGTTTGTGTCCCTAGCTCGCATTGCAGTGGGAAATTCCAGAAACGTTAAATGGGTGTTAAAAGAAAAGAGTAATTGGTATATGCATGATAATGATGGATATGTAATGACATCGAGTGTTTTGGTAATTGGTGAGGCAATGTAAAAAAAAGAAAAAAATATGTGAAGTGTGTTGTGCGGAAAAGGAGTAGAAATCGGCTGAACCTTCATAATTTTCATGGATTAAGAGGGGACATATATAGTGGTTGCGGGGTTGGGGATGTGTCATGTGCCCTGAAAGGGAAGACCGCCCTTGATCGAATTGAGCCACATTGATATTTCTTTAGTTTCGGCTTCGTCACACCGTGCGGTGAGAGGAGAGAGAAAGACTTTTGGGAATGTATTTCCTTCAATTTGGCAAGTGAAGTGAGAGAAGAAAGAAAAACTGATAATGTCTCAGTGTAGGGTAGGGAGAGAGTTGTGTTCCCATGCCTCCACTTTAATGCTCGAAAAGGCGAAAACTTACATACACTTACATGGAATATGAACCCTATGATATGATTGTACTCAAGAAATTCTTTCCATTGTTTTCCTATGTCCATCTACGTAAAATGGTACATTAATATTTATCCTATGTACATCAGATGTTAGTGAACTCGATGTCACCTAGTGTATGAGAAGGTTGCATCGTAGTAAGAATTCAACGTATGGAAACCGGTGCCATTCGATCTACTTGCGACACAGACCGTCGTCACACGTGCATTAGACAGCGCGGACACACACAGAACCAAAAAAGAAAAAGAAAAAAAAAAAAAAAAAAAAAAAAAAAAAAAAAAAAAAAAAAAAAGAAAGAAAGAAATCCCTTCGTTGCAAACTTATATATTTATTTGTTTCTTGTAGGAAGATAGAGTGAAAAGGAGATAAAGACGATTAAGATATATGAATTGGGAGGAGATCCCTTTTTGCCTCTCACACAAGACAAACAGAATTCAGTTATAATGATTAACGCTTCATAAATGCTCATTTCATCCATATTCATCCCCAAATACATTTATTTATCATTTTAAAGGTTTTTTCATTATTTTAATTGATTAAATTTTTATTCTCATTTTTAAATAGTTGACGTTATTCCTCAAATTTATGTAATTATTATAAACTAGAACTCAACGAGAATATTCAATCATCATATTTGATAAAAGAAATGAGAGTGCAGAGAAGTTTTGATAAAACTTACCTAAAGAATTCTTTCATTACTCACAGAATGTAGGATCTAACATATCTAAAAGCTAACAAGTCTACTACATATCTATCTATACTATTAAGTTAAATAAGTAACTAAGATTGACTCATCTTCTTCTTTAATTTGTCACATGTCGCTATCTTTTTTTGTCACTTCACTACTGAACATACTTTAAATCTTAATACAAATCAAATATATCCAAATCAAATATGATTAATTTAAGGGAAAATGACATCAAATAGCTCTGAACTTTCGACTTTGTACACATTTATGTAGTGAACTTTTTTTTGTGCACATTTGGTAGTCAAAATTTCAAAACTGTTCCAATTTGGTAGTTGGCGTACATGTTAACCGGTTGCTTCCAGTTTCGATGTCTATGTAGACAATTTTTTAATTACGTGGCTACCCGTTTTTATCTATGTGGCGACCCGTTTTTTTAAAATCACCCGGTTATAAATCCGGTTCATTTTTCATACGATCGATCCAACTTGTAAGAACCGGGTTTATAATCGGGTGATTTTAAAAAAAAACGGGATATAATATAAAAACGGGTAGCCACGTCATTAAAAAATTGTCCACGTAGGCATCGAAACCGGAAGCAACCGGTTAACAGGTACGCCAACTACCAAATTGGAACAATTTTGAAACTTTGACTACCAAATGTGTACAAAAAAAAAGTTCACTACATAAATGTATACCTAGTCGAAAGTTCAGAGCTATTTGATGTCATTTTCCTTTACTTTAATAACTAATTAACTAAAATTAAGCAAACTTTATTATTTTTAAAATTATGATATTATATATAGATATAAAATATTTATTTTTAAAAATAATACATGAAAATTAAACTAGTATGTAATAACAATCTTTGAACAAATAAATAAACGAAAATCCAAAATTTTAGTTGTGGAGTCTGCACACAATTATGGGCATCTTGAACCTACGAACCCCTTCTCCTCCTCCTCTTCTTCTTCTCAAACACCACCCATCTCTCTGCTTTCAACCCCACATCCATATCCACCGCCGTCGTCACTGCAGCTTCACGATACCTTCCTTTTTCCGGCCCAAATTCACGTCACCTAAACTTAAACTTGCTGTATCTTCAACTGATGCACCTTCATGCTCAACGGAAGATGATAATCTTATTAATAATGTCAGGATTGTGGCTGTCGTCGGAGAAGGTGCTCTTAGTCCTCTCAAATCAGCACCCTGGCTTGATGTTATGCTCCACACCGTAAGATATCTATCCCTCTTCTACATGACTACATCTTTAATTTTTATTTGTGTTTACATTGAACAATTTTGATATAAATTATTTTATCATGTTAGGGTTTTCTGTTTTGTAATTTCAATTTCAAAATTCAACAACCAGTCAAGTGACCTTACTAATTAATTTCAATCCGCCTATGCTCTGTTTAAATATAGGAAACCTACATTTGTAAATTGATTACCCTTTTAGGTCTGACTCTGATTCCATGGAAGTAAGTTTTTGAAGCACGTTCTGTGTTTGTAATTGCAACAATTTCTATCTTGAGAAATTGCAATGTTTCTTCTCTCACAAAATCTTCTATCAGAATTGCTTATTTGTTTAATTGCAAATGCTATTAATTTTGGTATACAAGATTTTCTTATTGTGTTGCAGGTTCATAGAAGATTGTCAATTAGATTACATATTGAAATATTCTTATTCATTCCTGTGAAAACAGGCAGAAAGATTGAAATGGGTCGATGACAAATATGAGATGCTTGTGCACACTGACAACATTCTGGAATCTAATGAAACTGTTCAAAATCTTCAAAAGGATTTAAAAACTGCAAACGTATTACTGGTTGTTTCGGTAACAAAGCAGGAGCCGGTGGATTGGATTCAACGTTACAGCCAGAACATCCCAAACGTTTTGTGTTTCAATTCATCACCAGCATTACAAAATAAACTCGGAGGATCTTTCGTTCTACAAGAAAACAATGGCAACATATTCAGCCGAATAAACAAGAAAACAAAGGAGACGCTGGAGCTTGCCCAAACTATATCTGAAGCTTGGATCAGGAATAATTCAGACGATATAAGATTTTGTTTGCTAGTCATAATCAATGCTTACATAGAACCTGTTCCGGTTCTCAAAAATTTGCGAGCTCAAGGCTTTTCTACGTTAAATTGCATGGTAAAAAACTGTGGACGACAGGTTTTAAACTGTCTCCTCGATCCAAACTGTCGGAAAGCACTTCAGTGCTTGAATCAGTGTAGCCCGGTTGATCAGGTATGCAATTATCAATGTATAGCATCGTACGAAAGCCAGATCCTGGAGGAATTTTCCCTTTGTGTCTTACAGAAACACAATTGTCTTGAGTTGGATGCAAAGATCCCCGAAAAACCATTTGTGCCACCAATGGTTTCCTTCCGAGATGAAATCTTGTCACATGAGACTGCTGAGGATCTCTTTGTTGGTTGGCTTGGTAATATGGACTGGAGTTGGCGTGTTGTCGCAGGCCAAAACCCGGCATACGATCAATTCCCATGTCAGTACCAGCTTTTTTACCGTGGAAAGGCACGTGGTTCATTCTGGTACGAGCCGGTTTTTCAAGTTAAAAGTTTGGAAGGTAAGCTTGTTTGGAGGAGACGTAAGTATAGAGTTAAAAGAGGGAAAGTAGCGGGTACGTTTTATTTCAGTGTCTTGGATAATGGAGTAGTGTCGAATGAGTATTGGACGATTGTGGATGTTTCCGAAGATTTCAGCTGGGGTTTGTTTCATTACAGTGGTGCTGCTCGAGTTGCAGGACAGTCTTACACCGGTGCAGTGCTGGTGAGTCCAAACGGGGAGTACCCAAATGAAAGCGAGAAGGATAGATTACGTCGGGCATTGGAGAGATGTTGTATCAAAGAGTGGGAGATGTTTGACGTCGATAACTGCTCGTGTAAAGATCCACCATTGGGACTACCAGAGGGTTCAAGTTTGCATACAAAAGTTAAGGTGGATGATTTCAAGTGAAGCTAGACTTATTGGCTGCATACATGAACAGCAGTCATTCAACAAATTCAAAAGCAACACAGATCGAAAAATCGGCTTTTTTGGCATTGCGGAATACAGAAAGAGTCGGTTTCAAGTTTTTTTATGCATCTGAGTAATGAGAATTGCAGATGAAGAAGTTGGGCTGCTAATAAGGTGCTGCTTTACATCATTATAAATCTTGTCTGGTGTGTAAATCTGTAATGTTATGCAGTATGATTTGGATGCATACAGATCATAAAACGAGAATATTTATTACACAAATTGTATTGTGCAAATCTAGAAATAAAAAATGCAGAATCCGGACATCTGTTTATATGTCAAATCTTTTATAGACTAACATACGGCTCCTTTGTTTTTTCATGTGATTAGACGTCTAATGTCTTATTACATCTCTTTAATAAAGAGATGATGTTAAATTTCTATTGACCAAATCAGATATTAGAAATAATTAAGATATTAGACATTAAATCAAATAAGACCATACATTTTTTTCACTCATGTCTTTCAGAAAGTTACCGAATTAAATCCCAAAATATCCATTTGCCTGGACTTTGTGCTTAAATAATTTCACTTGCATTCTTTTGGTCCAAAACTGAAGTTTTAACATGACATTCGGTTGGGTAATTTCACATCCTTTTCTAGCCTTTTTTCCTCGTTGTGTTCATTTTATATAAGGAAGTTACTAAAAATAACCCAAACGGTTGTCTCATCGTTATCGGTATTACTTCATTGCCACTGGGGATAAGCAAAAATCTTATTTTTCCTGACCAGTACCGGTACCGATTATCTGAAGATGGTACGGTACTCAGGACCCATATATGACTAAAATCGGGAGTCAGGAAAACGGGAGTTGACTATTTCAATTCGGAAATTCCCAATAGTCATGTTTTTTAAATTTCTAAATTAGTGCATGTCATTTTTTAACTCTTAATTATATGCAACACCCATTTTAAATCTCAATTTCTCATTTATCATTATTGGCAAACAATCATTTAACACTTATGAAAATGTTAATTTTTTTCTTTGGGGTTTTTTTGTTCTATTTTTAATTTCAACATTTATAACACTATTAAATTTGTTACTAATTGGTACAAGAACTTTTACTAATTTTTTTGAAATTATACGTCATTCATTATATGTTGTATGTCAAACAATGGTACTAAACGAGACTAGTACTGATTTCCCGATACCAGATACGGTACTAATACCGATCTCGAATATCATAACTTGGTACGGTACTCGGTCTTGTATTTTCGTCCAATTTGAAAATCGGGAAATCGGGTGTCGGGACGGATTGGTACGGTACTAATCTCATCCCTAGCACTGACCGAGGAAAACAATCCGTGACACTTTAATAAGAGGGATAAAAATGGATTTTTGTTTTTGGACATTAGCCATCAGGGAGGAAATCGGAGAGAAAGTAAATGATTATAAAATTAATGGTTTTTTAAACAATAAAATATGAAAATACATCAATCACATAATTATTGTAATCCTCTTTTTCATTTTAGTCTTTACGTAATTATTTATCATTTGCTAAAGAAACAAGATAAATGAATTTTAGCTTATATATTTGATTCAACTTAAGAGAATTTATCAAGAATTTAAATAAATGAACAAATAATTTGTTTTCATTTTCTTTTTTTACGATTCCCTTTATCAAATGCCGCCAATAGGGTTTTCTCGTGAAATGGAAAGCCCCAAAATGTGATGGTTCAGTAAGAGCTTATTTGTTTAATACCTAGTAGAAGGTACGTATAAAATTGCTCTATGAATTGAAAGCTCGAGTTGTATTAGTGAACTAGTGATGTGTTGGTAACTTGATTTGTATTATGACGGGATCCCAATTGGCATTATCAATTTATGATTCCTAGGGTCGTAAACAATTTGAGTTTTATCAAGCAACTTAAGCTCAAAGGCTAATCCCAAAAAAACAAGCTCAAATGATTTAGCAAGTCAGACTCGAACTTCTAATGGATCTGCTTGACTTCTTATCGAACTTCTGGATCATTAACATTTATAACATTTATGGTTGCAAATGAGTCAAACTTTTAGCAAATAATTCAAGCTTTGTTTACATCAATAAAACTTTTATGAAGTTTTAATTCAAGCAAAATACTAAAAAGAAGTTTTCTTACATATGAGTTTACGTATTGGCTAACATACGAATTTGAGTCCTAAACTTGTATTTTCAAAACCCGACTTGTTTGCAACCCTAACAATGACCCTACTAAGACGCTGGTGTTTGGGACGTGTTGTTTTCGCATTGTGTAATGGTGGAAAGTCTAGTGTTTTGACAATGCTGAGGTGACGTCAGGGGGACATCAGCAAAGAGAGGTTTCTGTTTGATTTGCCCTTAGCTCGTTAGAAATCATCAGGAAGAAAGATCAATCATATATGCACAAACTCCATGGTATGCAAATGGCATCTTGTGAGATAGTATATTACGCTACAAAAACATTATCGTCGGAAAATCCTCTATCACACAAATGAACATTGTATTTAGCAAGTCGCGGAGTACAAAGACACAAGTGAAATTGCTTGCAATGCTGGCGACTAGGGAAAAGATCGCCGCCTCATGGTTATCACTAATCAACATTTTGTGAATTTTAGTAAAGATTTTAACACCCACACCACATGATGATCTCACACTCAGAATCAAATATTTTAAAAGTAATAGCATGTAGTAGAACTGAGAATGTGTTCCTACTTTTGGAAGGTGCCAAATTGATTTTGGGAGTTGCTACTGCTTAGGCTAGAGAAGAAATCGTCCATGTCTGTCGTTGCTGAAGTCGAGAAACCAGTGGATTTACCGAGCCCAGATCCTGAGCCCATAGCTCGACCCATGTACAATGAGTTTGGGAGTCCTTTGTCCTTCTCCTCAGGCCCAGCAGACAGACCACCAACAATCCCCACATCTGTCAGATCTACTTTCTTGGCTGCAGGAAACAGATATATATCATGAATATGTAGAAAACAGTCGATGTGCGGTTTACTTGATTTTGTTAATAACAAACCATTTGTATGAAGTTATCGCAGAGATTATATGGCATGCCTTTGTGCAATATTTGGAAAGCTATGATTACAGAATGGTAACAGAAAAGTGGCTTATGTTCATGTAAATTGTCACTGTGCATCATTTTGCCTATAATAACCATGAAATGATTGCAATATGCAACTAAAATAATAGTGATCTTTTTCATTGCCCCGCACTACAGGATCATCAACTGTTAGTAATTTATTAAGGGCATGTTTGGCACACAATTTTTACGAGATTTTGAGAGTTTAAAACATTTGTTTTTGAAAAAATAACCTCCTACTAGAACAAAAGCTTTGTCTGGTCGAGAGAGCTTTAGCTTTTATTTTAAGAAAATAAAGTAGCTAAACCAAAGTTGCTTTTTTACCCTTTCTATTATAATTTACCCAATTAAAACTCCTAATTAATTTGTCATTGTATTCTTTTAAGTTACATCTATACCTGCCTTTACTAAACACTTGTATTAAACTGAAAGCCACGATACAAAATAGCTACGGTTCATGAAAACTGAGGCTCCCACCTAGACCAAATTTTGCCAAACATACCCTAAATCAATATTATCCTTTCAAATATTTAGAAGTACGTTTCGCTTAAATTTGCTTCTCACAGTACTTGATGAAGACCAATTTAATATGAGAAACGTAAGGAAAAATATCTTGGAACTGAAGACTCGGTTACATTAGAATTTAGAAGAAAAAGGAACAAGGTTAAATGTCCATGGAAAACAGTCTTGAATAAAAATTTAACATTTGATATCAAAATCTTGAAAAGGTGCCAGAAAATACACTTCATATGGTATAGTTAAAATTTGATAGATGAAGGCTTCCATCTGTTTATAAGCGATGGATAAACAGATGAATGCATGCCATTCAATATATACCTAGCAGTACGTAACTATAACTTGGACATGTGCCAATCCAAACTAATAAGAAATTATTAATAAATATTTAAATACGTGTTTTATGATAAATTGTTTATGGCTGAACTTAGAATATGTAACAGAATAAACAAGACAAGTAATCATGAAAGTAATTCATATTTCGGTAGTATTGGCAGAACTAGTTTTGGTCAGAAAGATGTACTTACGTCCAGATATATTGAGATCAATTAGTCCACGGCTCAATGAATCGGCCCAAACTCCAGATTTGACTTGAAAACCGTCCTTCTTTAGTGGAGGTGTAGATGCAGCAGGAGTTTTATGATTTTGGTTGTTTGAGTTGTTGCCACTATCCATGAAGCTCTGTGTGGGTTCTGTAGCTAATGAATCAGAATGAGAAGAAAACGAACCAAAAAAGTCGGAATTATCAAAATTGTTCATTGGAACAGCAGCAAATGGATCAACTGTTTTGGTTGACATGGTGTCAGGTTCCAAGGGTTTGATCTCAGGTTGCACTACTTGTTCAGGAACTGCAAAAAAGTCCATAGTTGGAGAAACTGCAGAACTTGCAGGTGGAGAGGCAAAAAGATCAACTTTAGTCTGCAGAAGATGCCAATAACTGTTATTATTTACTACACAAGTACACTACCCCAGTTGTGGTATCAAATGGAAAGAAAATTTGATTGACATTTGGAGATAGATGAATGAATTAGTACATCAGCAGAGGATTGTCTCCACTCTTTTGTCAATTGAAGATCATTTTAAAAAAGTTGTGACTTTTGAGACCACTTTCTGAAATCCCTTGGTTTTACATTAATTCTTTAATCACATTTTGGTGTGGTTTCGAGACCAGTTCATGAAACACACACACAAACCCCCCCCCCCCCCCCCCCCCAAAAGCTCTCTTTTTTCGACACTCAAAAAAGTACAAGAGCACCAGAATTAAATTTTTGAGGTGTTGTTTTTCGGATCATGAAAGATTCAGTCCAGAACGACAAAACCGAGGAATCTAACCAGGACTGGACCAGAACAGGTGTTTGGTTCATTGTCTACGTATCTAAAAAACTGGTTCATAGTTTGGTCTCAGGTTCGAAACCCAAACCAAACTAGTTTTTTTTCCAGAAATTAAACCAACTGTACTTTTTAGGTTACTTTCAAATTAGGAAACCAAGTACAAATCTAGTTCACAGTTTGGCTTGGGATCACGGAACCAGTTACATTCGGTTTGGTTCTCAGTTCCATTATTTCGTTATTTTTCAGTTTTGGTTTGGTATCAGCCCAATGCACACCCCTAATTGTTTTAATAGTAATAAGGAATTGTTGTTGTATCCCTACACTTGGTAAGAGAATCGAATTCACCTCAGATCCAGATGTTTGTCCCGTCACATGTGATGGTGCTGATACAAAGGCAACGTCAGCAAACAAATCAACCTCTTCTGACTTGCTATTTCCATTGGATGACTCCGTGGGGCCAGTTGCCGGAGCATCTAAAAGGTCGCCTATCAAACTTTGACCAAACAAATCCACTTGTGGAGAGCTTACAGCAGCAGGTTCTGTCAAACAATCGAACAATGTGTCAATAAAGAACTTTGTTCAGTATCTCTACAAACATTAGTGTAAGCAACAAATGAATAAGATCTCTAAAAAAATGCTTAAATTTTGCAGGAGTTAAATGATAACAAATACTTTCATCTGTTATGGGAAACAAGCTAAATTATACCATTAAGAAAATGGTAAAATTTGCAGACAGCTTCAATCTTTAAGACTTTAAGCATAGCAGACTGTATACTGAGGACAGTAATAAATTGAACAATAAAAATCACACAATTCAATTACATTGAGAAAAATCAAACTAACTTAATTGGTTTCTTTTATTTTATGAGATCAAGCTTCTTCGTGAAATTCTTCAGCAACTAGAAGTGAGAGCAGAGAAACAAGATATCAAAGGACTTAATATAATCTAAGAATCGAGAAAATTTCATATATGTGCGCTCTAAATACAGTAGACTTGTTATTGCAATGTGAAAATTCCAAAGGAATGGAATACTAGCCAATCAAAATCAATGCTTAGTTTTACTCACTCAAAATTACCTTCAGTCTGAGATATGTTTACACGATATGTTATTTCTCGGATGTCAATTAATATTAAATTTCAAAATGAGCTAATCCTCATATGTAACACGTTGACAATAACTTACGAAATCTCTTATATTGAAGTAATGAAGTGGTACCGATGTTATTTGCATTCGAATCTCCAATTTCAACTAACATAACACAGCCCCTCCCAAGAAATCCACTCTTAGACAACAAAAGAATTTGGACTTTGGAGATTTTAGATGATTCATAAAAGCTAGTCAGCTGAGAGGATTAAGCAAATATCTTTGATGCAGATGAAAAATAATTTTTGACTCGAGGTTGCCAAGTAATACTAAAGAAAATTGTGTTTTTGCACCACAAGGTACTAAAAAGCCAAGAGACTACTACCTATCCTTTAAGAATCAGATAATTACGTTTTAATCATCATGCATGTTGCTAGCTTATTTTCCATGATAATTCCAAAACCAGCTTCAGTGTCCATTCAGATCAAGAATTCAGAAAATCACAGACCCAAAGGTGCTGCCATATTCATTGAGAACTTATAACTTGTGACCATCCACTTTATCAGTTTATTAAGACCTCAGACATAGTTATGTAGACACTAATTTAATAATAATAATAATAAAAGCAAGAATTTCATAAAACAACAGATATAAATAAATTAATCCTCACTATCCGTTTGCAATGTTGTCTGTAGACATTAATAAGTGTCCCAAATAAACATTGCAAACACTTGAAGATTAAGAATTCATATGTTGACATCAAAGTGGATGGCTTACTTGCATTTGATGTTCCTCGAGGATCGAAGTCATCAAAATCATCATCATCATTATTTGAAGGTGCACTCAAACTTTGTGATGGAACTGAGGAATACTTATCAGCAGCACTCTTTATTGATGGTTTTGACGTACCAGTAGTTGAAGAGTCTTGAACGGTGCTGGGGGTCAACATTCAATGTTAGTAACAATATGACAGATTACAAAGTCAAAAACTAGTATGAAGTATGAACATCAGATAATCTCTAAGAACCCCTAGATGCTTCTCAAACAAAAATTTCAAAAAATGGTTTCTTGTTTATCCGACATAAAAATAAGAAGTGAAGTTGGCCTATCAGCACTCATAGAACTCCAACATTATATGATGGGGCTGTTGTTGGGGCAAAGAGTAATTTCTCATGATGTTATATTGGATTCATCTAGTATCGTTTACTAGGATCGAAATAACTTTATATTATTTTAGTGAGGATTTACATTAAAAAGGATCAAGCAAATAGTTATGTCTTCGTATATGGTATCCTGATTTTGGTGTCTTCTTGTTCAAGTAGGGGATTTCTTTCATTATAAATAGAGTCTGCCAATAAACTACTTTCACTTTTTTATCGTTTATAACAATGAATTTTATTATAATCATTTATAGCAATGTACTTTACCAAAAATCATGTTTACAGATGTGTGTGACCTAAAAACTCGAAAAATGACATTTATATAAATGATATAAAATTTTAAGTAGGTTATCATTTCACATATTTAAGTTGAAAAGTATGTTGCTATAAACGGTAAAAAGGTGAAAATAAGTAGCTACAACAAGAATAAATATGGAAGTATGTTGCTATGAGTGGTAAAAAATAAAGAACATTTATAAACAATAAAAAGTAAATATAGGTTGTATTACACATTTAACCCTTTTTTATCTTATGTCACAGATCTTTCCCTTGTACATTTGGTTACATACAAAACGAAACAACCTTTTTCACTCATCAGCTTTACAAATGAATGGAAATAATATGAAGACCCTTATCATATATCCCTTTATTACTCTACTATCATGAAGAACTGGGTAGCTGACCTACACATATTGAAATTAACTATGACTTTTCTTGCTTTGGTTAGCATGTCACAACTAAACGACTGTTGTCAATATTAGATGCATACAAGACCATGAACCAAGCGCATTACATTTTTAATAAAAACGAATCTTTTTTCAGAATGCTTAATCAAGCAGAACTCAAACATTTTTGCATAAGAAGCTGAAAAATTTTAATCTATAATGTAAGTATAAAAATCAAACCTTCCATGATGAGACGACCCTTTCTTTGAGGAACTGCCAGGGGTAGAACTACTACCCTCTCGGCGTGGCTTATATTTACCAGGTTCAAACCTATCTTCACTAGATTGGTCCCTCTCTTTAAAACTATCTTTGAATGTTTCACCGTCTCTTGAACTACCAAACCCACCATATCGATCACTTCTCTGAAAGCCACTGCTGCTAAACGATGCTGCCGAGCCGGACTTAAATGTTATTCCAGTTGATGATAATCCAACGTACCTAATAATCAAATAACATAGTTCCCTCACCAAAGTGTAATAAAACAACAGTTGATGGATATATTAATTATTTCATTTTGGGTTAATAACGGGAAAAGGTAACTCGTCAACTTTTATTCTATTTTAGGTAACATATTAATTTTTTTCCAAATAGGGAATTTTAGTAATGAAAACACATCAATGTAGGTAAAATTACCGAAATAAAAGGTAAATTTTGCTGAAATAACAGTTTTTTGTCCGGTCAGCAAAACTTTTCAACGAGTCATTTGACCAGGAAACATGACATGACAATTTTTATAAATTACGGGTTACCTGATCATCAGGCAGGTTACCTTAATTTGTTTGTTTTCATTAGTATAATCCCCTAATTGAAAATAATAATAATAAGGTACACAAATTAGAAAAAAGGTGACAGTATGTTGCCTCTTTTCGTAATTAACCCTTTCATTTTCCAGGGATGGTAACTTACTTATCACGGTTTGCAGCAGCTTTGCTTCTAACTGCTTGTATCTTATCTTTATCATTCAGCAGAGACACTATATTCTCAACTTTTTTCCTTACGTTAATCCCATTATCCTTTCCATTTGGCTCAACATATTCGAAACATGAGAGCGACTTTGCAATTATGAGATGGTGGGGAGATTCAGATAATAGTAAAATAAGTGTCAATCACTAGCAAGATCTAAAAACTCAAAAAAAATCTCAATTGAGAAAAAAGCATACAGAGATCTGGAATGTATGTTCTATAATGTCATCAACTGCCCGCTCAGAACCATTTGCCACCAAATACTCTATCACAGCTAAGGCCTGGAATAAAAGTGTATTAGGATGTGAAGTTTTTGAACTATGTGACTGATTTGATGCTCTGTTAACACATACAAACTATAAGAAGTTTAATTTAAATTGCTAGACAAGCAGATGCAAATGTAAAAACAAAAAAGGTAGAACCTTGTACACATGACGCCAATTGCGATCAGTTTCGGTTAATCTGGTCCATAAAACATTCATAACCATCTGACACTCAGAGCTGGAATAAACATAGAGCGAGTCAACAATCATCTCATTCCCTAGGTAACTTTCAGAAAAATATCATTATTTGTGAATGCAGTAAATATCAGTAATTACAATTTTTTAGTCGCTGATGCAATCTCTGCCAATGCAGTACCATGTGGACCCCACGGTTCATCATCAGTTGCATCTAATACCTGTGCCAATATCACCGAGGTTATGCAAATGAACAGTCTACCATGGGTATTTATGTTTGAGTTTGTAGTGTCACAATAAATTATTTAAGTCCTGTTCGACACAATACCAAGTTCCTTTCTTTACTTTTCCTTGTATCAAAATTGTTGACTGTATAATCAAAGTTCACGAATTCTGAAGTCATAGTTGTCTAAAGCATCATCAGCCAGTCATAGAAACTTCTATATTTTGATTGTTGTCGATATATGAATCCAATTAGAAATTGATCTCCTAATCAATAATAACTAGACTACTAGAGGACCAAATCATATCATTGCTATTATGATCACAAATCATGCCATTTTGGCAAATTAATAAGTTACAATGTAAAGAATCTATTAATTTACATCAACTCATACAGAATTTGCACCATTATCATAAGATTGCTTCCTTTTCAAAAATAGAGATATATTTTCACTTTAGGAAGTTGATATATTTTAAATCAGAAATTCATCAACTAAGAGAAGGAAGTCCTTCTCTTCTAAAAAAGTGCCACACTTTGATCTCTAATGACAAAAACCTAATACCTTTCAAATGCGAAAGTGATATGGATTCCACTGCACTAACACCAACATTATTCTATTTGTAATATGTGTTATAAAGTTCAATCCAGACACAAGATGTTTCATTTCACATCAATTTCAAAGCTGAAAAGTTACTTTTTGTCATGGAAGGAGTATTGCTAATTATTTGATTTGCAATTTCCAGTAACCCAGTGAATCCATATCAATCCTAAATCTTGAAATCTGAGTAAACCGATTGCCCAAATGCTGATACAATACATGTGTACCTTCGTTTCTAAGAGCTACGATTACAAAATTAAAGTATTAAGCGGTATTACCTTTTGTTCAATCTCAGGAACCTTCAACACTTTCAAATTCACCTCTCTCTTTCTGCAAATTGGAAAAATCAAAGGAACGTCGATTAAATATCGAAGAACGTATGCATCTACTTTCGTAAAAAGATGGAAATTGAGCTTACATCTCGCGAACAGTTTGATCGATCACCTTCATGAAATCCATTTTTGATCTGTAAATGAATAGATGAAGGAAAATTTGGGAATTTTAGAAAGAATGAGAATGGATCTACGACAAGGAATCGTCTGGGTACCTTTGTGTTGATAATCGATACCAGAGGAGGGGCGGAATAGATATAGATCTATATTTAAGGAATTTTCTACTTTTAATTATACACTGTAATCTTAAAAGAAAATATAGTATTTTTGTTTTCCGGTCTAAGATATTTTTTTTTCCACTTAAAACATTTCTATATATATATTTATTCTAATTTTATTTCTAATTAATTTGTAAATATTTACTATCTAAATCTAAATATTATTATAAAATCATTAATAAAAATTTAACCAAATAATATTAATAACTTTTCAATTAACCCATAATCTAGTTCAAAATGATTTCTTTTGAATTATTTGATGGAACTTATTAGGTTCGTTCATAAATATTAAAAGATATGTTGAAATACAATTAACGAGAGGTATTAAATAAAAATTTATTAATTATATCTAAATTATGGTTACCCTATTGGCATGAATTAAAACAAGATTCATAGACAATAATATATTGCTTTGAAGGAATGATACCCTATTGGCATATTATAGTTGTATGGTTTTGCGATACAAAGGAGATTATTAACTTATTGTGTTATTGTGTCGTAAAAAATGAAATAAAAGTGTTTGGATGGAAACATCTGATGATAATCTATTGTTCATGGTTGTTAAGATCGCGAGTAAAATCGTATGATCGGTCGATCCTACCAAGTGATTTCGAGCAGGATCGTTTTATAACAAGATCGGACGTAGGATCGTGGAATCGTTCGTAGGATCGGATCGGTCCTTTTACTCGGTCCGGACTCTTTTAACCGGGTTTTTTGGAATCGTTTACCGAATCGATCTAACATTTTACCTTGATCCAATCATTTTATCCATCAGGATTGTGAGTCAAATTATAAGATGCATGATTGGTTGATTTTTTTTTTTGATAACCATAAATATTTTTAATTATAAATATACGTTGTTTCCCTATTTTTCGTATAAATATTTTTTTGAAGTGTTATATATTTAATTTATAATATAAAATCACAACTTATAGTAACTAGAAAAAAAATTAAAAAAAAGTAATGATTTCTGGTAGGATCCTACGATCCCGATATTGCAGAAAGGAAAACGATCCTAAGTAAGATCTTGATATTGACAACCTTGCTATTATTAGCTATGAAAGTGATTAATTGTTATTGCGATTTTTCCAACGCTCCTCAAAGGAGAAGCAGACCACAACTGCATTGATTAATTATTTATTAACTTCACCAATATTTATATACCATCACTTTTGTTTATCACATTACCAAAATACTCTCTCTATTGTTTAACCCTTTACCTTTTTTTCATCCTCATTATGTGATTCCTTTCCCATGTAATTTCTCTCTAGCAGCGAAGGTCTTCATTCTTCAATTTTGCTGCATTTGCTTTTCTTGGCTGGACCTTTTATTATAAAAAGTTTCACTTTTAACCCTGTATATTAATATTTTGTAATATAAGCCTCTTACTTTGATTTATTTATTAATCTTTCTACCATTAATAAGATGCCGTTGAGTTATTGTCAAAACAACCACTCTTTTTAATAGTTAAAAGTCATAACTAAAAAGTTTAATAGTTAAAAGTCATAACTAAAAAGTTTAAGCAAATGAAAACACAAAGTACAATGTTATTTACGACGATGATCGATGATTATGATATTAGTTAGAAAAAGAATTTCAAATTTTTATTAATAAAGAATTCATAATATAAACTAGTATATTATAAGTAAAAAGTATATATAAAATTATAATATTACATTGTTATATACATTTGTCTATTTTGGTAATTTTACAATATTATAACGCAAATCAAAACATTTAAAAAACTGATTATTTGATAGTTGTGATAGCAAACGACAGAAACTAAGTCAAACACTAAAATTCCAAAAGTATTTTTTTTTTGTTAAAACTATTATCTAATTATTAGTTTGAAAACGTTGCAACACTTTTCAATAATCTAAACAAAACACCCCCATATTGGGGAGGAATGAACTAAATGGAAAAACTTAATTACTTTGAAGCTTTATGTTATGATATGGAGGTTAGGACTGGACAGACTTCTGACTAGAGTTCTTCTAACTGATGGAGGGGGGGGGGGGGGGGGGGGGGTGAGTAAGTATGGGTGTCACTTGACACCGATAAAACTTTAAAATACTGAGTTACGTATGTATCAAAAATTCGAGTGACACCTAGGATTTTTTTTTAGTGACACCTACGAAAAATTTATAAAAGTATTATATACATATTTAATTTCTGTTTGTTGATTTCGTTACCCAAAATTATTAAAATATTACTGAGTTTAATCATAAAAATTTAAAAGAAAAACAGAAGCCCAATAGAAATAAAAAGGATAATTGACAAATTTCAAGAACCAGCCCAAAATATTTTAAAAAAAACCCGGAAAAAAACTAGCCCAAACCTTGTTGAAGATCGATCAATTGGTTGAAAAACCCCTAACCGATATCTTCGCTCCATCGATCATGGAGGTGCTTAAATATGTTGAAAAACCCGAACTGTATGATTTTTTTCAGGACTTTGATACATCAAAGTTATTAAAGTTGGCAGAGATGTATCCAAATGATTTTAACTATGATGAGAATGTAAATCTTGTGCATCAATTTGAATACTATATTGAGAATGTGAAAGATGATAAAATATTTTCTCACTTGAATGAAGTCCGTGAGCTTGCTAAATTAATGGTGGAAACTAGAAAGCATCTTTCATATCCTTTTGGTTTTGTCGTTCGCAACCGTGACAGTTGAGAGATGGTATTGTATTGTGTACTCTTGTAATTATAAAAATCTTGGTATTCGTTAATTTTGTGTTGACAACCCGTTTTGGTGACCCGATTCGTCTTAGAAAATATTTTGAAAACCTAACTATTAAACTTACTCTAAAAAAGTGACACCGATAACAAAAAATTCTGGATCCGCCCCGGGGGAGGGGGGGGGGGGGGGGGGAGGATAGACTTACATTCAGTAAGGTGCATTTTGTGTGGCAATGACGTTGAAGATGTCAACCATACCTTCATCCAATGTAGTGTAGTCAATTTTCTAGGAGAGTAGATATTCTATAACTGGGAGTGTATCATGTATATGCATTCAATCTCTTCTTCTATACGTTGATGATTCTTTTCATTTCAATGATTCCCAAAGAGATGCTTCGAAGCCATTATCTTTACTGGATTTTGGTTACTATGGAGGTTGCGAAATGAGAGATATCTTTTGGACATTAATGATAATGTTCAGTTGCTATCTTTCATGTGGATTAATAATAGATCTTCGAAAATTTCATTGGTTTGGCGGCAATGGCTCGAGTGCCCTATGACTTCTTGTGTCTACTACGTTTCTTTGGATACTTTGGTTTTGGTTGGTGGTTGTTCCTCTTTTCTTTAATATATGACCATCTCACAAATTCAAAGACTCCGGGCAACAATCATAAAAAAGGTGATCTAAAATTTTAAATTTTTTAAATTCATTGATACTATAATTTTTTTAACAACTATAAAAGTAAGTTATTACAACGATTGAAAAGTGACGTTGTCCATGACGTTACATGTGATTTATTCGTTGAATGATTCAATTCTTCTAACGTTTGTAACAACCTAATTTTGAGCTAGTCGTAAAATCAGTAATATTTTGAGCCAATAATGTAATGATGTTACATTATTTGAATTATAATTTAATTAAGTAATGAAATATTTAATTAAATTAAATAAATATTTATATTTATGAATTAATAAATTATTAAAGAAAATTAAATAAAAGAGATATAATATACAAAAATGAAAGTGGGTTAGCTAGCAAATATAACTAGATGACGTATATAAACGAGAATTATATTCAAAAACTCAGATTTCGCTCTCTCTCTCTAACTCTCTCTCTCTCTAACTTTCTCTCTCTACTCTCTCTCTACCTTCTCTCTAAAATTTCTCCTAAACCGACCGTCCGATTATCAAGATATATATATCGTTAGGAAGATCTCGGAGAATACTACGTGAATATACTAATTCCTGCGTGAGTTCATACGAATTGAGGTAAGATTTTTATATTTTTACGTTTTATACATATACGGTATTTCGAATCTGTTAAATTTTATGAATTTAAAGTTATTTTTATGGAATTTAACTAGAATAAGTTTAATATAATCGAACATAGGTTTAATATTGATTATATTTGTGATTTATGCCTTAGAAATTCATGTTTTAGAGTTGTAAGTATGATCAGATTCGAGAACATCAAGAACAAACTCGAAAATGCTTAGAACAGACTCGAAATGGAATTAGATTCGAAATATATTCAAATCTAATCATTAAATTCGAAAATCATATTTCGAATCTAATAGATTCGAATGGTGATGTTCGAGTCTAAGCCAATAGATTCGAATGAGGTACATATTTCGAATCTAATGGATTCGAATGGTGTGGTTCGAGTCTATGACCAATAGATTCGAATGGGTATTCGAATTTGCTTATTGGAATTCGAATCTAGCTATCTTCGAGTTTAAAGTAAAGGTTTGACTTTAAATATTGAATCTAATTTTTATTACATAATTCGAATATAGCATATATAAATTAAATAGAAACACCTTTGAATATAATCACATGATTTCAATTAAAAACATTCTGAATCACTCCACTTATTGAATTTAATATATATATATATATATATGTACCGACCTTTTGAGAATATTAAATGAGTTATAAACAAACAAGCTATCAGAATCAGATAAAATAAAGATTTAAATATAAAAGACTGATATTAATATGATTTGATATGATAAATTTTGGACAGGTTCAGTGAAATTCTGAACAAAGATTTAAAGATTTATAAAGCGGGTCAGATTTGATTTGACAGAGAATAGATTGAGATAAAATCCTGAGATAACTCAGGTGGCAGATTCATATATCTGTTTGACCAAGACCCAACACTGTGAGTTATAGATATTCAGATTGAACATGCATAGATCCGGTTGAGATATATTGTTGCTGATAGATTTATTGATATTCACTTTATCAGCTGGAATGAGACCTGTGCACACCATGGATGGGTGTTGCCCAGTGGATCATGATAGCTATTTGATTATCTTTTCATATTGCATTTAATATTGCTTCAGACTTTGCTTTATGATTCATTGCTATCATGACTTCTAAGACATATGCTTACATCATTGATCAGACATTTGATAGATTGATTCAGCTTGACTAGCCCTTATGGTCTATTGTTCTAGACCCGGCTATTTCACCAGTTCTTATGAACTTGGTAATGACCTCCGATGTTCCGCCATATTGACTTACTGGTAGCTAGCCCAGTATGTGGCTGATCCTCACGATTTAAGCGTGAGTGTGGCTTGAACATCATCCGATTCTATGATTCTATATCTCAATCATGAGGGCTGTAGCGGCAGCCAAGACATATCACGCTTAGATTTATGACTCCGCTTGACACGCATGTTGATATTGAAAATCTATAAACTCACTAAGCTTTGCGTACAGATGTTGCATTATAATTTTACAGGAAAAAGCAAAGGAAAGTCACCTGCCGGACCTAGTTCTTAGGTCTTACACGATCAAGACAGAAGTATCATAGACCTCTACTCAGCGAACTCATTTTGGTACTAATTGGATGATGATGTTATAGTGAACTGGGTAGATTTATTTTGATAATATGATGATATGAATTAGATTAGACTTGTGCCCTTTATAAGTTTAATTTAAAAACTTAATCTGTATTAAACTTAAATTTTAATAGCTTGTACTGTAATTTATAATTCCGCATCTAAAATTACTCTATCTTAGTTATGGTTGATATCGTATTGCATGATGTGGGACCTAGACTCGTGAGAACTGCCCCGTAAGGGGTGGTCTTCACAGGATGGTATCAGAGCCATAGTTTGAGTGAATCAAGTATTACGTGAGTATACTTGATCTCAAACTGAAGCAATACATATGTATCAATCATTTAGGTGGTTTGAACTGAGATAGGATGTACAGACTATTAGGATGGGAAAAAGGGTACATAGATCTAAGTCTATAAACTGATAGTTAATTGATTTTAATTTTCAGTAGAAGATGTCAGGATCAGGATCAGGTGACATACCAAGCAACATGACCCCACAACAAATGTTTGAGATGATGCAACAATTACTAGCACAACACTCAGAACAACAGAATAAGATTATGCAAGAACAGTTTCAGGCCAGAGATGAGGCCGAAGCTAAAAGACGTAATGATAAGAAAAATAAGCGAAAAGATAAGCAAGTCCAGAATGAAGAATCTGATTCTGATAATTCAAATCCAGAAACCCAAATAGCTCAGCCAAAAGGCTGCAAATTTAAAGATTTTAAAGCGAGTGGTGCTCTGAACTTCGAGGGTACCGTAGATCCGATTCAGGCGATGGATTGGATCAGTCATACGGAAGAAATTTTTAGAATCTCTGACTGTTTAGATTCTTAGAAAGTAAGCTATGAGTCTGCACTATTTGTGGGAGCTGCACGTGCCTGGTGGAAAACCCAGCGAAGTATCTATGGTGAGGAGGTGATTCAGACTTTAGAATGGGAGCAGTTTCTTGAAATGTTCAATGCGAAATACTGCCCGATTGACCAACGAGATAAGATGGAGGTACAGTTAATGCAGTTGACTCAGGGAACGAAGACAGTCGACGAATACGAGCACGAGTTTTCGCGATTATGCGGTTATTCCTCATACCAAGTTGCAACAGAGGAAAGGAAAATGAATAGGTTCCGAGTAGGACTCAATCCTAGGTACAGACATCCCATGAGCGCGATCAAATACAAGAGTTACTTGGAAATGGTAGAAGCGGCTAGACAAATCGAACGAGGTTACTTAGAATACGGCGATCAGCTATACGCTCCGTCTACTAACCCGATGAATCCGTCTCCTCCGAAGAAACAGCGATTTGGCAGATTCTTTAAGCCAAATAAATCTCAGTCTCAGCAATCCTATCAGCATAGTTCACAACCGAAAGCGCAAGCCTACTCACTGACAAACGAGCCACGATTCTGCAAGAGATGCAGAAAGTCTCACATGGGACTATGTAATCCGGATGACGTTACTTGCTTCGCGTGCAACATGATCGGTCATAGTAGTGAAGAATGTCCACAGCAGGGACGTGGATGTGCGAAATGCGGTAAGAGAGGGCACTTCATGTATCAGTGTCGTAGCGGACCACGTTATCAGCCACAGTCATCAGCTGGAGAGTCGACAGTTAAAAGTTCTGCTGCAACGCCAACTGCACGAACTCGTGCGTTCCAAATAACGGCTGAAGAGGCGAGAGAAACACCTGACGTAGTCACCGGTACGTTTCTGTTAAATACGATACCTGCTCGTGTGCTATTTGATTCTGGCGCTAGTCGTTCTTTCATATCGACATCTTTTGCTCAAAGATTATATAAGTCCCCATCAAAGCTTCCCGTAGTACTTGACATTGAGACAGCCAGTAACAGTTATGTTATGGCTGATTCTGTTTACCGTAATTGTACTCTGCTTGTTGATAATATCGTGTTCAACCTGGACCTTATCCCGATTCCCTTGAAAGAGTTTGACGTCATCATCGGCATGGATTGGCTAATGAACAACGAGGCTACAATTATCTGCAACCGGCAAATCATTAGAATCAAGTCTTCAGACGGCCGAGTACTTGAGATCAAGGGCGAGAAGCGAAAAGGTGATCACTGCTTCATATCTGTTGAAAAAGCGCATAAGTACTTATCTAAAGGTCATGAATCCTACGTATGCTATGTCTCATCTGAATCTATCACTGAAGCCCAAAAGAAATCATTATCTGATATTCCTATCGTCTGTGAGTTCCCAGACGTATTTCCCGACGATATTTCAGGAGTGCCACCGGAACGACAAGTCGAGTTCAGTATTGACTTGGTTCCTGGTGCGGCTCCTATCGCAAAAGCTCCATACAGACTTGCACCTGCAGAAATGCAGGAAATGTCAAAACAACTGCAAGAACTGTTAGAGAAGGGGTTTATCCGACCAAGTTCTTCTCCGTGGGGTGCACCTGTTCTATTTGTTAAAAAGAAAGACGGAACATTTCGAATGTGCATTGATTACCGCGAGTTGAACAAAGTCACAATAAAGAATAAGTATCCTCTGCCCAGAATCGATGATCTGTTTGATCAGTTACAAGGAGCCAGCTACTTTTCGAAAATCGATCTTCGTTCTGGGTATCATCAATTAAAAGTCAGAAATGAGGATATCCCGAAAACAGCCTTCCGTACAAGATACGGTCATTACGAATTTCTTGTAATGCCGTTTGGATTAACGAATGCACCAGCGGCGTTCATGGATCTCATGAATCGCGTGTGCAGACCAATGTTGGATAAATCAGTTATCGTGTTCATAGACGATATTTTGATTTACTCCAAAACGGAGGCTGATCATTCCGTTCATCTGCGGCAATTGCTAGAGTTATTAAGAAAAGAAAGACTCTATGCAAAATTTTCTAAGTGCGAATTCTGGCTCAGACAGGTATAATCTCTATTATATATGTCTTGAGCTGTTTCCTTAACTATTCTATGAATCACCTCAGAATTTGAATTTCTATCTTGATTCTTATAGATCCAGTTCCTTGGCCATGTTGTTTCTGGCGAAGGGATTTCCGTTGATCCTTCGAAAGTCGAGGCTGTTCAGAAGTGGCAAACACCTCGCAATGCCTCCGAGATAAGAAGTTTCCTTGGATTGGCCGGTTATTATCGGCGATTCATAAAGGACTTCTCAAAGATTGTTGTGCCGCTTACAATGCTAACACGAAAGAATACTCCTTTCGTTTGGACCGATAAACAGCAAGAGGCATTCGATAATCTGAAGCAAAAGTTGATTCAAGCGCCGATCCTAGCCTTGCCAGAAGGTAATGATGATTTCGTCGTCTATAGCGATGCCTCTGGTACTGGCTTAGGATGTGTTCTGATGCAAAGGGGAAAAGTAATTGCCTATGCTTCAAGGCAATTAAAAGACTATGAGAAAAATGCACCAACTCATGATCTTGAGTTGGCTGCTGTTACCTTTGCACTGAAGATCTGGCGTCACTATCTATATGGGACTCGGTGTCAGCTCTACACCGATCATAAGAGTCTCAAATATCTTTTCACTCAAAAAGATCTGAATATGAAACAACGTCGATCCTTGGAACTTATCAAGGATTATGATTGCGAGATCTTAAATCATCCCGGCAAAGCAAATGTTGTCGCGGATGCGTTGAGTAGAAAAGTGTATCCTGAAAAGTGTTGCTATGCCCTAACTCCAGTTATATTCTCTTCTGATCTTATTGAAGACATCAGAGTTGCTCAAACTGAAGCACTGAAAGAAGAGAATATTGATTCTGAAAATCTTAAAGGGCAATTACAATTTCTAACTCTGAACCATTTGGGACTTCACTGTCTCAAGGGAAACCGAATCTGGGTTCCTAAATATGGTTCTATTCGTAGCACTCTTTTGTCCGAAGCTCATCAGTCCAAGTTATCTATTCATCCTGGCAGCTCAAAGATGTATTTTGATCTGAAAGCTGATTACTGGTGGCCAGGAATGAAGAAGGACATTGGAAAATGTGTTGAAAGCTGCAGAGTATGTCAGATGGTTAAGGCAGAACATCAGAAGCCCTTCGGGGATATGCAACCACTGTCAGTTCCTGAATGGAAGTGGGAGCATATAACAATGGACTTCATTACGAAGCTGCCAAAGACCAAAAGACAGCACGACTCTATCTGGGTAGTCGTTGATCGTTTAACGAAATCAGCACATTTCATTCCAATGAAAGAAACATATTCCCTCGATAGACTGGCACAGATATACATCTCTGAAATAATTTCTCGACACGGGGTGCCAAAGTCTATCGTTTCTGATCGTGATAGTCGTTTCACATCCAGATTCTGGCAAGCACTACAAGATGGGATGGGTACTCGGATTTCTATGAGTACTGCTTATCATCCAAGTGCAGATGGTCAGAGTGAGCGTACTATCCTTACTCTTGAAGACATGCTTCGTGCCTGCATTCTTGATTTGGGTGGTAACTGGGATGACCACTTGCCGTTGGTCGAATTTTCATATAATAACAGTTATCATTCAACAATCAAGATGGCTCCTTTTGAAGCTTTGTACGGAAGAAAATGCAGAACTCCTACCTGTTGGTGTGAAACAGGCGAAACGCCAATAGCAGGACCTGCCCTTCTACAGTTGACTCATGAAAAGATTCAACTAGTTAGAAGTAATATTCTTGAAGCTCAAAGCAGGCAGAAGTCATATTATGACAATCGGCATAGATCAATTAGTTTTGCAGTTAACGATTGGGTGATGCTGAAAGTATCCCCAATGAAGAATGTGGTGCGGTTCATTAAAAGAAACAAGCTAGCTCCGAGATTTATTGGTCCGTTCAAGATTGTGGAAAAGATTGGAAATCAATCTTATCGTCTTGAACTACCGGCTGACTTAGCTGGAATACATCCTGTATTTCATGTCAGTCATCTGAGAAAGAGTTTAGCTGACGAAAGGGAAATTCAGATACCACATGTTAACCTGCAGATTGATGAGAAGCTTTGCGTGGTTGAAGAGCCAGAACGTATTCTGGACTCGAAGACCAAAAAGCTTCGGAATAAAGAAATACAGATGGTGCTCGTCCAGTGGAAACACCACAAGGGTTCGCATCAGTCTTGGGAATCGAGAGATGTTATGAAAGCTACTTATCCAAGTCTGTTCGAACATAGCTAACTTCGGGGACGAAGTTTGTGCGTGGTGGAGCCCATTCTGTAACAACCTAATTTTGAGCTAGTCGTAAAATCAGTAATATTTTGAGCCAATAATGTAATGATGTTACATTATTTGAATTATAATTTAATTAAGTAATGAAATATTTAATTAAATTAAATAAATATTTATATTTATGAATTAATAAATTATTAAAGAAAATTAAATAAAAGAGATATAATATACAAAAATGAAAGTGGGTTAGCTAGCAAATATAACTAGATGACGTATATAAACGAGAATTATATTCAAAAACTCAGATTTCGCTCTCTCTCTCTAACTCTCTCTCTAACTTTCTCTCTCTACTCTCTCTCTACCTTCTCTCTAAAATTTCTCCTAAACCGACCGTCCGATTATCAAGATATATATATCGTTAGGAAGATCTCGGAGAATACTACGCGAATATACTAATTCCTGCGTGAGTTCATACGAATTGAGGTAAGATTTTTATATTTTTACGTTTTATACATATACGGTATTTCGAATCTGTTAAATTTTATGAATTTAAAGTTATTTTTATGGAATTTAACTAGAATAAGTTTAATATAATCGAACATAGGTTTAATATTGATTATATTTGTGATTTATGCCTTAGAAATTCATGTTTTAGAGTTGTAAGTATGATCAGATTCGAGAACATCAAGAACAAACTCGAAAATGCTTAGAACAGACTCGAAATGGAATTAGATTCGAAATATATTCAAATCTAATCATTAAATTCGAAAATCATATTTCGAATCTAATAGATTCGAATGGTGATGTTCGAGTCTAAGCCAATAGATTCGAATGAGGTACATATTTCGAATCTAATGGATTCGAATGGTGTGGTTCGAGTCTATGACCAATAGATTCGAATGGGTATTCGAATTTGCTTATTGGAATTCGAATCTAGCTATCTTCGAGTTTAAAGTAAAGGTTTGACTTTAAATATTGAATCTAATTTTTATTACATAATTCGAATATAGCATATATAAATTAAATAGAAACACCTTTGAATATAATCACATGATTTCAATTAAAAACATTCTGAATCACTCCACTTATTGAATTTAATATATATATATATATATATGTACCGACCTTTTGAGAATATTAAATGAGTTATAAACAAACAAGCTATCAGAATCAGATAAAATAAAGATTTAAATATAAAAGACTGATATTAATATGATTTGATATGATAAATTTTGGACAGGTTCAGTGAAATTCTGAACAAAGATTTAAAGATTTATAAAGCGGGTCAGATTTGATTTGACAGAGAATAGATTGAGATAAAATCCTGAGATAACTCAGGTGGCAGATTCATATATCTGTTTGACCAAGACCCAACACTGTGAGTTATAGATATTCAGATTGAACATGCATAGATCCGGTTGAGATATATTGTTGCTGATAGATTTATTGATATTCACTTTATCAGCTGGAATGAGACCTGTGCACACCATGGATGGGTGTTGCCCAGTGGATCATGATAGCTATTTGATTATCTTTTCATATTGCATTTAATATTGCTTCAGACTTTGCTTTATGATTCATTGCTATCATGACTTCTAAGACATATGCTTACATCATTGATCAGACATTTGATAGATTGATTCAGCTTGACTAGCCCTTATGGTCTATTGTTCTAGACCCGGCTATTTCACCAGTTCTTATGAACTTGGTAATGACCTCCGATGTTCCGCCATATTGACTTACTGGTAGCTAGCCCAGTATGTGGCTGATCCCCACGATTTAAGCGTGAGTGTGGCTTGAACATCATCCGATTCTATGATTCTATATCTCAATCATGAGGGCTGTAGCGGCAGCCAAGACATATCACGCTTAGATTTATGACTCCGCTTGACACGCATGTTAATATTGAAAATCTATAAACTCACTAAGCTTTGCTTACAGATGTTGCATTATAATTTTACAGGAAAAAGCAAAGGAAAGTCACCTGCCGGACCTAGTTCTTAGGTCTTACACGATCAAGACAGAAGTATCATAGACCTCTACTCAGCGAACTCATTTTGGTACTAATTGGATGATGATGTTATAGTGAACTGGGTAGATTTATTTTGATAATATGATGACATGAATTAGATTAGACTTGTGCCCTTTATAAGTTTAATTTAAAAACTTAATCTGTGTTAAACTTAAATCTTAATAGCTTGTACTGTAATTTATAATTCCGCATCTAAAATTACTCTATCTTAGTTATGGTTGATATCGTATTGCATGATGTGGGACCTAGACTCGTGAGAACTGCCCCGTAAGGGGTGGTCTTCACAACGTTTTTTGAAGCAAAGTTGTTGATTTAATCCTCGTAAGTAATTCTCACCCATAAATTAGTGATAATCCTTTCATTCCAAATTCTTTAACTTATTTAAAGATTCTTCAATCCTTATTTTCTTTTTATGTTTTTTATTTCCATATTCATATTTTCTTAATCTAGAACACATGATTTAATATAAATTAATGTGAAAATGTAGGAAAAAAAGTTGCATATATACTTCTTAATGTAACCATTAAAAGACTCATTCAAGGTTAAACGACCTCTTAACGGTCCCATTAAAAGGCAAAGGGAAAATTGCATCAAATAGCTCTGAACTTTCGACTTTGTACACATTTATGTAGTGAACTTTTTTTTGTGCACATTTGGTAGTCAAAGTTTCAAAATTGTTCCAATTTGGTAGTCGGCGTACCTTTTAACCGGTTGCTTCAGGTTTCGATGACTACGTGGACAATTTTTTAATGACGTGACTACCTGTTTTTATATTATACCCGGTTTTTCTACGTGGCAACCCGTTTTTTAAAACCACCCGGGTTTATAACCGGGGTTTTTAAAAAACGACGTTATAAACCCGGGTGATTTCTTAATAACATACGGCGTTATAAACCCGGGTTTGAAAAAACGGGTGGCCACGTACATAAAACCGGGTATAATATAAAAAAGGGTAGTTACGTCATCAAAAAATTGTCCATGTAGGCATCGAAACCGGAAGCAACCAGTTAAAAGGTACGCCAACTACCAACTTGGAACAATTTTGAAACTTTGACTACCAAATGTGCACAAAAAAAGTTCACTACATAAATGTGTACAAAGTCGAAAGTTCAGAGCTATTTGATGTCATTTTCCCTAATAAATGTGCACAAAAAAAAGTTCACTACATAAATGTGCACAAAAACTAACATCATCTTATATGTAAGAATGTAGAATGATCGTCAGTATTGACCGCGAGTCCCTGAACAACAAAAATAATTTCTTGAAAGTTAAGTTAGGTTTAGAAAACTAACAGAAAGCAAAATGGACGCACATAAGTAATTTTATTATTTTAAAATTCTAAGTAATTGATATGACATAAAAAATCAAATACACAGACACATGAAAAGAGTAGTGGATTACTCATAGCTCTCATTTTAAAAAGAGACGATTGTGTTTCTATTGAAAATGAATAGAGACGCTGATTACTCGATTTGATTTTGGATATGAAATAAATGCTTAAATTCTTAAAAAGCAAAAGGTAATTATTAATATATGTATGTTTTAGTTGTTTGCTTTATATGAATTTTATATAAATAACTTTTATTAATATCCACGTAATACGTGGGTTAATAGACTAGTTATATATAAATCAAATCATGAAAATATCCAAAAAAAAAAGAGAATTATTAATATATAAAACGAATTTAATTAATTCACATAATTTATTACATATATAATATTATATAATATAATATGAAATTTAATCTCTACATAAACAACATGTAATTTTCTAGATTTTTTATAATAAACCTCGTATTCAATTAATTTTTGATATTCATTTCAAATTGTATGAATGAATTTTTAATTTACAATTTTTATTAGTTTTGTAGTAATAATGTAACGTTGATGTCACTTTTTTGTTATATAAAAAAAGTACATATATAACATACCATAACCATAAGATGATCGAGCATGATAAACAAAACTTTTGTTTTCATTAATTATTATATTTATGCAATCATGATTCAAACTAAATTCAAAGACATTGCTGAGAAAGATCATAACTATTTAACGATGTCCTTGTTGTCGATCGATGTATGAAATCTCAATTGATACTTGTAACCGATGCTTGCACGTCCGTGTTTCTTATACAAACACAATGATGGCTGATGCACAGAGGAATTGAGATTATTGGACAATATTCTGGATAACAATCTTTGACGCTTTTACATGGAGGATAATCATCAGCAAGTGAAGCTTCGGGTAAATTCATTATCGCTTCAAAAAAGAAAAAAAAACTTTGGTTAGCATAATTATATAAAAAAAGCACACACACGCACAAACATACATGCGGGCTTGCATTTTTATGGCATAAAAGAAACGAAAAAAAAAAATGTTTTACCAGAGACAAAAATTAATAATACAAAGAAGCCTGCCATTTTTACTGGAGTACTCATATTCATGCTTGTAGAATTTATAGCCTTGATCTGTATATAAATTATTTCGTATGAAAATTTCAACCCTTTTGGTATTTATAGAGAAAAAATATGTTTTTTTAGTCACCTAGCATTTATTGATAATCCTTTTCACACAAGTAAAGATAAAGTTTTAAATGTAAAGTGATCACAACAACAATAATAAATAATGCAATTTATTAATGTATTAACAAAATGCTTAAACAAATTGTAATTAAATTGTTATAGCAATTAATAATAATATCAGTTATTAATTAAAGTAATAATAAATGTAAGTAATTAACTATATAGCAAAACTTAAAATTAATTGCTTAGGTACCATACATTAAAGTAATTCAAAAAAGCAAAATCAGACTTTTAAATAAATTTTAGTTTAATAGAGACTTAAAGCGTAAAAAAGTTTTCAAAAAATGGATTACCAATATGTTTTTTCAAAGTTAAAGACAATAGTTGAAATTTATAGGGACCATTTATGTAATTTACTCAAATATTAATTATAGGAAATATTAGTGATGTGTGTGTGTGTGTGATGTGTATGCATACTTAGAATCAAATGAAACCTTCATTACAATTAATGACCAAGTTTATATCAATAATCAGATGTATAAGAATTACATACGTTATACTTTGTATGTATATTTTGTATTTTACATATAATATATAAGAATTTAAATCAATGTCGGATAAAAAAAAACTTTTTTTTTTTTAAATATTTTTGTAACAATAATGTTTTCTAGTTATCAATTTAAAACTTTTAAATCAATAAAAAGGATAGAATGGTAATTAATTTGAATTAGTGGTTGAGTATTATGACATATTTAAAAACCATAAAATTAAGATCTTTAAAACAATAATAAATGATAATTCAATATATTTAAGTTGTTGATTTAAAACAATATACATTTGGATCAATAATTCAAATACTTAAATCACATTTTAGTTGTCTTTTTTTTTTTTAACTTTAACATTAGTTTAGCAACATACCTTCGACTCAATATTTTTTTTTTTTATGTGTCATCTTTTTATTGGTATTTAAAAGAAGGATAGTTTTAAGGGATGCGTAGGTCTGTATGTATGTGTGTGTGTGTGTGTGGGGGGGGGTGTGGGGAGGGGGGGGGGTGGCATCCAGTAGAAACCTTTCAAATACATAAGAACACGAAAAACACTCTAAAATTTATGCATTTAATGAATAAAATTATACATTTGATATTAAATTTATATATTTGATCAGTTTATGTATTTCATGTAATCATTTACACATCTCATGATAAATTTGTCAATTTTATTTACTAATTTGTGCATTTGACAATTTTTGTGCATTTAATGTTCAAATTTGTGCATTTAGTGTGTAATTTAATGAATTTAATTTTTAAAAGTAAATTTAATGTTAGATTATGATATTTATTAATACTGAATACCAATAATCGTCTTAAGTTATAAATTTAATTTTTAAATTTGTGCATTTTGAAATGGTTATCATGTTTTTACAGAATCGGAGATTTCTTACTGAAACCCTATATATAAATATAATCAGGATCGAATAAAAGAAAACTTAATGTGAGGAAAAAAGAAAAGAAAAGAAAGAATACAAGTCATTAGATTACTGGGTACTCATGAGATTAACGTAGACGACACACATGTTATTAACCCCTCTTAAAAAAAACCTACCATTTATTCACGACTCAAAGAAAGGGTCTCAGATGGCGTTTGTTTTGAAAGATTTAAACAACTAATTTTGGATTTGGATTTAAATATATTTCGTTGTTATGTTTGGATAAAGAATTAAAAGAAATTATTTAACTCATTTAGGATTTCATATTTTTCACTTCTACATCTTTCATAATTAATCAATCACCCTAAGGGGGCGTTTGCTTAGCAGATTTCCTGAGATTTGCATTTAAAATCCTGTGTTTGGTTCCCAGATTTCAGTAAGTATTTATAATTCCAGGATTTTATAAATCACTTCCTTCTTTGTAATTTAAAACTTCAGTTTACCCTTGGGATTTTAAATATCAGTTTCCGCATAATGCAACTCCTTTGAAAAAAATACAAATCTACATAAAACAATCTGCGAACCAAACGCCCCCTAAATATTTTAAAATTCTATTGTCATTTAAATGCAATCCAAACTGCACATCGCTATTCCGTTTTTATCGTTACAAAGAATTTATCCTCTCACATCCCAACAGCACCGACGATTCACCGGTGACACCTCCTCCCCGGTTACTACTACTCTCATAGCATTTGCTTTCAATCGAAGACTAAGGTTAAGCCATGAAAGAAGTCGAAGCACTAGCCACTAGCAGGTGCTTGTTCCCCTCCACCATCCTCTGTGCCGCCCTAGGGTTTTCAGTAAATGCATCAATCACCCCTCCGACGTCTTCCTTACTCTCCGATCTCCAAAATAGACGGAGAAATAATCCACCTATATCGTTTTTTGACCTCTCTCACTATTTCTTCTAGTCGTTGGCCATCCTTCATCCATTATCGTCGACGACATGAATAACCTTACTAATTTAAGAGTACTTCTTTCTTAATCTGTATTCAAGTTATGTTTGATTATGAAAAACGGTTTCCATGTTTCTGATCAAGAGTTACGAAGTGCAGATCTCGCGTTGGGTTTTCGATTTATCACAAACAGTACGTGTGTACATGATCTTATCAGTACTTTTTGTTTAATTTGACTTCATATTTCAAATCCATATATTTGATTTTGTATGTTTATTGTATAAGTTGTTTATTAATATGTCTGTATAAATCGCCGATCAACTTTCTTGGCATCGTGATTCGTGGATGAAAGCTTTAACATTTTCTATGTTTATTGGAATATTTACAATGCAAGCTTCCAAATTACGGTCAACATTTAATGCTACGTCTTTTCTCATGTTTCTTGGGTTCTTTTGGATTGATTTACCAAGAAAATAATAAAATTATGGGTTAAAGTCATACAAATGCAACATAATTTTTGCAATTTACCTAAATGACTAATTAACCTTTTTATTTGACCGGATGATACTTGTACTCCAAATAACTTGTCGATATGGTACGTTCAACCAATAACTATGCTGATATGACAGTTTTTGCTGATTTAAATGACAACGTGACACGTTTTTAATAACATGATACTTACGTGGATTTACGTGAATTTTGATCTATATAAATAATTTAGAAAATCCACATAAACATATAGATCATTTTAATATTTCTAGAAATACAAACATAAGATTTTTACCGGTAAAACCGGTAATCAAAAGTATCATCTCAACAATAAATTTTAAGTACAAGTATCAATGAGATTAAAAAAATAGTTAGATTAGTCATTTGAGTAATTTCAGTAAAGTAACATATATTTGTATGACTTTAACCCTAAAAATATTAACATTATTTGGATCACTTTTGGTGGATGTAAAGATCCTGATTAAACCTTTTTTCCAAAATCATTTTTTGTGGATTTTTAGTGTTTGAGATCAATATAATCATATCAACCATATATTTATTGATTATCGATACTAATATTACGAAAATTGATATGTATCAATATAATCATATTAACCTTATATTTACCAATGTATTTATTGTATCAATGTATTATCATTAAGGTGTCGACCAATGTATCATTAAGTCATTGACATGCATAAGTTCATCAATGATCAATCCATATATCATGAAGTCGTTGAAATGTATCATTAAGTTAATCTATCAATGTTTTTAAAATAATGCATCAATGTATCAAAATAATATTTATTGAACCACTAACAAACAGTTGATGATATGGTTGTATATATCATTGAAAACTTACAATCTTGTATGAATCACCAACGAAATGTATCATTAAAATATTGAACCGAAATACTGAATCAATGTTTTTTATTTGTTGATATGTATAATTAGATAATAATATTGAAACGAAAATTGAATAACAATCGATCATTATCGATATGTATCACTGAATGATAATAAGAACATTGAACAGAAATATCGGTTCATGAAATATGGAACCGAAATATCGTTGATAGGTTTCAACAAAAGACATCATCATCTTCTAATATGTCATTAGTTTACCAAATATTATCGATATCTATTTATACTATATATATTAAGAAAGCCACTTGAAGTTTCTGGACCATTGGATGGAAAGAAATCAATGGTCCAGATTAATGACAACTCATAATTATTTATGAAATGCCTCTTATACCCTTAATTAAAATCAATAATTATACCTATGTCATTTATTTAATTCATTTCCAAATTTACTACCTTAACTTAATTACATTAAATTTTGATTTTAATTTTTCATTAATGAATTAATATTAAATTAATATTACCTAAAATAAATATGTGTCATTATTATCCTTAATGATTATAGTTAAATTCAAATGTAAAAATTTAGATTTAAATGTAGAAGTGTAGTAAATAAAGTTAAAAATTTTTTGTTAATTATTTTGCTAACAAGATTTAAAATTTAATTGATAAAACTTCAATTGTGAATATGATAAATTTTGATTATTGATTTTCAGATATTTCATTTTTATATTTTATCATTTTCAAAATATATACACATTCAAATATATAATTGAAGTTTTTTTATTACTTACATTGATATTTCATATTTGAAGTTAATAAAAATTTAAAGAAACATTTTTTTACAAACACATATTATATGTTTTTAATACTAAAATATAATAATATTTTTTTATTTAATATCAAACAACTAAGTATTTTTTTATCTTTAATTTAACTAGCTTTTAATTTTTTTTATTTTAATTATATATAAATTTTATAATAATTTAATAAAATTTAAAAAATAATGTATTTTCTAAATCAACCCATGTAATACGTGGGTTGATTAACCTATATATTATAATAAAACAAAACAATTCATGTCATATGTCACTTCTACAATACAAGAAAATTTTATTTTTCCACCTCTTTTTCTAAATTTAACACCTTAACTTAATTGCATTAAATTTTGACTTTATTTTTTTTCATTAATTAATTAGTAATAAATTAGATTTTGTAACATTTAAAATTAATGTTTACCTAAAATAAATATCTATCATTATTATCCATAATAATCATAATTAGATCCAAATGTAATAATTTGAATTAGTTGTGAAAATTATTATTATTATGTATAACAAAGGAAAACATCAAATGTCACGTGTCACCTCTACGTTCACCAAAATATTAATTACAACTTATAAAAAAATAAAAATTAAATACAATTTAATATTTTAAAAAAAGATAAATATACTCTATTTTTTGTAAATAATAATATTTTAAAAAAGATAAATATACTCTGTAAATAATAAAAAATAAACACAATTATTATTTTTGTATGTTTTTATTTTTACTTATATACATTTTATATAAATAAAGTTAATTAAAAATATCCATGTAATATGTGGGTTATAAACTAGTTTATCTATAAAAAGCAAGGTTATAAAAATCGCGATTTAAATCGTAGGATCGTACGATCCTACGAGCCTACAAGTTGGTTTCGATCAGGATCGTTAGTAGGATCGATTTTAGGTAGGATCGTTAGTAAGATCGTACGACGATCTGATCCTACATACAGTTTGTTTTCGTGAGCAAGATCGTAGGATCGTTAGTAAGATCGTAAAATCGTATGAAACATGTATTTCAAACTTTTTATGACATGTGAATGGATGTATGAAAATGACTATCTTTAGTATTGTCTTAAAGTTGAATCCTTTAAATAACTAGCTTTCTTTTGAATGACGAATTACTTTCTTTATGAACATGATTTTTTTTGGATGAAAATGACTCTCTTTTGTTTATGATACAATAATGTGATATATAATATTTAATTTCGGTAGGATCTTAGGATCCCGATCCGATCTTACGATCCCGATCTTGCAATGACAAAAACGATCCTAAGTAAGATCTCGATCTTGACAACCTTGATAAAAAGATATAATCAAATTTTATTTTGTATTAAAAATAAATAAAAATGATTGATTCAAAATTTCAAATAATTAACGGTGTTGATTAAGGAATGTATTGAAATAATTCAATGTGGTGATTGCATATGGTACAAGATTAGAAGAGTGATCAAAATAACTTTTCACTTTTTCTCTCATTAAGTTTTTCTCACCAAATCAAAACACACACACATATAAACAAAAACCATTTTAAATTCTATTATTTTCACTTAAATTATTTTATTATCAATGATTCAGTACATACAAATTTGAACTTTTGCTCTTGTCTAAAACTCCAACTTTTTATATTTTATGTATGAACATATGATAGTATTATCATTTATATGTTGTTTTTTTTAATAACTTTTAATATATAATGTTTTGTAAAATTCTTAATATATTACTATGATTATTTTATTCTTCTCTATATTTTGTCATAAATGCTATCACAATGTTGTTCAAAAAAAAAAGAAGCTATCACAATGTGGACAATTTTCAAACAATAATGTATTTTTTGATATCTAATCTTAATATCTCTATTAATAAAATGTTTTTATTCTAGATATTAATTTTATTTATTATTATTTGTCATTTTAAGTTATTGTAACTTTAACTTAATAACGTTTAATATTTTTTTATTCTGAGTTTTTTGCGTTTTCGTTCCTCAATTTATTTTTTTTCCAGAAATCCTTAAGTGAAAATTATTTTTTTAGTTTTGTGAAATTTGATTATTAGAGCCCGGTTATAATTAGTAACCGGGTTTTTAAAAACTGAAAAACTGGGTTCTAACATTTAAATTTAACTAAACCAAAAATAAAACATTAAATTGAGAATTTTTATGAAAAGAAAATAACATAGAAGAACGAAAACGCAAAAAGCGTGAAAACATATTTGTTTTTTTCATAATAAACCCTGTTTATTTTATTTCATATTAACATCCAATGTTGACAATTGAAAGGAAAATAATGAAAATTGAAAGGAAATGAAAGTTTGGAGGATATATTGATAAATGAAGAATCTTTACAATATTATTCATTACTTTTTATTAATATTATTCCTTTCACATCTTAGTGGTAAATCATTAATCAAGTAATATAATATCTTCACATTTGTTCCTTTACAATAAATTTGACGTAAATAACGTATCATGGAATAACTACTTAAACCTTAAATAAACATCCCTAATTAAATATGTGGATTGTGGGAATGACATAATACCATTCTATCATGAAATTGCTTTAAATTTTTACATGTAAAATATTTAGTCAACACCATTGCCCTTTCACGTGAAGCTAAAGTTTTTTGTACTTCCACATCTCTAAAGTTAAAATATAAAATTAACAACATATGGATTAAATTATATTATTTGTGATAACCAATATATTTCATATACAAATCTTTTATCTAGATTTATATTATATTCATATCTTTTGATAAAAAAGATTGATGAATATAGATTTATCAATATTTATCTAACTTATATATCCATCATAATATTACATGATAATTTTTTTAAGAATTTCATATATAACACATTGAGGTAAACAAGAATAGATGATGCATATGCTTTGTACAAAGCAAACTAATATAAGAATATAATTTGTGTTAATGTAGTTGATTATGCACACAAATTTGTTTGACGATACAATATGATATGATATTTGTTATTTTGAGTTTATATAGTGGCCCTAACAAACATACATTTCCGAAAGAAACATACATTTCTAATAATAACATAATATTTTAAATAAAAATCAATTAGTCCGGTGCATCGCACGGGCCGTCATGACTAGTTGTGTCCAGCATATTGCATAGGTATTACATTAATTTGGAATTGAACCGATAGATCCTTGTACGGTAGATCAATCACTTCAATAGTTCGATATAGATTGGCTTTCGAAACGTTGTTTGGCATCGACATGTAACCATCCGTATTCACTGCTATCTTATTTTTTTCAATATTTAAAAACTCGCGACTCTAATGTCCAAATAACAATAATAAAAATTAAATATAATTATTATAGAAAAATAATTGAAAAGGATTCAATCAGTTTTATCTTTTGAATGCAATCGCTCTGTAAAGTCCACAGAGTGGCCATGGGTTGAACCTAATTTATTAGCCTTTTCTTTTTGTTCTCCGACTTTATCCAAACGCTATAACCCTATAATCACATATGTGACTCTTTTGTTTATTAATATAATTAAACGAGGAATACACCCCGTGTTTTGCGGCGGGTATATGAATCATTAACAAATAAATTAATTAAGTTGAAATATGAAATATAAGAAATTTAAAAGATAATCATCAATCAAAATTAATAACATCTTTAATCACATATCATTTTAATGTTATTATTATTTAAACGGGTAAATTGCATTTTTTTGGATTTTTTTAAGCAAATTCTAAATATATTACGTTCATTTTGCTAAAACTATAATGAAACTAATACAAGAAAATATATCGAGCAAATTACATGCATCCACGCACGCACGCACGCATGCGCATACATACATACATACATATATTCACTTATTTTGAATTTATGATTCATATTTATAAATTCAAAAACTAATGCATTAACTTAAAACACAGTGAATTGTTGATTCACTTAAAAATGGATTATCGTGCTTCTCACATTTGTCGAGATATATTTAACTTCTTATTTGATTCTAAGTTTATATATATATATATACAATTTAACAATAATGATGATAATTAAAACAACAATTACAATAATAAAAATATTTAATAAATAATGCATATAAAATTATTTATTTGATTTATGAATAGTGTTATGTATCAAACAGATTAAAAATGATAACTAATATTGGATAATATATAAATGTGTAAAATTTAAAAGTAAGATTAGGGATATATGTGTTTTTTTGTTAAAAAAAGTTTGATAATGTACAATATGTATTATGATAATAATGATTATATATTTCTTTATATAGAAAAAATTTATAATTTATATTTAAAAGGAAATAATTTAACTATATTTTACATGTAGCAAAAACTAATGTGTAATATTATTTATTTTATAAAAATATATAAAAAGAGAAATAAATCAAAACATAAAAAATAAGAAAAAAAAAAGTTTCAAAGTAATGATAGTTAATATTAAGTAAATTTCAAATCGGATTAAATAAAATAACAACATTTGAAGATGACTTTGTATTGGAGTTTGTATTAAATGTAAAACTATAATATTTGAATATTAGATTAAGTTAGTATTAAATAAGATATAATATAGAATTATATTTTATTTAATTAAAACAAATTAATAAATAAATTATATGGGGAAAACATAAAATCCTAAAAAACAAAAAAATCAAAAAGTAATAGGATGAATAGGTTATGAATAGTGATTTACATATTGATAAATGTTATTATTTAAATTTGTAAACACGGCATGCATAATTTCTATGTCAGAATCTTCTTCTATTTTTAAATATTTTTGTCTGGGGTTAGGAAAAAAAAACCGAAACCGATTGGGAAAACTGAAAATCGAATAAATAGGGAGGGTTTTTCCCGAACCTGATTATTTTAACCGGTAATGAGATTTATGATATCTGTCCCGATAATCCGGTTAAACACAAATTAAATACCCGTTTACTTTTTACAGAAAAACAAGTATTTTATTTATATTTTAGATTATAAATGTATTTTATTCTTATATTCATATCATATAATAAATATCTTATTTGTTTATACACATATGAAAATTGTTAGTCAAGTTTATAATTGTTTTTTTTATGATTTTATTTATTTTTGTACCTGTTTATGATTTGAATCACTGTAAACTTAATAACAATGATCTCGAAATAAAATTTCATCATTTAATTATATGTTGGTTATAAATAGGTTTCCGGAATCCCCACAGTTTTCCACACCTATCCGATGGAGATCCCTGTAAAGGCTCCGCGGTTAACGCCTTAACGGAGACAGGATGACCAATCCTCGTCCCAAATGCATCCCGTTGCCATCCCTATTTTTTGTCAAACTATTAAATGGTAAAATATATAGTTTGATGGTTTTCCAATCAAGCTGCTCAAATCTCTCACTAAATAATATATAGTACGAGATAAAAAAAAGGTTAAAAAAACTTATCAAAGTAAAATATAATTAAAAATAAATTATTATGGTTAAATGTACTTTCTTAGTATAATCCATCTTATAATAATCATAAATATAAAATTAACAATTATGAGGGTGTTTGGTTTTGCGTTATAAACCAGATTATCAGCTTATTACGTTACAATAACGCAAATAATTAGTTTAAAGTGTTTGGATTGCATACGTTAATAAGTGATTATTTGCGTTTAGCGTTAATCTTACCACACTTTTTCATAAGTTAAAAATTGTAGCTTATTTGCTTCATAAGTGATTATTTGGTCATTTTACATGTAAAAACGCAAATCCAAACACTTTAAAAACTGATTATTTGATAATTATGATAGCAAACAGCAGAAGCTAAACCAAACACTACATTTCCTGCAGCACTTTTTGTTACAGCTATTATCTGATTATTAGTTTTCAAAACGGTACAACATTTTTTCAAACGCAAATCCAAACACCCTCTATGTAATTTTGATAACGATAAAAATAAAAGTTGAGATTAAAAAATCAATCCTTCAAGGGTGATCATCGTCATATTTTAGTGACCGACTTATAAGTCTACTTGCCGGATTGTGTTTCATCCAACTAACGAAGAGAACATGACTTGCAATAATATTAATTGTTATTTTACTATTATTTTATAAATTAAATTGATTAATCAACGGTGTGGTGGAAGGTTTCAACTGGAAGCTTACGTTGCTACACCTAAGATGCCCTTTTAAGTGAATCTTGGGGTACCCATTTCCTTTTCTTTTCTTTTCTTTTCATTTAATTAATATAATATGCTCTAGGTTTTCTTACAATTATTACTCATTATGTCCTTAATTAATAAATTAAATAAACATAATACATATTATTTTTTTATCAAAAAATAAATAAAACGTTTATATTACTTTTAAACCCTTTTTACTTTGACCGTGATTAAACTCTACTAAAAATAATAACATTAACTTTAACTTTAGGATTTGTTTGTTCGATGAGTTTTTAACCTAAGGAATGTGCTTGAGTTTCATTGATATTGTTTGTTTAAAAATTGATTACCATTTTACCAAATATTTAGAAATGATTACCAAAAACTCAAACTCATCCACACTCATGGGTTTTCTCTTTTATCTTATTCTTTCTTTTATTTCTATCAAACTCATACACATATAAATACCTATTTCTAAACCATTCAACAAACCACACACCCCTTAATCAAGAAAAATTCATTTTAAACCAAATTGACTTGCCCACAACACAATTTACAATAATGAATTTCATATAAATAATCATCACATATATTTATTCACTTGGACATTTACAATGTTGGTCAACCTGTATATTAAAATAATTTTTAACTATTAAAAAACTGCATAATTGGTGTTTGAACATCAAGTTGGGGGTGTTTAAAACTAATTAAGTTGCGTTTCTTGTTTATTATCAAAGTTTATTATAGAAAGGATGGTATTTATAATTAATTAAGATTAAGATTTGATTGTGGGTGAAGAGATGGGCCCCAACCCAATAACCCATGATATTGGTAATTGTATAAAAAGGGTATATTTGAGAAGGAAATTGGTTAAAAATAGAAATAAATTGGATCCTGGAAATGGGTATTTGCATATCCACAGCATCTCCAGAGATTCATGAAGTGGTAGACTATGGTCATGAAAATGCTATTTATTACCAACAAATTGTTTCTGATCAAAAAATTGGGTCCCTCCATACTCATCAAGGTTCCAAAGGATTCAATCAAGATGCTGCCATTCTCTACCAGGTAATTTGATTCTTGATTCTCTGGCTATTTTTAAAGAAAATATTAATTTGGTTTGATTTGATGATGAAGGATTATGGAATGGAAAATGGAGCATTTTGTGGGGTGTTTGATGGGCATGGAAGGAATGGTCAAATAGTGAGTAAATTTGTGAGAAACAGGTTGCCATCATTAATCATCAATGAAAGATATTCAAACATAGCAAAGGGCAAAACAGTAAATGAACATGATGATGATGACGGGTTTGAATCTAAGGAGTTTCATATTTGGAAAGATGCTTGTTTTAGTGCCTTCAAAGTCATGGACAAAGAGATTAAGCTTATTGAGCATATTGATTGTTCTTGTAGTGGCACAACTGCTGTTATTGTCATCAAACAGGTACCACAATCACAATCACAATCACAATACTCTGTTATATATTTTTCATCTTTAGTTGCATCCGAAGTTTCGAATCGATTTGAAATGATTAGTTTTGTTTGATAGGGTGATGATCTGGTTATTGCTAATCTTGGTGATTCGAGAGCGATGCTTGGAACGATTGCCGAAAATGGAATCGTGCCTGTTCAATTAACCACGGATCTCAAACCAAGTGTAGCTTGTAAGTTTAGACACCAGATTAATTAATAGACTTAGAACTTGTTTGTTTACCTCTTAATAGAACCATTAAAAAATGATTTTACTTTAAGTGGCTTCTTAATGATTCCATTAAGAAGTAAACAAACATGACCTATCTCATCTGGGCTACCTAATACCTATATTATGAACTAATGATCAAATTTTGTGCAGCGGAAGCGGATCGAATTAGGAAGTTAAATGGTCGGGTGATGGCACTGAGAGAAGAGCCACATATAGATCGAGTGTGGTTGCCACACCATGACTCACCAGGCCTAGCCATGTCTCGTGCTTTCGGGGATTTTGTACTCAAAAGCCATGGGATCATAGCAGTTCCGGATGTCTCGTATCATCGATTGACTCCCAAAGATCAGTTTCTTGTTCTTGCAAGTGATGGGGTAAGTCAAATGCATCATAAATTTGAGGGGACGATTTCGAATCCTGTTAATATAAGATTATGACGTTATTTGTTTTTAAAGAGGTTATATGTTTGAAGTCTGAAAACCACGTCTGAAATTAAGAGAAGACATTAACATCTGAAATTAAGAGACTCTTAATTTTAATCCAGATAACTCTTATCCTCTTAAAATTCAGAGAATAGAACTTTTAAGTCTGAATTTAAACAAACAGTACAAATTAGGTTAAGATCTGAAATTCAGACTTCAGACCATTTTCAGACCCTCTTAATTAAAAACAAACACACCCTATGTCGATTTAGGTTGTATTTTTAATGTTAACGGGTCTAATGGTAAACTTAAACATTTTTCAGGTGTGGGATGTGCTTAGCAACAACACGGTAGCATCAATCGTATGGGGGGCGGAAAGCGAAGAATCGGCAGCAAAAGCAGTAGTTGTAGCCGCAACCGCAGCTTGGAAACACAAGTTCCCTACGTCGAAGAGGGACGACTGCACCGCGATCTGCTTCTTTTTACAAAAGAAGATGCATCAAGACTTTGGACTCGTAGGACTTGATTAAAACTTATGGATACTCCATATATATATATTTGATATTTCACCACAAATTTAAAAATCTTGTTGATTGTATTTTAAATAGTTATAATTAATAATAGCAACATACTTCTCCGTTTGTGATCATATACTAGCTAGAAGAATCTGATTTCGAGTTTTTATCGCGATAAATGAAAGTCATATGAATCGAAGAAGAAGTATAGCCCCCGTCGATAACAAGATTATGCCCCGTTATAAATCCGGCTTCGTCACTAGCCAAAAACAACACAGCGTTCGCAACGTCTTCAACCATTCCACACCTCCCTTTTATTAAACTCGCATTCTCGCTCACTTTCTGTTGCACTTCTTCGATGGTTACATCTTCTTTGAAACCACGATAAGCGTCTACTAGCATCTCCGATAGCACGCCATGAGGCAACACACAGTTCACACGGATCCCGTAAGTTCCTAACTCGCACGAAGAGCTTCTTGATACTGCAAGAATCGCCTCTTTCGTCAGCGTGTACGCGTGTGATCCAAGCCCTCCCATGATCGCAGCCGTGCTAGACGAGCTAATGATAGAACCACCTTTACCGCCTAATATCATTGCACGTGCGGCATGCTTTATCCCATGTACCACACCATTCACGTTAACTCCGACTAGTTTTGCGACCCTTTTCATATCGAGCGTGGTGATGCTTCCTCCGATATCTACAAAAGAAAATCTCGATCGAGACTATACGCCTAATCTATGAATTATAACGAAACAAAACTCGAAAACATTCGAGAATACGTGCGTACGTACCGCCAATTCCAGCGTTATTGAACAGGATATCGAGCTTCCCTTTCCACGTTATAGCAAGTTGAATAGCTGCTTCGACGTCGGATTCTATCGAGACATCACAATGTATATAACGACCGTTGATCTTTTTAGCAAGATTTGTTCCCAGTTCATCCAAAACATCAGCAATGATGACATGAGCACCGTTCTCCGCCATCAACTTAGCGGTGGCACCACCGATTCCTCTTGATCCGCCCGTCACCACCGCCACTTTATTCAATAACCTTGTCGCGATGAACACGATGATCGATCAATAAATAAAAATAATTATAAGAATTAAATATAAAAGGGTTAAGTGTCATTTTGACCATCCAACTTTCAGATTTTTTTTTGATTTAGCCATTAAACTATTTTTTGTCCCGATTTAGCCATTGAACTATATTTTGTATTAATATTTAGCCACTAAACTTTCTTTTTAACGATTTAACCACTGAAAATTGTTCTGATTTAGCCACTAAACTATCATATTTTGTACCGATTTAGCCATTAGTTTTATTCATTTTTCCCCAAAATAAAATTAGTTTAGTGGCTAAATCAGGACAAAAAATAGTTTAGTGGCTAAATGGGACAAATTTAAAAGTTAAATGGTCAAAATGATCCTTAACCCAATAAAAAATATCCAACCTTTTTGTTGCAAACTTGTGGCTATCACCATTTGTATGAGTATGATGATCATCTTGTTCCATGCTTGTGAGTAAGTAGTCTTCTATGGCATGCTTATACAAGATCTGGTTTTGCATTTATAGACAGATGGGCTTCAAATTAATTCACAATTCCCTTTGTATGATGATTTCATAATATTTTTTTTTCTAATTGCATGCACTTCCCATTCTTTTCAACCACTTTTCACCTATGATCTTATTACTAGTTATTAATTTGAGTAAATTACATAAATGGTCCCTGTGGTTTGCATAAAACTTTGGATACGGTCCCTGTGGTTTCAATTTTGCATAAACGGTCCTTATTATCACTGTTTACTTGCGAAAATGGTCCCTCTGCAGTTAACTTTAACAATCAAATGGTTAAATATTTTATAATGACCATTTTACCCTTTTCTTTGATAACATTTTGGTCCTTCAAGTTTGTAGTTTATTTTAGTTTTGGTCCCTTAAGTAAATTTTTTATTTAACTCTTTTATTATTATTATTATAAAAATTATTATTATTATTATTATTATTATTATTTATTGATTTATATTTTAATATATTTTTCAATTTACAAACTAATTTTTTTATTATAAGCAATAGTATCAAATTAGAATCCATTTCGTTTTTTTAGCATTTTCGAATGAAAAAATACAAATATTTTAAATTGTAGTTTTCCAAACTAAAAAAATTTGAATCTTAAGCTTTTATTTCTTTTTACAAACGAAAAAAAGTTACTAAACCATTCATGTTTAATTTTTTTCATTTTCTAAACGTAAAAATTAGAATCCATTTCGTTTTTTAGCATTTTCGAATGAAAAAAATACAAATATTTTATATTGTAGTTTTCCAAACCAAAAAAATTTGAATCTTAAGCTTTTATTTCTTTTTACAAACGAAAAAAAGTTACTAACCATTCTTGTTTAATTTTTTTCATTTTCTAAACGTAAAAAGCTACGAAAACCAACATATTCCGATTTTATGTTTTGGAAAACGAAAGTAAATACAAACAATTCTGTTATTAGTTTTTGCAAACGAAAAAACTACGAATAATTATGATTTTCAGTTTTTCCAAACAAAAAACAACTATTTTTTTCCCTAGTTTTTCGAACCAAACCATTACCTTTTATTTTTTTTGTCCGAACAAAAAACTACGAACCATTACGATTTAAAGTTTTTTTAAAAAATGAAATAGTGTGTAACCTTTTTGTTCGGAAAAACAAAAAAATGAAATGGTTTGTAGTTTTTTTACGATTGGAAAAAGTTAAAAACGTAATGATTAGAATAACATTAAAACCGAACAAAAAAATAGACTATTTCATTTTTGAAAAATCGTAATTTGTACGTTTGGAAAAAGCTAAAAAATCAAAATGGGTCTATTTTTTTGTTTGATTTTTATGTTATTCTGGTCATTACGTTTTAAACTTTTTTAAATAGTAAAAAACTAAAAACCATTCCATTTTTTTAGTTTTTCCAAACAAAAAGGCTACACACTATTTCATTTTTTTAAATAACTTTAAAGCATAATGGCTCGTAATTTTTCGTTCGGAGAAAAAATATAAAAGGTAATGGTTTGGTTGAAAAACTAGAAAAATAAATTGATTTTTGTTTGGACAAACAGAAAATCAAAATTATTCGTGGTTTTTTCGTTTGCAAAAACTAATAACAGAATTGTTTGTATTTATATCCGTTTTCCAAAACAAAAATCAAAATGGGTTGAATTTTTTGGTCAGAAAAGAAATAAAAAACGGATTGGTCTTCGTAGCTTTTTACATTTTAAAATGAAAAAACTTAAAACATGTATGGTTAGTAACTTCTTTTTGTTTGAAAAAAAAAAAAAAAGTTTAAGGTTTAAAATTTTGCGGTTTGGAAACTACATTATAAAATATTCGTATTTTTCATTTGAAAAAGCTAAAAAAAAATGGATTCTAATTTGATAGGGTTGTTTATAATAAAAAGAAATAATTAAGTTTGTAATTTAAATTATAAAATATGTTAACATATAGGAAACTCAATAAACAAAAAAATTAATACGTAAAAAATTAAAATAATAATAATAATAATAGTTATAATAATAATAATATAATAATAAAAGAGTTAAATAAAAAAATGAGTTAATTACAAAAATGGTCCCTGTGGTTTGTCCTAAAATTTGGATTTGGTCCCTGAACTTTCAATTTTGCAAGAACGGTCCTTATTTTCATAGTTTGTTTGCAATTTTGGTCCCTCAACCTATTAACTTTTCTAATATGACCAAACTACCCTTTATTATGATGCAAACTATAGGGACCATTTCTATAATTAGTTTTTAACTCTTTTTAATCTTAATTAAATAAATTATTTTTTAGTGTTACTTAAATTTAATAAACTATAAAAAATAGAAAAAAATTATTTAATTATTTATGTTGGTTCATAAATGATTTAGATATTTTTAGTCTTAATTAATTTTAATATACTATAATCAAAGTGTAAACCAATCAAAATTTATAATAAAAAATTTCATTTATGTTTAGAAATTATTGTTTAAAGGTTTCATAAATAAGAAGTTTTTTCTTTATAATTATTTATACTGGTTCATACATGTATAATAAAAAAATATTTATGTTGATCAAACCACAAAGACCATTTATGTAATTGACTCTACTTTATTTTTAGTATTAATTAACTTTAATAAATTATTAAAAAAAATTAGTTATGAGCTAACAGTTTAATTAAAGTTAAAAATATTAAAAAACTTAAATAAATAAAAATTTAACGTTTAATTTGACTGAGTTAAAAAGACTTCTAAATGGTCTAAGACAATCAATTTTTTTTATTTAACGTATCAATTATTTTATCGTTTTAATTTTTAATTACACCAAAAACGATTTAAAATTTTAAGTCCGTATAACATCTTTGAGATTCATGATTAACAACTTTTATCATCAAACTTTGGTTTGTCAGACCTTTACAAAAAAATCGAGAAATATAAATAGGTTTTTAATTTTTTTTTCGTCTTTTCATTTAATCCGATTAAATCGACACCTTAAAAATTTAAACCATTTAGATTTATCACATTACCATTATCACATTGCTTTGATATAAATGTGAACATATTACAAAATAGAATCTTTGGCCGATTTTATTTAAGAAGAAAGTAAAATATTTGACCAACAAATATATTTTTATTATAAATTTATGAACCAACATAAATAATTATAGAGTCAAATATTTTTATAATATTTTATATACGAAACTTCTAGAAAATAGTATCTAAACATAAATGATTTTTTCGATCATAAATTTTGATTGGTTTACACTTTAATTATAGTAAATTAAAATTAATTAAGACTAAAAATATCTAAATCATTTTTGAACCAACATGAATAATTAAATAATTTTTTTCTATTTTTAATAGTTTATTAAATTTAAGTAACACTAGAAAATAATTTCTTTAATTAAGATTAAAAAGAGTTAAAAACTAATTATAGAAATGGTCCCTATAGTTTGCATCAAAATAAGGGTAATTTGGTCATATTAGAAAAGTTAATTGGTTGAGGGACCAAAATTGCAAACAAACTATGAAAATAAGGACCGTTTCTGCAAAATTAAAAGTTCAGGGACCATTTACTTGAGGGACCAAAACTAAAATGAACTACAAACTTGAGGGACCAAAATGTTATTAAAGAAAAGGGTAAAATAGTCATTATAAAAGATTTAACCACTTGTTTGTTAAAGTTAACGACAGAGGGACCATTTTCGCAAGTAAACAGTGATAATAAGGACCGTTTATGCAAAATTGAAACCACAGGTACCGTATCCAAAGTTTTATGTAAACCACAGGGACCATTTATGTAATTTACTCTATTAATTTCTTACTAAAATATATGCATGCATCTTACATTCTTTTACAACCAAAGTCAAATTCTGTATATATAGTTTTTAATTCTTGAATTAGTTGGTTATTCTGATCATCATCATTGGAGGTAAATACAATTAATAATTTTCTTCGAATAGATTTCATGTCTGTATGATGGTAGCCTAGTGGTTGGGGATATGGAATCTATAGTAGTATAGTGGAGGTCCGGGTTCAAATATTGCACATGTCCTTTAAATCATGGGTTACATGATTTACATCCTCCACGTTGGCCGTGGGATCGGTCGATAGGGCCCCAAAGGGTGGATCAGCCTTTTTGAAAAAACTGGGTGCTAACTTTTGATTTTAAGTTATATAGCTAATTTAAATTTATTTAAGTGAAAAGAGAAAGTCCGATAACTATTGATGAAAGATTTATATTTTGAGAACATTTTTTTTAATATATAATTTTGTCAATTTGATCTTTATTTTTTCTATTACAGTGATTATGTTATTTTTCTAATTCACAGCATGAAATTTTGTACACGTAACCAGTTATTCATGTTGAAATTAATTATTTATTATGAAAAAAATCAACATGTTTTTATGTTTTTTACGTTTTCGTTCCTTAATGTTATTTTTTATTCATAAGTTATTTTTTTATTTTTGGTTTAGTGAAATTTGAACATTAGACACTTGTTATAATTTGTGAACTGAGTTTTTAAAAACTGAAAAACCGGGTTCTAATGTCCAAGTTTCACTAAACAAAAAAAAAATTTAACTTTAGGGCTTTTATGGAAAAAAATTAACATGAAGGGACGAAAATGCAAAAAATATGAAAAGTGATATTTTTTTCTTAATAAAACCTTATAAAAACATAATATTTTCATCGTTTTATTAATTTGGAAGAGACATTTTTTTTAATATTTAACACCTTATAAGATTTACATATTAAACAATCAATATATCAGATATTATAAATTATTTTAATATTTTAAATTTAGTAGAAAACACATCCTTGGACCATAAAGATGAAATGATAAAACATGATGGCTTTACAATTTATGAGTTTTAGATCGATTTGAATAACATAAAAGAAAAAATGGAAAGAAAAAATTATAACGTAAAAGGGTTAATATGTAAAAAAACAATTATGATTTCACAGTTTTACCAGTTTAATCCATTTATATTATTTTTTTTATCATTTTAATCATCGTGTTATTTTTTTTCTTATTAAAACTATGAAATTTGTTACCAACAACTTACTCTTCAGGTTATATATAATGACATCACCGTTTAGTTTTAAAAAAAAATAATCATTTTTCAGTCTTTTTATCAATTTGGTCATGAAAACTTTTTTTTTTTTCCATACTAACTTCTTTATATAATCGAAATATTAAGTAATAATTTATATCATGTTTTAGTAAATCATTTTCTAGTGAAAAAAACATAACGAGGGCTAAACTGATAAAATGGTTCTTTACAATGTAAATCTCAAACTAAATAAATGAAATCATTTTTAATCCGAACAATATGTTATCGATAACAAACTAACAGTATGGATAAAAAATAACGTAATGACTAAAATGATATAAAAAGATATTAAGCACCAAACTTTTAAAACTTTAAAATCATGATTTTGTTTCTTGATATTAACACAATGAACAATAAAGTAGCGTTTAATTCATGAAATGAAATTGAAAATAAATAGAATTTGAATTTTAGTTATTAGTATGTTTGGTGATTAAGAAAAAAAAATATTTTAGTTAATGATTAAATGTAGAATAAATTCTAATTATGAAATGAAATATTATTCATATGTGAATTACAAATATATTAAATTTTTATTAACAAAAATTTTAATAACAAACAAACAAATTTTTATTTTTTATTTTTATCAAAAGTTCTAAACACACTGAATTTAATCTACGAAAATTTTTCAAGAAAAGTAATATAAAATACAAAATTTGACAGCAAAGACATTGCAAATTTTTTTTTCCCGAGAAAAGGTAATATAAAATTCTATTTTGGGTGAGAAAAGACATGATATTCAAGTTTTAGTCCAATCTCGGCCAATAAAAATAATCAAAGATTATTCTTTAAAAAAAAAGAGAGTATAAAATTAAAAATTTATATTTTTATTTGGTCATTAATACTTTTTATCAGATTTAAATTTTATGTTATTTTTTTTAACCTAAAAAATTTTAGGTTAATTTTTAAATTTTATATTACATTTCTTGGTTATTTGAATGGTTGACAAAAAGTAAATTGCATTTTCACTCAATAATTCTATTCTATGTATAAATATAATAAGAAGACAGAAGAAGCAAGCTGAAAACCAACCAGTTTTAGGATATTTCTCCGGCGACCGATGAAGATGAATCTGTACGTAATCCTCCTCTTACTTGCTCACTTGATCATCGCTGTTGTTGACGTTGACGCCCGTGTCACGGTTGACAATTTTATCCGGTTGCCGTCGGAGAAACTTGACTCCGATGCCGTAGACGATGATTCCCTTGGTACTCGATGGGCTGTTTTGCTTGCCGGATCTAACGGTTACTGGAATTACAGGCATCAGGTTTATCCTGGCTCCAAGCCTTTTACTTAATTGTTAAAAAAATTTACAATACAAATTTTGTGCTCTTACTTTTGACTGATCCACGACAATAAGATTCTCATGCTGACTGAACTTCTTTCAAGGATTAACTAGAGAAATTTTACTATGTTCCTAAATTATGTACAGGGTTTTAAGAAATTTAATCAGTTTTGGATTGTGTTATTTATGCCGTAACAGCTTGAACTTCTCTCTATTTGTTTTTCCTATATTAATCAATTGTTTAGTTTATTAATATAATGTCAATTGAACAGAGTATGTAGCAATTAAACACTAATTTGCTGCCTAATTTGGCCCTGTTGATAGTCATGCTGTTGTATTTCGTTAAAATCCCTTTGGTTAATGTAACTCTCTGACTAAATTAACCTTTCATTTGTACTTGTTGAGCTCGCAAATCAAATTTGGCAAGTTATACCATGATATTAGAATTTAGAAGTTATACATCCCTAATATATTATGAGGTGAGAGAAACTCCCATATATGTTTTTATGTAAAACAATTGGGGTGAGTTTCAGGGTATGTTTGATCATACTTGTAGATTCGCTTGAAAGGTTAATTGACTGCTTAGCAACCAACAATCAGTTTGTGCCAATTTGGGTAACAAACTTTATCTTCGCTAGAATGGGCATTAAACTAACATTTTGTTGTTCAGTAGGTTTCTAACTAAACTTTCAATCCGTTATTATTCAACACACTCTCATTGCCTGCTAACTAATAACTGATGAGTTTGCCCTGGTTTGTTGTTGCGAACTTGCAATATCTGATTATGTGCCTAACTGCCTATACCAGTTTATCACCCAAACTGACAATGGAGTGATGGCTGATTGGTTTACCAGTCAACTAACCCTTTACTTGAACAAAAAATATGGTTAATGTGTTGCATACTAAGTTACATCAATTTTGTCAATAAGTGAAGGAAGAATAGACATTGATATTCAAGTGTTGTATTAAAAAAATAGAAAGAAAGTAGAGATCAGTAGGGATGGTGTAACAAGGCAGAAAACAAAATTAAAATCTGGATGTAATAAAACGAAGGGTGGGTTGTGATTTGTATCATAATTTGACTAACTGACGAGCTTTGAAAGTTGCATCTGAAAAGAATATAACCATTGTCAAGGACAGAGGTAGTATAACACTGTTGTATGAGAAAGGTGAGTAGGTGACGTGGTTGTTGTATGATACATGGTTGAGAGTTATTAGTTACTTTGTGACTCCAAAGACATGTTGGAATGATGGAATAGAAGTAGGAATAAATGTATTGATACATGCTGTTTGTAACTTTGTATGCTTAGAATTGTTACTTTCTTTGTCATAAATGATAAGAGTTCATGTTACGGAAAATTAAGCTGCCGTGCTTCTAAGGCAATTACATTTATACTTAATGGTGTCTAAATTCTGTCAAACAATTTAGTTAAAAGGCACTCTTTCAATTATAAAAATCCTTTCATTTTCTTCGCCAGGCGGATGTATGCCACGCATACCAAATCTTGAAAAACGGCGGCCTTAAGGATGAAAACATTGTGGTTTTCATGTATGATGACATTGCGAATAATGAAGAGAACCCGAGGCCTGGAGTAATTATTAATAGCCCAGACGGCAATGATGTATATCATGGAGTCCCAAAGGTTTACATATCAGCCCACTTATTTCTATGAACGTGACGTATATTTGATTCTCATGTGATGCATCCACTGTATTCACAGGATTACACTGGGGAAGAAGTCACTGTTAGCAACTTCTTTGCGGTTTTGCTTGGAGATAAAACCGCAGTTAAAGGGGGCAGTGGAAAGGTTGTGAATAGCGGTCCCAATGATCATATTTTTGTTTATTATACTGATCATGGTGGTCCAGGTGTGCTCGGTAAGCTACTCAATCGTGCTAATTGTTGTCAGCAACCCCCTTTTGGTTACAGTTCTTACAGTTTTACATATATTATTATATGTTACTATTTCCATGTACGCAAATTGTAATTCAACTCTGTTTTGTTTACGGGTTATCTTTTGCATATTCTCAGGGATGCCAACAAATCCTTACATGTATGCAAATGATCTTATTGAGGTCTTGAAAAAAAAGCATGCTTCTGGAACATACAAAAGCTTGGTAAATTTTCCAGTTCTAATTTTTTTGTACACAAATGGATATTTTATGACTTCTATGAGGATAAATATATGTTATATGTAGGTATTTTACCTTGAAGCATGTGAATCCGGAAGTATTTTTGAGGGTCTTCTACCTGAGGGATTAAATATCTATGCAACAACAGCATCTGGTCCAGATGAGAATAGTTGGGGTACTTACTGTCCTGGAGATTATCCTAGTCCGCCTCCTGAGTATGATACCTGTTTGGGTGACTTGTACAGTGTTGCGTGGATGGAGGACAGGTACTTTTGACTTCTTTAAGAATCTTTCAATTATGCACTTCTAATCTGTCCCTAGTTTTCTTTTAAATATCGTTTGAGATATTAGCTGTTCCTTTTGTGCCCAAAGAAAAGGCGACGCTTGACTGTACACATAGTTTGCGATTTGGTCTAACACTTTAAATGCCTTGGAGCAAAAACGAGAAATTTTTGTGAGCGTGAATCAAATTTACAAGTATCTAACAGTGACCTCTAATGGCCATATCTCTGTCCTTTTCTACTTATTCTTCTGTTTTTTCTTTTATGATAGTGACATACACAACCTGCGAACAGAAACAATCAGGCAGCAATATCATCTGGTAAGAGCTATGACCAATTTCATTTCCACAACAAAATTATGACTTGTAAATTCCAATCATGATGATAAAAAGTATATCTGCGTTTGTATTCTTTTTAAGCTTGTGGATGAGCAATTCAGTGTGATGTTTGCACTGCAAACATTCTCATGTGCATATAATCGAAACAATTTTGAAGTAAATACAGCAAAAAGTTGCACCACATCTGCACCGCCGCTGCACCATGTCGCTACAACTTGATGCACTGTGCATCAGCGGTTGTGCGTCAAATCCAACGGCTCTGGTGCACCTAGGTCTCCTTGTGGTGCACAATGGTTTTCCAAAGCTTTTAGATGCTTAGAGGTTTTCTAACCTACCCCTATATATTATATATAGGGAAAGGATCATTGTAGAACCAAAACTTACCATAGAATAGAGAACCAACTAGGACCACAAAAAAAATATAAATCAATGGAATATTAAAATCAATTTTATTTAAGTAAGGGGTAATATAGGAATTGACGGATATGTTATTTTTGTTAAGCTCCATGATATGGTCAATTTAATTTAAATAGGGATAAGATTCCACCAACAACAAACAAATCAGTAGAATATGTTGAATTTAAATTAAAATGTTATATTCATAGGGAAGAAGGAAATTAGTCAACAAATCGGTTGAAGTTTCAAACGATTCCCGTAGTTTCATTTATATGTTGTAAAAAAACTTGAAGAATACACTTTTAACATCCATCCAAAATCAACCATATGCCAAGCAGGATTCGATGTCTGTTGATGTAGACAAAAAAAAAAAAAAAAAAGGCAAGTGTGTACATTTCATATAACAACTTTGTTTGTTTTTAGAGTATGCATGTGCGTACAGTAAAAAATAGTAGCGTGAAAAATATAATTTGTTATAGTGTTACATACCTTGGCTGAAAGTCCTTGATCCGCCGTTTTAATCTTGATAAATTTTGAATCAGTATACACAGGATTGTCCTTTATTATGGTGGAATTTGTTACATAGATTATCAAGTTTATTACATTGACTTACACAGGTTAAGGAAAGAACCTCAAACGGAAATAGTTATTACGGATCCCATGTAATGCAATACGGGGACCTGCAGCTTAGCAAGGACGAACTGTACCTGTATCTGGGTACCAACCCTGCAAACGATAACTTCACTTTTGTTAATCGTAACTCCCTACGACCGTCTTCAAAAGCTGTCAACCAACGTGATGCCGATCTCTTACATTTCTGGCATAAGGTTTGTCCAACCTTCTGAGTACCATCCTGATAATTGTCGTATGTTTCTGGTGACATAGAAAGGCAACGGACCATTTCAATGTTCCACCTTAAGTCACTATACAATTCTGTAGTGCATATCAAGTCACCAAGCTTACATAATGTGTTCTGCTATTGTCATTTTCGGGGGAAAAAAAAGACCATAATATAGCCCCTAAATAGTTTTTAATTGGCCATAATACCCTCATAGAGTTCAGGAAGAACCACCAGGATTGTTCCAATGAGCAAGTTAAATCATATGACCATAATTTGCTTGTTTCATTGATTTTGCTAATAACTCCTTTTCGTGACAGTACCAAAAGGCTCCAGAAGGATCTGCTAGAAAAACTGAATCTCGGAAACAGTTTGCTGAAGCAATGTCTCACAGAATGCATATTGACAGTAGCATAGAACTCCTCGGGAAGGTTTTGTTTGGAATTGTACGACCTGCAGGGCAACCTCTAGTTGATGACTGGGACTGTCTTAAAACGTTGGTGAGTCTCCATATATTTTTTCCTCCTCCCTCCTGTTTGAGTTTCAAGCCAAGTTTGCACCAATTAATATAATTTTGCATTATTTGACTAGTAATCAAATGCCTCAAATTGAGAAGTTACTAGGTTTGGAGGGCTCCTTTAAAGAATAATCTGAGGAAACCTAAATGCTTGCTGCCAGCTGCCATATAAACTGGGTTAAATTACATGTAGAAGGAATGTACTTAGGTAGTGTTTGGGTCATTAGAATGTTTATGAAGGAGTTGGATTTTGTCAAGGAATTAGATCATATTAGCAAATAAATTTAGGTTTCTTTCCCTTTGAATTACCCTGGATTCCAACGAAGCAAACGCCTCTTAGCATTCTATTTTATATAACCAACTTTTAAATCAACATTTATGAATTTGTGTTTGAAAATTATAATTAATTAACGGGCATACTACTGATTTCTGTTAAACATGCCCCTTATTTGAAAGTACATACCCTAAAATAGTAACCGATTGAAAATACATTCCTTTTACGTGCTAAATGCCCTAAAAAGAGAACAGAAACTTCAGCAGATTGCTTCAAATGCTTCTTCCCTGAATGGAGGAATACTTTCTATGCTGTTTTCAGGTGAGGATTTTCGAGACACATTGCGGGTCATTATCACAGTACGGTATGAAACACATGCGTTCGATAGCTAACTTCTGCAACGCCGGAATCACCAAGGAGCAGATGATGGAGGCATCATCTCAAGCATGTCCCACCTTTCCATCGAATTCTTGGAGCTTGCTAGGCAAGGGTTTCAGTGCATAATGAATCGGATTCCAACAAAAACTGGTAAATCTGTATTGTGTTCAAACTCTATATGTTCATGGGTTCTGTATTCCATCTTAAACAACATATTTCCATCTGGTGTGCTGTAGGATGAAAATCGGCCTCTAATGGTAGCTTTTTGTATATATTGCATGCACCTGTGAAAGTACTTAATGTCTGTACCTATGTAATTCTTATTTCTTAACTCCAGTGTTTTTCGGATTCAATCCGCTTGTTGAACTCACATATGATGGCAGAAGAGACTGATCACTTTTCAAGATGGATGGCTTGGTAATTCAAATTACCAGTTTGCAGGATCGATTTCTTTACCTGGTCCCGTAATGCTGACTCGGTGGTGAAACTCAGTGAATGAATCACAATTTTCTCTTTTGGCTTCCATTGATCATCTCCAAGATCTGCCTCTGTCGTCTGCAAATGGTTCTTGTAGGAGACTCCTTTTACCATTCCATTTTACTTAAAAACTCGTTTATTTGTGTTACGTAAACATGTTAAAAGATGTTTGTTAAAATATTTGACTAAATGAAAATTTAACAAGAGTCGAAAAGGTTGAAAGTGTCATAAAATGTGTTTTTTCTAAAAGCTAAAAATTTTATGCCATCCAAAAAGACCAAGACCTCTAATCCTATGACAGAGAAAAGCATACCACACATTATCGTATTTTTCATATATTAAAAAGAAAATCTAAAATAAAACACAAACGAAAATGGTAAAAATAAACAGATTAAATAGTTAGAGTTGTATTTTCCTCTTAATGGATCGATTCGGTGGATTTTTATTAGTTAAAAGTAAAACTTGGTTAGACAAAACGAAAAGGGTTAATAGTCAGCTATATATATAGCATACATATTTAAATTTGTATATTTAATCTCATCTACTTTTAAAAATAAAACAAAGACAAGAAAAACAATTTTTTAAAGTTGTAAACCAACCCAACTTGTAATTATTTGTTATATAAGAAAATCATGCTAAACAAGTGGCTTGGCCTTGGGGATATCACCGTTATATTGTTGACTCGTTTAAAATCTTCCTCTTCACATACACTTATATCACATTAAATTTATCTTTTCAGTTTTTGAATCGAAAAAATATTAACAAAAACTAGATTGATTTTATATGTGTGTTTAAGTAGTTTTAGTTATGTTTATTTTACCTCGTGTTTCTATTTATGCTACTTGCTAGTGGAGGCAGATCCATCTATGGTGGTGCCGTGGTGGGATCAAACACCTTCTATAAATTTTCTTTTTTCAATAATGTATATAGTCGAAAAATTTTCGACCCTCGTGATTTGTAAAGCTCAATCCCATATCTTAGTTATAAAATTTACATATAAAACTTTCTTTTAAAAAAACTAAAAATAACGTACAAACTTAATAGTTTGTTACTCAGTTAGCAGATATTTAAAAAAAACACATAAACACGTGTGTGGGCTTGATAATTTATTGGGCTCCTTTCAGTATTATTGACTTTGGGTTATGATAATTCTATGAATCAATACTTTTGTTTCCTTATCTTTTCCTTTATTGTTTATGACTTTAAGTATTTATTGAATTATCAAATGTAGAATATTAGATTAATGAATTGTTATTTGTTTTAACACTAAGTGTCTAAGTTAAAATGTTAGATTAATATATTTCTATTGTAATTTATTAACATAAATGTTGTTAAATTATTTTATTTTATTAGACAACATGTAGCGATTATTGAAAAGAAAGTTATCGAGATCCGAAACAGAATTATTTTTAGACCATGATGTAATAACTCGTTTTGGATAAATGAAAACTCATAGAGGGCAACGTAGCTTTTACTTGTTTTTTATTTAATCAATAATTCAATATGAATCAATCTGAATTTTTGAGGTCTCATAATTTTTTAAAGGACAACAAACATTCATACTCTTGTATCATAATTAATTTTCGACTTTTATAAAAAAAAAGTTCTGGATCCGTCACTGCTAGCTAGGATGATACATCCATTGTCAGTCTTGCCTAAAGTGGCATGACAAATGATGTTAAGAGTAACTTTTTGCTAGATGTCATGTAACGAGTTTTCATGTCCGCACGTTGTGGCGGATGAAAAAACACTTAAAAATAGTTTTAAATGTATTCAAATTATAGGCTAGATGTGTTTGTTTGATGGACTTTTAAGATATAACATGAGTTTGGCGTTTTATAGATATTGTTTATTTGATAAATTATTACCAAAATTTAAGACATCAAAAATATTCTTATAATCAAAATATGGGTATAGATATGAATATATACTACATTTGTATCCTTTCAATTTAATCAAAATTTAAGACATAACAAAAATTACTTTCAATAAATTAAATTATATTGTTAATTTGACAGGTAAATTATTAAAGCAAACTCAATCAGTAAGTCAAATTTATAAAATATTAACTTAATGAATGATATAATAAAAGTTATCATTTACAATATTTATAATACCAATAATGTTTATCTTCTTGACGACACTAAAATTTACAAATCCATATTTATTTTCTCGCCAAAATAATTAATGATAATTGAGCATGGTCCTAATAATTGATATAAGAAAATAATAGAATAAAATATTATTTACCTAAAATAAAGTAAAAACATATTAAGTGTTTAAATATCTCATTTCAAATTAATATATTCTATAAAGAGATACAAGGATAAAATTATTATGAAATATGAGTAAGGCCAAGTTTTGAACACAAGACCTCATGATCTTCATCAAGTACAATCAAAAATTTATTTACCATATCATCTACATCATTTTTTGTTAAAAGTACACCAAAATAAATATATATTATTATGTAAGTATTACTATTCATATGAATAGCTTATGAATAGTACCATTTAATTGGTAAATGTTAGTATTTATAATATAATATAATATAATGTTGAGTAAATTACAAGGATGGTCCCTGTGGTTTGGGGGTTTTTGCGGTTTTGGTCCCTAAAATGAGTTTTTCTCACGCAAATGGTCCCTGGAGTTAACTTTGCCGTTAGGCTAGTTAAGTCACGAGGGTATTTTCGTCATTTTCAATCTCAGGGACCATTTGCGTTAATAGTTTATCTTTTTTTTAAACAGTTTATTTTTTTTAATAGTTTATCCTTTTTTTGTTTTTATTTTATATTCATTTTGGATTTGACGGAAAACAAGTTTTTGGCGACTTATGACAAAATCCACCATGTCATCCAATACACCCCCAGACGAGGACCTAGCCGGCGCTGAAGAAGCCGAAGTGGAATCCAAAAGGGAAGGAGAGGTGGTAGTCAAATTGGGGGTTGAGTTGTTGCATTCCCGCTTAGAGGGTAGCATTAACTTGCTCATGGTGGCGTCTAAGTCGGCTACTTCCCATGAATCTGGCAGAGCTCCTTCAGTTCCTCATCCGAGATCATCAACTGATCCCGCCATGGCGGCAGCGGTGGTGGAAGTGATTGTAAGGAGCGATTGACAAGAATTTTAGGGTTGAGTTTTGGGGACGAAAAAGAAACCCTAAGGAGGAAGATTCGTAGCCATACCTTTCATAACTCCTATCATAAATCGGGATCCTTCCGCTCAACTTCCAGGTCCCAAGAAGATTAATGGAGGTCGGAGATAATATTAGGGCGACTTGGTTTTTGGCAAGGGAAGGAAAATTGGTTATGAGCGCGGTAGAGAGTGACTGGAATTGAAGGATGAAGTCGGCGTAGGTGAGACGGTGGCCGATGGTGGAGTCGATGAGGAATTGAGTGGTGGAGGGTGAAAATGCGGGATCAAAGTGGAGGAAGGAGAGGGTGTAGTCGGCGATTGAAAAGGGCTGTGACGTCAGAGATAGAGGTGCCGGTGACCGGAGGCTGTGAAAGACCTCCGTGTTTGAACAATACCCATTTTTGACTTAACAATGAATATACAAAAAAACAAAAAAAAAAAAGATAAACTATTAACGCAAAAGGTCCCTGAGAATGAAAATGACAAAAATACCCTTGTGACTTAACTAGCCTAACGACAAAGTTAACTCCAGGGACCATTTGCGTGAGAAAAACTCATTTTAGGGATCCTCTGTGTAATTTTAAACTCTTAGGGACCAAAACCGCAAAAACCCCCAAACCACAGGGACCATCCGTGTAATTTACTCTATAATGTTTCATGTCAATTTTGTAGTCTACATTTTATTTAACCAAGTCTAGTACCGTGCAATATTAGGTTCCATTTTGTAAAATGATGTTGCATTTTTTGCTTGAAACTTTGAACCCTTTAGTATTTGATACTAGATAGACTTAAAATCAAATTAATGGCAATTTCATATTTCTTATAACATATGTGCTTAGTGATGCTCAAGTTATAGTAAAAAAAAAAAAATACACACGTTCTCTCTAGAAGTAGAAGTAGATCAGTTTAGTTAAATATATATAAAAGAAAAAAGGTTCAAAATTAAAATGAGCTATTAAGAATATAAAATGTTTGACTCTATGCTCATCACAATAAAATGTGTAGTTAACTTGCCTCCTCCATTTCCTAATTCCTCATTGGTTGGTGGTGACACAAGATGAAGATGAAAACACAAACTTTGGACATTCTATCCCTGCGTCTTTTTGTCGTAAAGATGTTTCAAAATCAACTTTTTTTTTTCTCGTTACCTTCTCTGTCATTTTCTTATACGGATACTTTTAATATTGAAAAAACCCTACAAACTTTTCTTATTTTCACGAATAAGTCCATAAACTTTTTTTCCAATTGTTTAAGTCCCTAAACTATTTTTGTATTATTCAAAAGTATATATTTTTGACCGGCTACCAGATGAGTAGGTAAAACATAACCAATAAAACAAAAAATTTTGGGACCTAATCGCTATAACATGTAAAAATAGTGAGTTTTTTGAATAAGACAAAAATAGTTAAGGGATTTAAACAATCAGGAAAAAAAGGTTTAAGAACTTGATCACAAAACCAACGAAAATTTATGGGGTTTTTTCGATATTAACCCTTATTTAAATTTATACCAAGAAAACATACTAGAAAAGTTCAAGGAAATAGGATGGAAGTCCCACACTCAACTTATGTTGTTTAGGATTGAGATATTTGAATCCTGGATATCAATCTCAAACAACATGGTCCTCAAATGAAATGTTGGTAGGAATTATAGCCTTTTAAAGTGTTATGTGAATATACAACCCATCCTTAGTATGTCATAAGGCACCAGTGATTGTATTAAGGAGCTCGTTTGAAAACTTCAGATGACTTGTAAGATATTCAACAGAAATGAGATATGGTTTTATTGTGGGTCTAATAAATGGTGATACTCTATTGATTTTGCATCGTGTTTGAATGGTGAAATATCTTTTGTTTTATAATTAGTTCTCTCAAATGAAACATGATAACATTCGAATAATAGTTTGTCAGAGATATCATAGGATCAAGTATCAGAAGTGTACTTAAATGATTAAGTTAGGTTTTTAAAAATACTCTCTTATTACGCGTAATCGAAAAAAGGTTGTCGACAAAATTGGTTGGAAAAATTGAAGTAGATGGTTGGTGAGTTATGATTTGTGTCGTATAATAGTATTGATGTATCACACTGAATTAAAAAAAGAGAAATTTAATGAAGCATTTAAGGGTGCGTTTGGTACATAGAAATGACAACACAGAATAAAATTGTAGAGAAAGATAATTTAGTCCGGAGAATGAGAATTTATTCATCTGTTTGGTAGAAAAGAAAATTCAACAGAGAAGTATAACATAGAGTTAATTCTTTTGTTTGGTTGGTACAAACAGAGAAAAAAAAATATTTTATATAACAACTTTATCTTTATCAACAATTTTTTATCTTGATTTTTTTAACATACTAGATTTTTTTAAATATGCTGATAAATCCAAAATAAATTTTATACACACCAAAGAGGAGCTCGACGGGAGAGAGAAAGCTCGACAGGATAGATTGTCGAGAGAGAGAGAGAGAGAGAGAGAGAGTCGTTGTTGCTGTTCAATGAGCCGTCGCCACTAGTGAGAAGGTCGAGATAGAGAGCTCGATGGGAGACCGTCGGCAAGGGTTGGGATAGCGAGTGTGGCTAAGTGTTTGGGAGGGAGGGAGGGAGGGAGGGAGCGAGAGAGAGAGAGAGAGAGAGAGAGAGAGAGAGAGAGAGAGAGAGAGAGAGAGAGAGAGAGAGAGAGAGAGAGAGAGAGAGAGAGAGAGAGAGAGAGAGAACTAGTTGTGATTTTTGCAAAAGAGAAGTGTGACTAGGGTTTGGGAGAGCTGAGAAAACATTTAGTCTCACTTCTTTTTATTTTTGAGAAATGAATATTCTATTTCCTATCATTTCTTAGTAGATCGGAAGGAAACTAAAGTAGAGTATATAAATTGTTTTATTTCTATTTCTCAAACCTAAACAAACAAAAGAATTGTTTTCAATTCAATTCCGCTGCTTCCATTTTTTTGTACCAAACACACCCTAAGGGGGCGTTTGGTTCGCGGATTTCCTGGGATTTGCATTTAAAATCCTGTGTTTGGTTCGCAGATTTCAGTAAGGATTTGAAATCCCAGGATTTCTAAAATCCCTTCCTTCTTTGTTATTTAAAAACCCAACCTCCCCCCTAGGATTTTAAATCCCAGTTAACTTGCATTTTCCAGATTAACAAATTTTTTCTAAAAGATAATGTAGATTCTTTGATAAAATCCTGACAAATGCAAATGCTGCATAATGCAAATCCTTTGATAAAATGCAAATCCCAAGGAAAAAAATCTGCGAACCAAACGGGCGTTTGGTTTTGCATTTAAAATCCTGTGTTTGGTTCGTAGATTTCAGTAATGATTTAAAATTCCAGGATTTCTGAAATCCCTCACTTCTTTGTTATTTAAAATCTCAGCCTCCCCCCTAGGATTTTAAATCCCAGTTACCTTACATTTTTCAGATTAACAAATTTTTTCTATAAGATAATGCAATTTTTTGACAAAATCCTGACAAATGCAAATGCAGCATAATGCAAATCCTTTGACAAAATGCAAATCCCAGAGAAAAAAATCTGTGAACCAAACGCCCCCTAAGAGATTTTGGGAAAAAACTTGATCGTGAACTATTTAGGTATTCAACAATATTAATGTAACGAGTTCAGTGGATTTTAAGCCTTCGGGGTTAAAGATTTGCACCCTTCCGGCGCACGGGTAGGCATTGGAGTAAACCACAAACAATTTTGTCATGACTTTGAACACTATTCCTTATAAACCCACTTTGGTTTCCATCTTCCTTCTTATATGAGACTCATGTTCACCAACTAGAAGGTGTTTCATTCATTTCAAACACCAATATTTGAGCATCGATATCTCATTCATCTTAGCTTCGTTTGGACGTTCTTTATATCGTTAGAATATTCTCTTCAAGGAGAATACAAACTCATAAAATATTAATTATATATCTCACAAATATATATAATTATATTTGGTACAAAAACATGGAAAATACATTTTTCTTTAAAAAACTTACACTTTTTTCCAACAATTAATCGTATTATTACAAATGTCAAAATTCAAATATACAATATTGTTACAAATGTTTTTTTTTCTTTACTTCTATACCTCAAAGCTATATTTACTTTAAATCATACTAGTTTATTACCCGTGTATTACACGTGATACTTAAATACTTGAGTTTAAACTTATTTGAGGATGAAAAACTTCGTTAATAAGCTAGAAGTAAGATAACACGGTTGGATAAGTGACTAAGGGGCTGTTTGTTTGTGTATTAATGGACTTATTGGAGATTTCACGGTCAGCCTTTTTTTTTCAGTTAATTATATATGATTGTTTGTTTCATGACTTAATGAAAAGTCACTATTCTCGGTCAGTTGTTTTCTTCAGTCACAAAAAGCTTGTGGTCCACATTCAGACATATAGTTTCCAATAGTACCCCTCCTAGCTTCCTTCTTCACCTTGACCTGCTACACCTTCATTTTCTTCTTTTTTCTTTGCTGCCCTTGACCTGCTAGCTTCCTTATTCACCTTGACTTGCTACACCTCCATTTTCTTCTTCTTTTTCTTTGCTGCCCTTTACCTGCTACACCTCCATTTTCTTCTTTTTTCTTCACCAATAGCCATCAGAAGCAACTTTTAGATCAGAGACTGATTTTGAGAAGGCTTGGGCTAGCTCCACTGCAGAAGCTTCTTTTTCATAACGGGGTCCAACAGATGGTGCAGGTTCAACGGGTTTGCGAGGCCTCTGCTATTGCTGCTTCTCGAGGTCCCTGCTGCTCTTGCGATTCTCGTTTCTCCGGTTGCTTCGTCTCTGCACATCTATTTTCCGGGTGAGAAGATGAAGATTTATATGTTTCGGGTGAGAAGATGAATATTTATTTGTTTCGTCTCCTGCAAATGTGAGAAGATGATGATTTATTTTGGGTAATATGTAGATCTCCTAATTTGATTGTAGATTTTTTTATTCTGTTGTTAAGCATATTATTAACTAAAGGGTAAATGAGTAATTTAATTTAATTCAGACGATTCATTAAGTACACGAAACAAACATATCCAAATTATCCAAACAGTCAACTTAATCCAGATAGTTAACTTAATACAGACAGAACTTAATAAACAAAGCAAACAAACGACCCCTAAGTAAATAAGAAGAGATATTTATGAGTTTTCAAAACAAAAACCCTAGTTAGAAGATTTTTTGTAAATAATTTACTTTAATACATGTCATATCCTCGTTAATCCAAATGAAAGTCTATTTAAGCGCTAAGTGACATGTAGTTACCTTTTTAACATAATAGATTGATTAACCCATGTGTTACATGGTTACCTTTAACAACTTATTTTTATTAAAATAATATACATCTAAAGTTATATATATTAATTTTTTTTGTAAAATAAAAATCTGAAAATAATATGTTTTAAAAATATTGATAGTAAATTTGGTCTTGATTGTTGAGATTTTTGTGGGATTCACTCCTAAATTTCTATAATTTATTTAAAATCAAAAGTTAATTTAGGAATACTAAATGACAAATGTCAGATGTAGAATATCCCATTTGGCATCATGAGAGGATGACACGTGGCAAAATAGTTACTCATTTAATAGTATTTATAGAATTTATAGAATAGATTATAGATGTGTTACTGTGTTGTATATATCTTCAAAAAATTTTTTTAAACTAGACTCTTCAAATTCAAACCGGAAAAAATCAAACCAAGAAAATCGAAAATCCTTTGCTTTTGTCTCCGCCCTTGATCAAAAGTTGTGTGTGGCTGTGGCACCCCCTTAAGGCTATATGACAAAATTTGGTAAAACGCTGTCGTTTGGATGAAACGCAGGTAGCATCTCTTTCAAAGCAATGAGAGTGAATTACACAAATGAACCCCGTGGTTTGGTGATTTTTACGGATTTCATCACTATCCTCTTCTTATTGCACGGGTAGTTTTTAATAATAAATTTTATTACACAAAATGTCATCTACTCCGTTAAAACTAACCAAGGTCTCGTAAGTTTTTTAATAGAGTAATTCTACATGCACACCCCCTTCTTCTTAATGTGAGAAAAGATTAACTTTTAATTATTAGGTCTCACATTATTAACAAAAATAAATTAAAGAGAGAGAGTATATATATAACAATACCCTTTTAATATGATGTTTTTACCATTTTAATAGTTACAAATATAATCTCTATGCTTTTAGTTTGTTTTGAATATGATCCTTAATGTTTTTATAATTATTTATAATATAAAAATATTATTATGTTTTATATTTATTATGTTCTTTATTTTAATTATTTTCTAATAATATATTGTAGCGTTTATATCATGTGATTGTACTTTATATAGTATTGTTATAACGTTTTTTATAACCATAACTATTTATCATAAGTATAATAATATTAATACTATGAAGCCTTTATTTTTGTTTATTTCTATATTTTATGCAATAGAAGAAAACTGAAGGACCAAAACCATAAAAACTACCAAACCACAGGGACCATTTATGTACTTTATTAAAATAATATTTAATAAATTGTTATTTTCAATTTATTATACGAAGAATTGCCAATTATTTATGAAACGACAACCGAAGATTCCGTCAAGTTAATTAACGGCGTCAATAGCTAAACAAAAATAAACGATGTGTGTGTACCTGTGTGGGTAGGGGGCAAAGCAAGGCAAGTTTTACACCATACGTAACTGCTGAACGTGTATGAGATGCCATCCTGACCGTTGGATACTAAATCAACGGCTCTAGATGGATTGTCTTCTCTGTTCGGAGCGCGATCGATAAACCTGAACAAGGAGACTGCTATAAAAAGGGCTTCCAAATGAGAGAGAAAAAAACCATGTCGTATGCACAACAACACCACCACCCTCTTCTTCTTCTTCTTCTTCTTCTTCTTCTCTCTGGAGAGTTTTTTCCTTCACTATATCTTTCATAAATCGGAGATCATTGAGAATTTACCTACGGGAATTCGGTGAGTGAAATGTTGAACTTGTTGCATTCCTTTACGGTTTTCTTTAATTCCAAGGATCTGCAGCTCAACTCGATTGTATGAATTCAGATTATGGATTGGTGATCCTTAGTTAATTGGGGGTGCATTTGATCCGGTTAATCAACATTTATTTTTTGTTTTGATTTTGTTTTGAATTCTCCCAAAGAAGATGGATGGTTGAAATTTCAAAAGGATCCAGATTAAGACTCTAGAGATTAACAGTTTGGTATTGATTTTGTAATTCGATTTTCGGAGAGATTAATAGGAAGATATGCCTGATTTTCCTTGACTTTTTATGCAGATAATTTATATGAACAAAGGATTTTGTGGAAGTGGATGCAGCTTTAAGCTGCGCGTTTCTGTTCTTGAGCTTTTTTGCTCTTCTGGATTTGAAATCGGAAGGAGAATTGGAGATTTTGCAAGTTCGCAGGTTTGTATATGCCAAATTTCGCATTGTTTTCTCTTGATGATTGATTCTCTTTTTCGATGAATCAATGGTGATGTTTCTTAAAATTGACAGGTGGATTTGAAGGTGATTCGAGATAAATCCGATTGAAGAAACAAGATGAAGATCGATTGTGAAGATATTTTTAGCTGTGAAATGTTCATCATTTCCCTAAATCTTTGAGAATTGCTGTGTCTAAAAAACCGTCGAATTCAATCCAAGGCTCGAAACATGGCTAGACAAAGTAAATAATAGCATTAATCATTCTGTTTTTTTTTTTTTTTCTGAACTTTTTTGCTTATGTTAATCCTTTCACAATTTCAGCTGATGAATCCTTGATCGCTCTGCACTTCTTTTTGTAGTTTCATCCCTCAACGTTTTGAAGATTCACAATTGAAATTTCCAATTCTCGAGATAAAGAGAAACACAGTCCATTAACGCTTTTAAGGTAATGCTAATCAACTCGAACATAGACCTTTTGTTCACCTTCGTCATCACATATTCTTCGTTTTTGTTTGGATCTCAATCTTTTTCATATCATAAAAAATTCAATGTGTCAATCCTTCAACTGTTAATCATTGTATTTGATTCCAACTTGAAGGTTTTTGTTGGAAAATGCCTTCAGTTTCAAACCTATAACCAATCATGCTCAACCGAAAGAAGTGGATTCACAGAGTAGTATTCTTCTTCTATTTCATATATCATCTTTTCTTTCTTCTGGTTCTGCAAAATATCGTGAATCTAAGTAAAAGGAAATTCAAAACATTTTATGCACCGCATCTCAATGTTTTGTTGAATTAGGTGAAATTCAGTATCATATCGATTTAACAGAGGTCTAGATCTTCATACAGACCCCCAAATTTTAAGAGAACACACGCAGACACACACAAATAAGTAAAAGCAATTTTAACACACAATACTCTGCACTGTGAATTCCGATCGACATATCAATGCAATTTGGGAAATTTTCATCATCCAATCTCAAAATTCGATCAATTTCTATTTCTTTTCCTGTTTTTCAATAATTTAACTATGGTTAAGGGAAAGTGTTGGATGGTTAAAAGTAAACTAACCATAGTTAGTTAATTGGTAACGTAACAGGTGTATTATTAAAGAGAAAAAATGGAGAAGAATAGCTCTAACAGAGATGGGTTGTTATTGAGAGACAGATCTCAGGCTACTAATAACACCACCACAACGACGGCGACGACGACGTCTTCTTCGGATTTCGTATTGCAGTGGGGGAACCGGAAACGATTGCGTTGTATGAAGGTTCAACAGCAACAGGCTAAAGACAAAGAATCGGCGACGGCAGCAGTGGCGGCTTCCGGTACACCTCCGGTAGGTCAACGATCCATCACGGCAAGGGTTGATCGCCGGGTTGTTAGGTCACCTAATCATCAAAATAAGGAATCCGTTACTGCTACTAACGCCGTGAGTAACGGTCACGGTTACATTAATCTGCGGCAACGATCCTCCTCGCCGGCTCATCGGGTTCTCAGGTAATTTTATCATTTGTGCACGTGTCTTATTTTTATTACACATATATATATTTAAAATAAAAATTTAATAATAATTCTTTTATATGAGGTTAATTGGCCATTATGGTTTATTATTTAAAAAAAAAGACCACTACTAGAATATTTTGCCATTACTGGAATATTTATCAAGGTGTTTAGCAATAGGATTTGTGTGACTAGAAGACTTTATTGATTCTTGAAATCCTTTTATTTTTTTGTTCTGTTTTTTGTTACACTTATAAATTATACTTTTTGTTATCAGGACTTATAAATTATAATTTTTGTTATCAGATAACTACATGAAAAGATAATGTTTTAAAAGTTGATTTTTATATTAGCTAAAGAACTTTATTATTTTTTTTTTCTGAAATGTAAATTTTATAAAGAATCAACCAACTTAAATATGCAAGAACACACATTCCTAATTTCCTAGAACCAACTTGTGTTTGTAGAAATGTAACATAGTTCTAGAAAATTTTATAAATGGTATTTATTGTTTTAGTGATAGTTTTAATATTTCTAACGAGCTCTTCTAGTGATAATTTATTATTTAAAATGATGAAAGTTATTTTTCAATTTTTTTTAGAAGTATGTTATCCTTTTATAAAAACAAATTTATTATGTTACCTAAAATAAAAGATAGTCTTAATTATGTTACCTTTTTATACAAATATTCCTTAGTATATAACCTAAAGTTAACTGAAAGTATGAAATAACTGCGTTTGTTAAGGAGCTTTTAGAAGTTTCAGCTTTTGATTTTTGAAAGTTTAAGCTCAAAAGCTCCGTTTGACTGATTAACGGTTAGATCGGAGCTTAAGCTGCTTTTGATTCAGTTAAGAAAGCTCTTAAAAGTTTTTTCACGAGAAAGCTGCTTAAAGTAGCTTTCAAAACGAGTTTGAGTTTTTGCTCAAACAATTTTTTTTATCCCTTCAAATAATTATAAACTACAACTTTTAGTTAATATCAATATCTTTTTGTGTCATTTAATACTAAAAGTTACAACTACTTTTACCAAACACATTTATCAAAAAACAAAAAGCTCCAGCTCTTTTAAAAAGTTTCAGTTCCTAAAAGCTACAGCTCACAACTTCAGCACAAATCTACAGCTTGCCGTACCAAACATAACAAAAACGATTGAATAAGTTTGGATCCTAAAGTCAAGAATTATCACTGTTCTACACTTTTAAGTTATTTTGAAAATATTAAAAAGGCTTTCTTAATTAGTATATGTAAATTTAAAATATAATAATTATTCGTGTATTAAGTAGCAGTACAACGAGAATATATGTGGTCGTTTATCCACCTAATTTGTTGGTATTTGACTAGACATTTGATTTTGTGGTATCCAAAGTGTAATATTTTCTGATCATATAAATGTGGGCATAAGTTTCATTTGAAACAAAATGGCGGTGTAAGAAAAAAGAGATAAGTTTATGGGATATCCTAAATTCTCCTTTTCTTGATGCCAAGATTTAACCTCTATTTTCATGCCTGTATTAATATATGTAAGTAATTCAAAAGATAAATTGAAAAAGTTATGTTTCCTTTGGTTTTAAATAAGATGATGATGTCTTTCATAAACAAAACTGAAAGTGTGAAGAGTCATGCATGTAATAAAAGAAATGTGTATAGATTTTTTTTTTTTTGGGTTAAAGATTAAAAAACGATAGATAAAAATATCAAGGTGCTATGGACTAATTTTTTTTTTAATAAATAAAAAAGGGTTTTAAAAATATCTTACAAGTATGTAACGAGCTAATACGCACACAATGGTTTAAAGATTCATATTGAAAAGGGCATAATTTAAGTGTTTTTTTTTAAAAAAAAAAGGTTTGAAGGAAAAATAGAAATTTATTATAACAAAAACCATATATATATGCAATGGTTCTAGAGTTGGTTGTTTATCTTATAATAAATTTATCAAAAAAAGCAAATAAAGTTCTTAATAAAAATTATTAAAATTAAATAAACGGACCTTTAATCTTGGTGTAGATTTAGGATCAAATAAGAAACTAATATATCTTGAAAATTGTGAAAAATACTGTGATTTATTTTTTTTAATGTGTTCATTCACATTTTTGAATATATAAATAATGAATTATTGATTCTAAATTAAACAACTCAATAAGTTATTATATTGATTCATTAGTTTTTGAATTTTTAAATAATAAATCACAATTCTGAAATAAGTGAATCAATATACAAAATAATGAGCCGATATACAAAAGTAGTAATCATAGTGTTTCTCACATTTTTAAGATGTGTTTAGCTTCTCATGATAATTTAAGCATATATATATAAAACACAAATATATTTTTAAATGGTAACTTATTTTCTTCTAGTCCCGTATAGTTTTGTTTTCTTTTATGACAAATGGTCAAAAAATTATAGGAGAATTTCATATATGTCCCTCTAAAACTGCAAAATATCATATATATACCCAAGCCAAAAAAAGAATTTCATATATATCCTTCTAAAACTTCATAATATCATATTTAACCAATTTAAAACTTTAATATCATATATACCCTTTCGAACTTTTAAATATATCAAATATATCCAAATTATTTATTTATTCTTTTTTATTACTTTAAAACTCATAATAAATATTCATTAATAAAGAAATGACCAATCTACCCTTTTTATTTCTTAAACTTCATAATATCATATTTACCCAATTGAAAACTTTAATATCATATATACCATTTTAAACTTTTAAATATATCAAATATATCCAATTTATTTATTTATGATCTTTTATTACTTTAAGATATCAAATCTTTTATTTCTTGACGGAATTTGGCGATTCAAATTTCATTTGTTCGTTAAGTAGAAGCCTACCACGAGCACCTGGACATGTAAAATCAAAGGATTTAAAAGTTAATTTCCTTGATTAAGTCTTCAATTCTTGTGGCTTCGACTTAACGAACAAATTGAAATTTGAATCACCGAATTCCATCAAGAAATAAAAGATTTGATATCTTAAAGTAATAAAAGATCATAAATAAATAATTTGGATATATTTGATATATTTAAAAGTTAAAAAGGGTATATATGATATTAAAGTTTTCAATTAGGTAAATATGATATTATGAAATTTAAGAAATAAAAAAGGTAGATTGGTCATTTCTTTATTAATGAAAATTATTACGAGTTTTAAAGTAATAATAATAAAAAAGAATAAATAAATAATTTGGATATATTTGATATATTTAAAAGTTTGAAAGGGTATATATGATATTAAAGTTTTAAATTGGGTAAATATGATATTATGAAATTTTAGAAGGATATATATGAAATTCTTTTTTTGGCTTGGGTATATATGATATTTTGCAGTTTTAGAGGGACATATATGAAATTCTCCCAAAAATATAACATAGAATTCAAAATTTAATTATTAAGGTACTTTGAAAAAATTTAAACTGAAAAAAAGTATGAAAATTTATTTTTTACAAGAAATTATATGAAATTCAATTATTAGTTTGTCACCGATATATTTTATAGTCAAAGTTGAATTTGATAATCTTTTTTCAGCCTAAACTATTTCACGTTACATATATTTGTTAAAATTTGAATTTTGTGTTAAGTTCTTTAGTCATTTTTCATTTTTTAATCAATTATGTGATTGTTTCCAAAACTTGTTACGATTTAGTTATTATTATAAATACAATGTTATTAAATATGTAAAATTGTAACTTTTTAGTTTAAGTTAAGGGTAAAAATTGATGGAGAAAATGATAAAAACTAATTTTTACAGGTTTTATGAATAATATATTAATGATATAAAGAAGATAAATATAAAAAAGAAGTTAGGTTTTGTTAATCCTATAAACAGTACATGACAGATGACAGAGTACCTAGTAATGCGGCTTGGTTAAGAAAGCTTTTGTTGGTCAAAGACCTGTTTCTGCTTGCTCTGGATAATTTTTTATACTTCTGCATTACTTTTAAGTCACTCTTTGGGTGGGTAGTGACTGTCTACTATTTATTTTTTGAAATCGTACATACATGCTTTTTCCATCTTTAAGAAATATTTTTGTGTTTATAAACTACCTACCATCATGCCATCTTGTCTTAAAACCATAATAATAATTTTCTATCCAAATTTTTGTTTTCTTGATTTAGTAACCAAAAAAAAACCCATCCTCTGGGACGCTAACAACTATTCGTGATATTAATTTTCATTCAATTTTGTTTTGCTCCGTCCACGTATATATTATTAAACTTATCAATTTTGATTAATATTATTAAGTTTTTTATTCTTTTTTTCATAACCAATGAGACGTGTTTACACTTTACATCCAAAGTGGGTGTTGAAATGTTTTGTCATATTCTAATATATTAACAAATAAAAATAATTTATTATTCATGATAAAAATGTTTATGTTGAAAGGATAACATAATTATTAATTGATATATTGAAATGGATATTTAAACGTCTAATTATATTCTATTATGGTTCTCAAGCAAATGTCTCAATATTTATTACTTACTATTATCATTGTTAAATAAGAATGATTGTATTCAGGAATAAAACAATAGATATAATTATTTCGAAATTTTGAAACCACAAATAAATTAACTTCAATATTTTCGAACGATACACAGTTCTAGAAATTTTGATTGTTAGATGTTATTTGGCCTTTCTTGAAGAATTTTATTAGATGTTAAGTAAAACTGGGTGGAAAGTAAAACGGGGAAAAAAAATTATGACATATGGGCATCGGATGGATCATTTTCACGTTTTGGTTATGTTAACGAATTTTTAGGATATTAAATTAAAGTTGTAAATATATTGTTTTTTAATTGAAGCTTTATTTTAAAAGCAGAATTGTACACTTTAATATCTTCTTTGTTATTTAAAATCCCAGCCTCCCCTTAGGATTTTAAATCCCAGTTACCTTGCATTTTTCAGATTAACAAATTTTTTATAAGATAATGCAAATTCTTTGACAAAATCCTTACAAATGCAAATGCTGCATAATGAATCATTTGACAAAATGCAAATCCCAAAGACAAAAATCTGTGAACCAAACACCCCTAAGATTTAATAACAATATGTTTTTCCTTGACGTGATTTAAGAAATGAGTTGAACTTTGATAAAAGCAAATTTATAAATTTTTTTCGCTCTTAATAATTACAAATTGAAATTTCTAATAAATGTGTTCTTTTTTGTTTTTTTTTTCTATTTTTTTAATATTAATTAAAACCATTTTTAAACACTTATATAAACTAAAAGCTATAGTTAGATTTGTTAAAAACAAACATAATTTGGCATAAAATACGTAAATGATGGGTGGAAATAAATTAATACTCTTTCGATTACATATAGAATTTCGTTTTTGAATATGATAGTTTGAATTTTAGGAATAGATTAGTTTTATATATATCTTCAAAATTTTTAGATTGGAAAAGGTGGTTATGCATGTGAAGTTTTCACTTTTCGTAGATTAGATTCTTAAGAGTAACTTGTAAATAAAATATAACAATATGGGGTATTCTTAGTTATTATATTATTTTTTGTATGGTGGTGATAACTTTTTATTAATGTAGTATTTGATTCGTTAAATTATATTAAGAAGTTATATTTTGTCAATGAACTAAAATATATTATCGATTAAGATTGTATTTTTTTTCTTTTCTAATTATTATTATTTCCAAATTCGGAATATTTTATTACATCTATAGTTATTAAATAATAATTTTGGTTAGAAAAAGAGTAAATAGGGAAATTCTCTTTCTTCTCTTCACATATGGTTCCGTTTTATTGTGAAGAGGAGGAAAGTGGAAAAGAGAGAAGGGGACAGCAATCAGGAGAAGTTATCCATCCAACCACGTGTGACATAACCCACCTCCACTCCCAATCATCACATCATTTTCCACCGTACGATCTCAATCATCAACGACTCTCCTCTCATTCCTCCTGACATAGCCTCTAAGATTCTTACACGTGTCCGTCAAGAAAAAGACAACCCCCATATGATCCGACGGCTTGATCTTGCCAGGAAACCAACGCCACCTTTTTTCCAATACTATTATTAATATTCTCTCTTTCTTTCTCCCCTGCGCCGCTGCGCATGTTATCAAACGACACATCCCTCCAGATCTCTCCCCTTGGCCTTCTCATCTCTCGCGAGAAGGAGAAATTGCAAAATTTAATTAGCCAGAAAAAGAATTGAAAAAAGTATTATAAAAAACCAAAAAAAAAACCCCTCTTTTTAAGGCCTGACCCATAAATCAAACATTCAAACACCTCCACTCATCTTTCCCATAACAACCCTCCGATTTCCTCGATTTTCTTGGCTGATCCACAACATCCACAGGGCTAGTCCTGTAATTTACCAACCCTTCCCCTCTTTTACCATACCCTGCCTGTTTTTTTTTCCCACTTTTTTTAATATTACCTTTTTTTATTGACAAATAAAATTATAAAAGTTTTTGAATAATTCTGATTGTTTATTAATAAAAAAAAATTGTAGGAATTCTGAGAGTTCGATTGGTATGAAGGGGCAGAGCAACGGCGGCAGAGGGGTTTGTTCACCGGATAGAGGAGGGGGTGTGCACGATAAGAGGGGTGCACATCATAACAGCCACCACCAACACCATAATGGGAAGAACAATAATAACGGCGGTGGTGGTGGGTCGGGGTCATCGGAAACGGCACTTGATGGTAAGAAAGGAGGGGCATCGCCGGGGAGTGAAACGGTTCCGATCGTGTGGCCGCCTAAATTTGTGATCGGATTGACGAACAAAGAGAAAGAAGAAGATTTCTTGGCGATAAAAGGGTCTAAACTTCCTCAAAGACCCAAGAAACGAGCCAAGTTCATCCAACGCACCATCAACGTACGCCTCTCTTTCTCTCTCTCTGCAATTTCCTTTTTAGTTTTTGTAATTATTAAATGTTAAATGTGGAAATTATAAAAATGATTTTAAATTAGGTGAAAGCAGTAAGTAGTATAAAAATTTAATGGAATATTAATGGGAGACAATAATTTTGGTATGTGAATGTTAAATGGAGTTGCTAGTGTATATTATTTAATAATAAAAAATTGAATAGAATTGAATATTAAAATAAAAAGAAATGAAATGAAACGTTGGTGGTATGGGAAATAGGAAAAAGCAAAGTGGAAATTAAATTGATGAATATAAAAATAGAAGATATTAACAGTGTTAAATGATGATGATGTATAGCTGGTAAGTCCGGGTGGGTGGCTTTGCGATCTGACCTTGGAACGGTACGAAGTGAGAGAGAAAAAGATATCAAAAAAGGTACCATTCTCATTCATTTGCTTGCTTGCTTGGTTAATGGTTATGATAATATACATGTACAGTGATGAGTTCAATGGAGAATCTTATGCATCGAAAAACCTTGAAGAATCACAATGCATCACGTAGAAATCGATGCATGGAGGTTTTCCATTGAAGCCACCTCTATATATATATATATATATGTCTAATTACTAAAGTAATGGAAATACATTTATTTACAGAGACCCAGAGGATTAAAGGCAATGGGAAGCATGGAATCAGACTCCGAGTAAACAAACATAGGAGGAGTTTATTAGAGTGTTCCTTTTTTTTTTTTTTTTTTTTTCTAATTTCTTCCCCCTTTTCTTTTCTTTTCTATTTTTACTTACACAAATCTCTTTTTTAGTTATCCTATTATATAACATACATACATATATCTCTCTCTCCCTCATTCCGTACCTATGTAAGTACGTTAAATTAATTGTCAAATATATAAATTATCAGACATTTCCCTCTTTCTTCTTCTATAGTCACAGTTTTGTGTTTTAGTATTATTCTCCTCAATCCAAATCCAAATCTACACTACAACCTAGGGGTGAGCTCGGTACCGGACCGAACCGAACCGGTACCGATCCCGAAAATACCGAAACCGAATAATTAGTTTTGAAAGAACCGAATACCGAACCGTATAATTTTATACGGTGCCGGTTCGGTCCCGAATACCGAATTTTAGCTAATTTAAAAACCGAATACCGAACCGAGAGTACCGAATACCGAATTTTAGCTAATTTAAAAACCGAATACCGAACCGAATATATTAATTCGGTACCAGTCGGTACCGGTTCGGGTTCGGAAAATGGTACCCGTCGCTCACCCCTACTACAACCTGACCACTTCTTTTACTCCCCACCCAAAACCACTAAAACCAATTTTGTTTTAATGATTCATAAATCCCATCATTTTTACATGATCCCTTCTTCCCTTTGCATATTCAAATCCCATCATTTTTAAATTCTATAATGCTTAATTCTTCCAATTCAATCTTTAACGATGTTGTTTTTGACTTTTCAGTAACCATTTTCATATATATAAAAATTTCATCTTTTGTTTACACACACACCCACCAGATCTTTTGTAAACAAGATAATCGCCATGGACATTGTCTACCAATCAAGTATTGACAACTCAACATTATCCATTTTATTATTAGATTAGATTATTATTGAAAGGGTACTTTAGTCAATAACTAATTCCATAAATATGTGACATACTATATATATCCAACCAATATTCCGATTTACAATGCCATCTTGATAAAAGTCAACTGTCGGTTATATGTTCTATAGAACCCACTATAAACCCATTGAATATGTTTAACGACGGTGTGTTCCAACGGTTTCTCATTGAATATCTTGGATTGAAAAATAATTCAATCGAATTCATCCTATTAAAAATCAAGTGTTGGTTTCAATTATTTAAAGAATGGATCAATGGAACCCATCATAAATTTGTTTGACGACGGTGTGTTCAAACGATTAGGGATTGAGTTGATCTCTCGGATCAATATATATTTGGTCAACTTTGATGGATTCAATCGGTGTATACTTATTTTTTGTTGATGCCTGCAATGGAGATGTTCAGAAAGTAGTCCCCGTTCTTTCTTTTATGATTGGATGTGACATTGTGAACATTCAGAGATGATTACAAGCTGTGAAGTTTATACTGATATCTCCAGTGAGGACATTCAACAATTAGTCCACGTTCTTTCAATTATGACTGCATATGGCGTCATGTATATACAGTAGATGCAACAGGTTGTGAACATGTTATTGTTACAGTAAGTGACATTCAATGTATTGTTTGTTTCGTTAACATTTGGTTTGGCAGGGTTCATGTAATTATGTTTTTTACCTTGTTGATGTTGTATGTTAGGTTTTCATGTGTTGTGTTTTATATTGATGTTATTAAAATTATTTTCTCTCATTGTATTTGGGAGGCAATCCAGGCAATTGCTCAGGGAATACATCAGGGTATTCACAAACGATAGCAACATCAGCTACAAACACCTTCTGCTCCTTGAACTCAATGTGATGACGTATCTTTAGCAAGTAAAGTGTGTAGCAAAACAAAACTATCAATTCCAAGTATGGTGGATGTACCAATTGAACCTAGTATAGTTCATCTTTAATATATTGAATCCTATAGGAATTTAATCTTATGATAAATTGAGTCCACAATTGACTAGAAAGCCTTTAGCAGAGGTGGGATTTATGTTCTATCCTGATAACTTTTTTTATAGCTACTCGTACCACTCAATCATCACAGGTTCTTACTTAATTATTGCAGTTATCATTGAAGCTAACACTAGTAGTCTTGTGGTTATGTTAAGTCTGTCTGCTGAAGGAGATGTGTTCATATTTTTTGTTTCAATATCTAAAGTATTAAAAAAAAAATAATATATGCACTTTGTTGATCAGCCGGTCAATCTGGTACTTTTGTTGGAGATAGACTTAGTAATCTGTAATTGTTGTTGTGATTTATGATGAATAAAATACTGATTATAAGGGTTTGTATAAGAGATACATTTACAGTCTAAACCCTATATAGTTGCACTCTAATCCCTCTAATATATGGAAACACTCTAATATAAGGAAATACTAATATATGGAAACCCTCTAATATAAGAAAATACATAAGTTTCTAAAAGTTGGGAGTCTCGGACTTGAAAGGAATTTCCCTAAGACTTAGTGGCGTTGGGTTCGCGAATTTCCTCGAATTCACTGAGATTTGCATTTAAAATCAAGTGTTTGGGTCGCAGATTTCTTTAAGGATTTAAAATCCCAAGGTTTCTTAAAATTCATCATTCTTTGTTAATTAAAAACCTAGTCTCACCCGTTAGGATTTCAAATCTCAATTACCTTGCATATTTGAGATTAGTAAATTACCTTAAAAAATAATACAAATTCTTTGATAAAATTATGATGAATGAGAATGTTACAAAATACAAATCCTTTGACAAAGAATGCAGATCCTAAGTAACAAATCTGCAAACCAAACACCTTGAGTTAACTGTTAAAATGGTTGAATTTAACCTAATTTCGGGTGCAAATTAGTGTGCTGAGTCACAAACTCATAGATGTTTATTCATAGATCATCTCGAGAAATTTTTATTCTTTTTGTCCGTTTGTAAAGAGTAAATTTAATGACATGGGTGGCTCACTGGCACGGTGGGAGTACATGGATGGCTCGGTGGGGTGGTCGGTCTCGGTCAAAATCCAAAGCTTCTTTGATAGATAAGCCTTTTATGCATTTGCCTTGATGTATAATGAGTGTATTCTTATAATCATCATTTAAAGGTTAGAAATATGTTTTGTATTTCTTTATCATCATTCAAAGGTCTGATTTAATTAAAAGTGAAACTCAATGGGCTGTATTGCAACATTCCTGCCCAATCTCGAAAGAACAATCACATTTCACATACTATCAGGCGTTGAGCATTTTTTATGTAAACTAATATGAACATCGGTGCGCCTTTTCGCGCCTCTGTGCCTCTCCACTCCAACATACCCACCAGGTAATTTCTCCGTGGCATTTCGTCGAACACCTTTAGCTCTATGCCTCCCTCAGAGACCAAGTATCCGTTGAATTTGTTAACTATGTCTCATACTGATTGTATTGCAAAATTGGGTTTTCTTTTTGTCATTTTTCTGTGACAGGAACAATGATTTAGTTGGTGCTGACAATTTTGCTATTGAAAGCCATAGTATAAGCTACTCAATCAACACCGAAAGGGGGAAATTGATTCCAATTCTGAAGGATTGTTCCCTCAAAATCCCTTCTGGGCAGTTTTGGATGCTGCTTGGTCCTAATGGATGTGGGAAATCTACTCTTTTGAAGGTATTATTTCCGTAAAGTATCTAATTTGTTAATTTCTTTGACCTTTTTGAGGTTAAATAATTGTGTCAGAATTCGAATATAATGTCCCGATTTCTTTACTTTGGAAGGATTGCATTACTTTTGTAATCATCATACTTGACACCTTGCGTGAAAACAACCGTCATATTGCTAAAAATTCTTAAGAACCTTTGTGCTTGTGAACATGAACTTGTTTGCCATATTTCGACAGCTAAACTAGTTTCTTAAAAGCAAAATAAAGTAAAAGGTGTAAATTGGTAAAAATATGTTGATATTTTCAACTAGGGCAGACAAATTACCAAGAAATGTAACATAAGATACAAAAATTGACAATAAAGGTAGTGTGAAATATTTTAGGCCAACAAGGGTAACATAAAATTCAAATTTGACAAAAAAGGGTATATATGACCAATCAAAAAGGTAAAATTTGAATTTTATGCTTCATTTTTTGATAAAAAATAACATTTGATTGTCTTTTTTAGCCTAACATTTGAAGTTCATGTCCTTTCTCAGCCAAATTAGAATTTTTTATTATCTTTCTTGGCTCTTAGAATTTTACTTATTGTCAAGTTTTGTATTTTATGTTACCTTTCTAGGTAATTTTCCCTTTCAATTACTCGTTCTGTTTTGGGATTTTCTCAAGTTGGTTGTTGTAATACTATATGAAATGTATGTTAAAAAAATCTATTTTACAAGTACATGAAGTTTAAATTGAATTTGGTAAACGGTTCTCTTATTTGGTCGTTGCCCATAGAATAAAGTGTCAAGTAGAATGGTTACAAAACTAATTCACCTATTTTTAAGTTAAAGTGGCTGCTTTCCAACTTAAAGAATCATATGGGTTTGGCTGCTTTCCAATTTAAGGACTCGTGGGGTTGACCCGAATTTTCCGTGTCAATTTCGCGTCGACCCGCTTTTGACTCATTTTGTGTTTGTGTCGGGTTCATTTCACCTTTTCATGTCGTACTTGGGTCGTGTGAAAACTTACCAGCCTTAGGTTTTGAGATGGTGATTGCTAACGAAATTCTTTTTAAGTACTGAAAATGAAAAATCACTTGGGTGCTAAAATGGAGAGTAGTCTGTGTGAAATGCCGAGTTTATAACTACAAAACTACATTAAAGCAAGATAATGGGACCATTTTATAAAGTTTAAATGGTTAAACAAACTCATACTCCTGTATGATGTTATTTGAACAAGAATTCTAGTGATGATGGCATTATTATGTTCAATGGTGGTGTGTTGACGGTCATAGTTTGGTGAATGATTGTCTTGTATTATGTTTAATCCCTCAACATTTAAAGGAAAGAGAAACATGTCATTTAATCTCCTCTTAATGGTGGCAATCACCTATCAATCTTGTGATGATTGTTTGACATGAAAAGTTGAAGTAGGTATTATTTTTAAGACCAAATATTAGAATATTGGGTGCATCATTCATGGTGTTTTATACTGTAATCATGGGTTTCTGTTACAAGAGTTATATATTTTGTAACAGATCTTGGCAGGTCTAATAAGTCCAACTGATGGTTTCGTGCATGTGAGGAAACCTAGAAGTTTTGTCTTCCAAAACCCAGATCATCAAGTTAGTTTCTTTATAAACATTCTTATATACAATTTCTCTATGATCTTATTCTCAAGTTTTGTTTGTAGGTAGAGACAATAAATTGGGGGGTTCTAAATTTATTTGGTCATTTTAGCTGCATCTATGGGGGGCATTTTGTCAAAGAAATTGGTTACATTTGGGAGTCAAATTGAACATTATTGAACTATTGAAGTGATGTTATCACAAGATAGTTGGTGATAAGCACTGTAGGGGATATGTGATTTGATTAATCAAAGTGGCTTTGGCCTAGAGGTATCCAATGCACTCCCCTACCAAGCGGTTGAGGGTTCAAATCCCACTTGGAACAGGTGTAGTGTAAGTTACTAGGTTAAAAAATGTAGTGTGGTTTTTCAATAAATAATACATGACTCAAGTAATGAGAATACAAAAGGACATCTGTCCTTGCAAAAGGACCCCTCTATGATTGTTTATACTTGCAAGTGGATTATGTGAAGAGAAATCATGATTGCAAAGACCATGAATTAGGTGGTCATGCCTACTGTAGAAGCAGATGTGGCCTTTGGCCTTGGGCGATTCAACCTGACTAACGATGAAACAAAACTGAGAGTAGCAAAAGCATTGACCGCTGTGGGAATGTATGGTTATTTGCAGGTAGAGCTGATTGTTTCTTGTCTTCTATAGAAAACATATTTTTACATAAACAATGATTAAACAGACAAACATTATGTGGTTTTGCAATTGTCAGAGACCGGTACAAACTCTTAGCGGGGGTCAGAAACAAAGGGTTGCAATTGCTGGTGCTTTGGTTGAAGAATGTAAAGTATTGTTACTAGATGAACTCACAACATTCTTGGATGAAAGTGATCAGGTATGTGTTAATTTTTATTACCTTATTACTTTTCAAGCTTGGTTAACATGTGTTCTAAATTTTGAATATCACTCTGCTGTTATATGTACATATGAGCAATGTTTCGTCTCTTGCCAGAGCCTTTGTTCATATGGTTGAGAACCAACTCGATGCTACTATAATGCTCTTGAGCTTGGCTTGAGCAAAGAAACTATCCATTTTTGTTGAAAAAGGATATTACATCAACAAAATTGTGTTGTTGAGAAAACTCAAACATCTCCATGAAATATCTGAACACTCTCTATTTCATTCAACCTTCGTTCTAAATTCTGGAGTGAGCATGTGATCCATTCCAAGGATTTCAAACTCAACACCCTTGGATGCATGTTGTACAAACAAGGAAACACACCAATTTAAGGATAATAATGCAACAGTAATTTGGAGGAACTTCTTTTATTCATTCTAAAAAAAAGCAGTAATACTTTCTTTTTTAGAGGCTGCCCCCTCTCTTTCATCACACTTCTTATATGACAAAGAAATGAAATGCAAAGCATGTCTCATGGTGGATGTGTGGCCAACATGGAATCATGGGGTTTCCATAATCATGCATGTATTTAGAAATTGCATACCCATACATGCATTGATATAGGGATTGTATAACTATATCCCTCCACCCACATACATAGGTGGACGTGGTTGAGACTTGCAACCACTGAGACATTGTGCTTTGCAAGAATCGCATCCACTTCACAATTTTTTATTGTATGTTCTCCGACCTTTTTCTAGAGTGCCAAAGATCGTTCCCTGATCAGTAAGTTCTTACAACTGTCTACTTGATAAATAGATATCCTTTCTTCATGTTACATTATACTGGTGCTCTTTTCTCTCTCTTTCTTTGGTATATATACACACACTTATGCATAGCGACAGTAGCAATTGGATGAGATCAGATTTCTCTCTCAAATCCTTGCACATTCAACAGTTAGGAAATTTAATTTTCTGATCACCACCCGCTAGTTCACTAGTAACCCTCCAAATAGCTCCATCTGGAAAGGAAAGAATCGTAAAGAACATTCACCAGTGTCCAGTGTCATAGAAGATGATCAATCTACTTTGCATATACTTCTTTTGGCCAACTACTTGTGCAGTATTTTTTGGAAATGGATAAGAACCAACACCAATAGTTAGGATGATGATGTGTTTTGTTTGTGCTTTTAAAACCATGACATTGAACTCATGCCCTGAAATATTCAACGGCAAGTAACTTCGAATATAAATGCTCAGTTTGCTGCTCCTTGTTCTCTTGTTGAGTATGTGTGTGGCTGTGTGCTCAGGCTAAAATTTTGCATCTTTTAATTGAATTGTTGAGTTGTGAAGCTTCATTGTTGCTGGATATTAATGTAGCTTCTATACTTGTGGGAGTCAGAGGGCAAGAGTGCCTATGCGAAAATCTATTTAGGCTCAGGCCTGTATGAAAATCCCGGACCAGATATAGAAGTACAAATTTATCGGCTATGTAATTGTAAATGTTAATATCCAGAACCACATGTATTGTGTTCTTGTTTCATGTGTGACTTTACTTTTTGTGGCTGTGTGTTGTCCATATGTCACCATCCAGTATCCTTGTGGGTTCGCTGTTTTCCCAACATAATGCCTCGTAGTAGTAATTCGATCACTAGGAAAGATAAGCAGGTGCTTGCTTGTACTATGTGGAAATAGACAATCCCAGACTGCTAAAATCGTAAATTTAACAAATTACAGACTGTGGCTCCTCAAGGTCATCAAATAGATCAAATTATTCTAAATGTTCTATTTTTTGAAGGGCAACAAGTTCATTTAATAAAACAAACAAACAGTTAGAATCATCTAATAAGATATCTGCAACGTGCAGATCAATCTTAGATATTTTTTTGATAATCTTTGTGGACTAGTCTTTTTGATTCTTTGTTATTAACAATTGAAACGTCGGTTTATATTTGTGTCAAGTGGTCTAAAGATTAAAATTTTGATTAGATGGGAGTGGTTAAAGCTGTGAAGGACACCGTGAGTAGTTGTAAAGACGTAACTGCTTTATGGGTAACACACCGATTGGAAGAAGTGGAGTATGCTGATGGAGCGGTGTATATGGAAGACGGGAAAGTTGTGATGGTTGGTGAAGCATCGAGCATACTCGATTCTATTGAAGCTAGGAAAGCCTCTTATACCAACACCATTAACTCCTAAAACAACCATGTATGATGTTATTCTAATGTAACATAGCATCCCTAAATTCTCCTCATTCTGAAATTTGTTCTTTTGATTGCTATATCTAGGATAGTTGGGTTGTATTACCTTTTAAAGATAACAAATTATCATTATTATGTTAAAAAACATGTTTATATAGTTTTTTTTTTTTTTTTTTTTATCAGTTTACTATTATAGTCTTGTTATATACATTTTTTAAAGTATTAATCATGCAGGCTAACTTTGCATTCTGCAACTCCGATGACCACCTCCTCCTTTGACACTTTCTCCTCTGGTCAAACACACTAGAATTTTGATAATCCATTTATGTAGCATGCAAATATGAACTGAAATCATATGAATCCAAAAAAGAAGACACATTTGGAATCAATTTATACAAACTGAAATTGAATATGAAGAACGTGAAGAACACAAACCACATTCGTATATGATTAAATTCAAATATTCGTTTTTGAGTCTTCATTGGAAAACCCATAAATCATTCTTTAGAAAAATCATGTAATCGAAAATCCAAAACAAACTTGCAAAATCATTCGTTTCGAGTCTTCCTTATAAAATTGGAAAATCGTTCGATCTAAGATCTTTCATTTTCTGACACTAATCCATCGATTTCTGCCTTGAAATTGTCGATTTTGATGATTCATTTGATGAACCTTCGATAGAGGATCTTTGATTTTGAATCGATGGAGAACCTTTGATTATTGATCTACAAGGCAATTAAAGGGTGTTTGGTTTGAAATTTGTCAAATGAATTGAAAAATAATATAGAGGGAATTGAATGGGGTAGATGTTGAAAAGTAGAGGGACTTGGTTTTACCATGTAATAGGTAATGTCATGAACTAACGTAATAGGGTAGATGTTGAAGAGAAACATGTTATTTTGCTTGTTTTGGATCAAGAAAACAACTTTATACTTTTGTTTGATTTGGGTTTTTGGTTATGATCGTAGAACTTTGATTATTAATTTATGCATCTTTTTGCTTGTTTGAATGTTGCAATATTTAAAAAAAAAAAAAGTCAACATATATGAATGTTGTTTTTGGATTGAGCAACATATTTGGTGTTTATGAAATTTATTTTGGATTGAGCAACATATTTGGTGTTTATAAAATTTATTTCGGATTGATCAACATATTTAAAATAATCATGTATTTCATAAAAATCAAGATAAAAAACTAGTTGATAAGATTAAACTATTATATAAAATTTATTTCTTTTCTTTGTTTGTAACACCAAATAAGAGAATTGACCAACTGTTACATTTTTCTGTTGAATTCTCTGTTCTACCAAACAGAAGAAGCAATTCACATTCTCCAGACTAATTCTCTTTCTCTACAATTTCAATCTTTGTTGTCATATCTGCATTTCCATTCTCTGTACCAAACGCACCATTACTGTTTAGTTTGTAAAGTGTGATGAGTTGGGTTGGTGTACGGTAGGTGAGGTGGTATTGGTAAGGTAAGGTGGGGTTGCGGGTTATGGTTAGGTAGGTTAGCGTTAGATGGATGGGGTAGGATGAGGTGGATGAGGGGTACGGATGTAGGGTGAGTGATGTAGGATAAGGATAATGTAGGGCGGGATGAGTGGGATAGAGTAAGGTGGGGTATGGTTGGGTGAGATATGGTAAGGTGGGTCCGTAGGGTATGTAGTGTTGACGGGAAAAACGTATTATGAGAATAAAACATCAATTCTTTGTCTATTCAGTAGTAAAATAAATTTCAATGGAGGTGAGAAAATTTTATGTCAAAAGAAATCTCTTCCTTTTCTCTTTAGCCAACCAAACATACAAATGAATAAAACTTTCATTCCAATCAGTGGCGTAGCCAGAAATTTTCTTTCGGGGTGACCAACTAGTTTTTAAACATCAACTAATAAAAAATGATAAATATGTAATGTTCTAATAAATTTGTTTATCTAGAAAGTTTTAACCACACATAATGTTTTATTACATACAAAAAATTTTAACATTGAGTCTACACATCAATGAGTTGATTAATCACCTATTATAATATATATAGAAAATTTTAGAAAAATGACTTAACTCGGTTCTTTATTATTTAATATTTAAACACGAGTCTCAAGTGTTATATCTTTAATTGGTTACAAGAAACTATGAATATAAAAAAAGTTTAAAAGTTACTGCATATAGTAATATCATTAAAAAAGCTTAAATATACAATTCTAAATTAAATAAATTGATAACTCATCTAAGTAGATCTATTATTGCCTTTAAATCATGCAATTCAACAATTAACATATGGATTGCAAATGAACAATTCAACAATTTGTTCACAATTTAGAAAATCAATAACACCGTAAATTTTAATAGCATGAATTGTTTCTATAATATCTTTAGTAAATAAGTATATGATATGTGTTACCAATTTCAGCTCCACATAATGTATAACATATTTAATGTATTACAAATAGAATATTTGTTATGTAATTGGTTGAATAATATTTTTTTAGATAATTATATATTTTATTTGAAAAAACTGAAAATTATTATATTATTATTATAAAATTTAAGGTGAGTCATGGCATTCACCTAACTACCTATGTGGCTACGCCTCTGATTCCAATTCTACAGATTTCTTGAAGAGTCGAAACAAACACCCCTCTAAGGTTTTCTTCATTTATGCATATTTATGCATTGAACCCTTTGATTCGATGATTCCTGCTTACCCATGTTCTCTCTCTCATAAAAACCTAAAACTATAGCTTGGAACCGGTCATTTTCACAAGATTAGTAAGAAATATTATGGTAAAAAAAAATAATAATAATAAGAGAACAAACTGAGAAAAATATAGAACTTTGTTAGTGTTTTTTTCTTTCCTTGTTAAAACTCTTCTTTTCTTTTTTTTTTTCCTAATAATATCGCCACTGTCTTTGGACCCATTCAAGCAATGTTTTGTTTTGTCCACCTACTTGTATGTTTCTTAATTCCGATTTTACAATTCAGTCAGAGAGTTTATTTCTTCAATAAGCAGTTCAAGTTAGTTATTTGACAGAATGAGTATTGATTTGGGTGTAACCAAGCTTCAACTATTCGAATAGTTTGTTGAGTCAAACTCGAACATACTTGATTCATGAAGTTCGGGAATCTAATTCACTTATATACATTATTTTTATGTTATACATAAATAATTAAGTCGAGTAGTCTGTCAAGTACTCGAGTTAAATCATTAAACCATGAATTTATGTAAATTTAAGTATTTTTAATTAATTATTGAATTTAATCGAGTTTAAGTGTATCGATATATTTATCGAGCTCGAGTGTATTAATATATTTATCGAACTTGAGATTGAAATTTTAGTCTCGGGTAAAATTTTAAGCAGTTTCGATCTTGAGCTCGAGTCAAACCGACTTTATTACACCCTAACTATTCCCTTTTGACGAAGTGATAATTATATAGTCTGTTAAGTCGAGTTAAATCATTAAACCTTTAATTTGTATTTTAAAATAGGGAAAAAAATACCCAAAAAATAATTCATTTCCCAATTTTTACCTAAAAAAATCACATTGCCAAATTATCATCATTTTCGTTACCACATTTACTTGACGACCAATATTTACGTTACTTATACTTATTATTATTTATTTTAATGCATTTCGTTACAAAAGGTGAATTATCACGTAAAGTACACTTACTTTACGTTACCAAATCTCATTGTGTTTCTTCTCAAGAATAAATTTGGTAACGTTACGTTATTTTTTACCTTTTGTAACGTAATGCATTAAAAATTGTAAAAAAAAAAAAATACAATTCACGTAAATAGTGGTCGTCACGTAAATATGGTAACGTAAATAGTGTGTATTTTGGTTATGTGAGTTTTTTTTGGGTAAATTTTAAGAAGTGAGTTTATATCTTGGTTATTTTTGTAATTTTCCCATTAAAATATTTTCTAATTAACTATTAAATCGAATTAAAATCAAGTATATCATAGGGTTAAAGTCGTACAAATGCAACAAACTTTTTTCAATTTACCTAAATGACTAATTAACTTTTTTTACCGTATGGTAGTTGTACACCAAAATAACTTGTCGATATGGTACGTGTAAACAGTAACCATGTTGATATGACAGTTTTTGCTGATTCAAATGACAGCGTGACAGGTTTTTAATGACATGATGCTTACTTGGATATACCATATCAACATAGTTACTGGTTACACGTACCATATTGACAAGTTATTTTGGCGTACTACGTGGATTTACGTGGATTTTGATCTATATAAATAATTTTGAAAATCCACATAAGCATATAGATCATTTTCATAATTTAAAAAACACAAATATAAGGTAATTACCGGTAATCAAACGTACCATCTCAACAATAAATTTGAAGTACAAGTATCAATGAAATAAAAAAATAACTAGATTAGTCATTTAAGTTATTTCAGTAAAGTAAAATACATTTGTACCTTGAACTTGAAAATTTAGTCTCAAAAAAAGTTTTAAGCTTGAAATTTCAATCTCGAACTTTACACAGTTCAATTCGGAAAAGAACAGCTTCTTGTTCGGTCAGCCGACAAAATTCCGAAACCTTGTTGGCTGTTCCCTCTCACTTTTCTCTTTCACGACGCCTCCCATTCAACTCCCAGGCCGCCGGCGCACCTCCCTCTCCCCCAGCCCTCTGTACGCTCCCCACCCCCACCGCTGAGGACGAAGAGACGCTGCAGACCTTCCCCTCCCCCGGAGGACATCGCTGACGGGCTCTCCCGCCGCTGACCATCGTCTCTTCTACCGACAGGTACTGTACCTCGATTTTCTGTGGATATTGTTGATTTGATTGAAAGGAAGGCATAATTAGGGCTGTAAATAATTAAGGCATACATATGTAGCAGCAGACAGTAAATAATTAGGGCTGTTTTACGAAGGATTTTGTGGAGTTTGGTGCTGGCAGTTTGGTTTCATGGGCAAATCGAAGTTTAATCTTTCAGATTAGTTTGGATTATTTGTAATGTACCTGATGAGTGTAATACTAAAAGCTGATGTTTATAGATTTGGGCATTGTTGGAAGAAGGTTATCTGGTTAAAAAGAGATGCTTTGAAATAATTGTCATCGAATGAGTATATGCATTTGACTGTTAAGATTTTGTTCACAATTAATCGAATGTTGAAAAGAGATGCTTCAATCATAAGTTGTCAGGTTTATGATTTTTGGTTATGCTTCACTTTATAATTTGGTAGCACTAATTTTGTCCACTTATCAATGACCACTCCAATCTCACTTATCACATATGTAAGAACATGACCTTAGTTTCAATGTTATATTTTGCTATTTTCTGATAAGTGATAACCTTATTGCACTTCTGTGTTAATTCATTGATGTTGGAGTCTGAGTTGAATTACTTGTATATAGTTCATTAGCTTATTAGGGCAATAATCTTGATACTTTCTTTTCCAGTAAATTGGATCGCATTTAGCTCTCTTGATATTTTGTCAATGTCGAAACCATTATATCTGACTATCTGTATTTATAGATAGTTTTAAATATATAATCTGCAAAAAAATGACCAGTATACTGGTATAGAAAGTCAGTAGTTAAATACTCAATCCATCGGTTATAGACAACAGTTTTATTAGGATGCAAATGAAGAAAGAGCGGTGATGCATAAAGTGGCTGAGTTTTCATTTGTAACCCTTGAAACGAAGACATTGTGTATGCTTCCCCCAATATGTGTTGCCTCTTTTCCAATGTATCTTCTGCATTTCAGGCTTTCAGGCATTAACATGGTACAATTGCAACATCAATTCTAATTTGTGATCTTGCAATTCAAATACATGGAACATCGGTTTGCAAATTGCGATATCGGTACCAAAAGTGTGATAGTTTTTGCATGTATAGCGGTGCAGGAGATCTCTGGCATCCACATTCTGTTCCCAAGTTGGACATTTATTGAATGTATAAATTTAGGGGAAAACAGTATATGGTGTTAAGTTTCGTAACTTGTGAAATTTTAAATGGTAATAACTAAAAAATCCAATCAAATTCGGATATATAATTGGAAAGTTTGGCTGTAGTGCTGCTGTTATATTTTTTTAATCTTATTCCAATTTGCGAGCAATGAAGTAAGAACATTGCCATTCTTTTCATAAGGTTTGTGATATCCATGTTTTGCAGATTCTTGATTCAGAAAATGCCCAAAAAGAGTTCATCTAAGACATCCAAACCAGGACTACAGAACCCTGCTGTAGCCAGTTGGGACTCACCCAAAAAGAGTTCATCAAAGGCACCTAAATCAGTGCCACTGAAACCCGTTGCAGCGAAGGAAAAACCATACTCTACACCCGGAACCTTTGGACAGGAAATAGAGGAAATCTTCTCCAAGAAAAGAAAGAAACCCGAGCAGGAGAAAACAAGAAAAGTGGCTGAAGGCGGTACCGGAAAGTCAGGCAAATTGGATAAAAAAACGAGTAAAGATTCCAAAGACGATGCATCTATGACCCGAAAGAAAAAAAAGAGTAAATCCGGAGGCTCTAATGTGGATATGTTCGAAAATGAACAACCAGCTAGACCCAAGAGGAAAACTGCAGACGGTCTAACAATATACACCGAAGAGGAGTTAGGGATCGGTAAGTCAGAGGCTGGAGGTACCCGTCTCTGTCCTTTCGATTGCGATTGTTGTTTCTAAACTTGTCATAGTTTTTGATAACGTATCAAGTCAGTCATGTTTATTGTGGGAAATGTCAATGGAAGCCCAAGATGGTTTTGACTTGTATAATTTATTTGCTTTTGAAATTCTTTTATTTCCCATTATTCTCGTAGTTTATCCCGTTTTTCAATAACAAATATATAACAAAATTGGATTAGAACTTTGTGATTGTTTATATAAAAGCAAAACAGAGTGAGTTTTAGTATATTTGTTTTTGTTTCCAGATGAAAGAGGAAATTACAAGAACATATAACAAACTAAAAGTAGTATTACTTACACACTCATGATACCCCCCATCAAAACATATCTAGGGAAAGAATATTATATAAAACTCTTAACCAAACTTTTTGTTATTTCCTAGATTAGGTTTTCATCAAAACCTACTCAACAAATACTTTAATAGAGACATTATATTGATAAAAAGTTTAGACGTTACTTCTTTAAAAAAATTTCTCACGTTATCTTAAAATAAATAAAATAAACTCAATTTTATATGCAATTGTCCAACACAGGGTTCTGTAACGATTCAAACCAAAACAAAATAAAAAGTTGAAAATAAAAACGAATAACGGGATAATTCGGTGACAACGGATTTAATTTTTATAATGATAAAAATAGAAACGAGACCAACCGGAATAGATAAATTATAACCAAAATCAATCCGTTTAATATAATCTTGGTCCAGATCCAATACGACCGAGTTTAGAATTCTACTATCTCGTAATTAAAGAATAACAAACAAGTCATAGTATTTTTTTTTTTTTGTATGAGGGCAACATATCATAAATATAACAATAACGAAAACGAATACACATTTCATTAATGTATGTGTTGACGATGCAAAGCAAAAAACAAAAGAAGCTGTTTACTGAAGTACATATTCTAATAGTAAAGAGTCAAAGACTAAATACCTAAAGAAAATCTCACTGGATAAATGCGTGCCAACATGAGCAATGAATATAACTCGAACTTGAATAGAAGTAGCTCACGAGGACCAATTGGAAGTCGCCAATTGTTGCAACTTAAAATTGTTGTTGGCAAAACAAAGATGATCCTCACGGCCTAAATCAAAATACTTTTGAAAGTATAATATCTAACTCAAAACATGGATGAAGTTACGTTAGTATGGTAACCGGTAGTTTCCGGTTTTTCATTTTATCGGACTACCAAATCGAAATACTTTAAAAAATATATATCCTATATATGCAAAAAAAAAAAAAAAAAAAGAGCAACCTAAATTTAAATAATATTAAAAGTATGCAACTATTTAAAAAGCGAGTAAACATTTGGATAGAGGTGTCAACCGGCCAATTTAAAGAAAGGGGCTGACGACAAACTGACAAAGTTTTTACGTAATATTGAAATTTTTTGTTCTAAAAACAAATGATTTGGTACACCGTTTTATAAGATTTCATTGTTGAAAGGATTTTATGCTCAGTTTAATTTTTTACTATTGATAATTTTGAGCCGAAATTGAACTGCTTTGGCACAATAGTTAGCAGCTGACTCTAGTCGGTTGTTTAGTTGGAATATAAAAACAATAAAAAAAAATGCACAAGTCAAGAATACAAAATCAGAAGGAAGAAAGCGTCAGCCATGGAGGCCTTTGGGTATTACGACTTCGAGCGTGTTACCTGCCGACTTTGAATTTCGAAAGTCAAAATTAATACGAATTAATTGAGTGATTAGTTTTCGGCCACGAAGCAAATCTCCATCGATGATTCTCCTACTACAACTACTACTGCTGCTATAGTTTCATAAGTATTTCTCTTGATCCTGCCTAATCTCATTTTCTGAACGAACCCTCAAAAAAACCTAATCTCAAGATCAACAACGGTTTGCATATTCAACAATATGAATGCAGCAACGAGCTCCAATGCTCTCTCCGGCATCAATATCTCAAAATCTAACACCTCCAAATTCAGACACTATTCTTCTGTGTAAGTTATTGTTTGATCGTTGATTGTTTATATATCATAATGTATAAATCAACACTGGATCGTCTGATCCGTATGCTGTTTAGTTTATTGATTTTTAGGGATCAATCGAGTATGAAATGAGAGAAGAATTAATTTGGTTGACCATAAAATTTCTTTCGGTCTCGTAACATTTTAGGGGAAGTATAACACGTACGTTAATATTTAACGTGTATATATATAGCAAATTGAAATCGTAGACGGTGGATCAGAAACAAAATCCGAACAAAATTGTTTTTAGCAATAGGCATCTTACATCAGGTTCTGAAACAGCTTACCAGGTGGCCTTTGGCGTAAGCATACTGAAGGTGTTTAAACTCGACCAAATTGTTCTATTTTGTACCTTTTTTTTTTTTTTTTTAAATTAAAGAGACGTATTTTAACAGGGTTCAGCTTCTAAACTTTGTGCATTGAGTTTGTCATCTTCTTGTCTGTTGTGATTGTTCAGTATTAAATCACAGAACAATGGTAATCTGACTAGCGGCCCAAATAGAAGATATCTGAATCACTTGCTTTTGCCCATTCATGATCTCTATGTTAGCATTCCTATGCAATCTTTGACTTCTATCTCTTCCCTCCTTTCTGTTTGCTCCGTTTAACATCATCTGTGACTATAACTCTTCCAAGTAAGCATCTATAAGACATCATGTAGTCTCTAGCGCCTCATTGTAGAATAACAAAACTAAAATGATAAAAATTTTGTGCAACTCAATGTGGATAGTAGTGGGGTTTAGATTCATAAGTGCCATCTATATGATGATTGACAGGCCATGATGGGGGAATTTTTTTTTTTGGCAAATTCACCGTGTTAAAGTTATGGGCAGAGATATCATTGTCTCTACTCTCGACCACTATATATGTACTGTATACAAAGTAGAGTTTATGGTTGTTGATGACACCCAAAATGTGCAGAATTTAGACCCTTGATATTTGTTGGAGTAACCATTCACTTTTCATCACACTTTGTTTCTCACAATTAAACTTTAATTTTCTACTTGCAGCCATGCATGTGAAATAAAATGCCAAACATCTTGGATCTCTAGTACCGCTGAAAGTCCCTTCCCGAACTTGCAATTGCATACACCCATTCAGAATAGAAGTTTGTCCGGAAATATCTTTTGCTCGGCAGGGGCATTGACACGTCCTTTGACTGCTAGGGAATCTGATTCAAATATCAAGGAGGATAAGGTTGGAGTACTTCTTTTGAATCTTGGAGGCCCAGAGACTCTTCATGATGTTCAGCCCTTTTTGTATAATCTATTTGCAGACCCGGTATGTTCGTTGTTTCATGCAATTTCATTTCTACATCTGTGTGATGCTAACGTAATTTCTTATGTTTCTGTGGTACTAATAAATATTGAAATATTCGGATAGGATATTATTCGTCTCCCAAGGATGTTTCGGTTCTTACAACGACCCTTAGCACAACTCATATCTGTACTACGGGCACCGAAAAGTAAAGAAGGGTATGCTTCGATTGGAGGTGGTTCACCTTTGCGAAAGATAACAGATGAACAGGCAAGATAATATAATGTGGGAAAAATCTTTATGTTAATAATCGATTACCTTAAAATTTTAAGTTACATATGAAGATATGATATACCAAAGTGATGCCTTTGCCTTTCTATGTTGGATTCCTATATATATTCATCACACTTGTTTGCTGCAGGCTAGTGCTCTTAAGATGGCGCTTGAAGCAAAGAAAGTACCTGCAAATGTATATGTAGCAATGCGTTATTGGCACCCATTCACTGAGGAAGCTGTTCAGCAGGCAAGCTTTAAACTTTCAAATTTTCAAACAATTCCAATTTTATAAGCTGGGGTCTCTGGGGTGGGAGTGACAATGCTGATTGTTTCTTCTAGGTCCCAATTGCATTAGGTTCTTGTCTTTTTCTTGATCGGCTTGAGTAGAATTTGCTGGATTTAACTGCCAGCATGACATTTTCTCAGTAATTATGTCATCCCTAGGGTTTTCATATGTTGTCACATTCATCTCTCTTCTACTCTGTTTAATTATGTCATCTTTAGGGGTTTTTTATCCTGCTGTTATTCTTTTCTTTTTTTTATCCTGTTGCTATTCTTACTTTCCAAATTCCATTTTCATTCTTTATTTTTTATTTTTAGGGATAGAATGGTTCACTTGGAAAAAATTTAAGGTCATATTAACTATTGCAGATTAAGAGAGATGGAATTACAAAACTTGTCGTGCTTCCTCTTTATCCTCAGTTTTCTATTTCTACAACTGGTTCAAGTATCCGTGTTCTTCAAAGTCTCTTTAGGTAAACTTATGATATCATTTTCTGATTATAAATTGGTTCTCTTTTTTATTTATTTTTTTTCTTGCAGTTGTTTATTTTAGCACTATTTTGAGCACACTTGTAATCTCTGCAGGGAGGACAAGATTTTGTCAAGACTTCCTGTTGCTATTATCCAGTCTTGGTATCAGCGTGAAGGTTATGTCAAATCTATGGCTGACTTAATTGAGAAGGAATTGCAAGGTTTTGGTTCGCCTGAGGAGGTAAGTTAGTTTTTAGATTGCTTGTGGTCTTTTGCATTTAGTGGTGTAACCGAGTTAAGTCGATATAGTGTCAAGCTTGAGCTTGACTGGGCATTAAAAATAGAAGGTTGACACTTCTATCACTTGATTGATACTTCATTTTCAAGCTCAATCTCAACAATGTAATTGATACTTTCAAGATTGGCTTGACTCCATTTGATTCTATATTAGAAAGGAGAATTGAACATAAGCTTGAGTCGAATTATTCTATAGTGAAGAAGGGTAATTGTTTAAAACTTTGAATATATATACACAAATGTTTGAAATGTATTTACACATTAGCTCGAAGAGGTTTGTGAGCTTTACGGGTTAAGTATTCTGATACTTGAGCTCCACTTGAAAGCCTACTCTAGTCTCTAATAGGTCTAGAGCTCTATTCTACTTTAATTTAGTTGATTTTGAGTATTTCTCGAGTAGCTCGGAAGTGTCGCTTGACACGATTACACTGCTACCTTTGATGATTAGTGGGATCATGACTATATGAGAGCTACAGATCTAGACTCAAATTTTGGTTTTTTAACTTCCGTTTCGGTCAAATTTGTAGGTAATGATATTCTTCAGTGCTCATGGGGTGCCAGTTACTTATGTTAGAGATGCTGGGGATCCATATAAAGATCAGATGGAGGAATGCATTTACTTAATCATGCAAGAACTCAAAGCAAGAGGAATCGACAATGACCACAAACTGGCTTATCAGGTCATTTATTTTTCGTACTTTCATGAGTATTTTTATTTGATAAAAAACACACTTGGCTCTTCTTTTACTCATTTATTTTTAATTATTTGACGGTCTTGCCCCAAAACTTCCTTATCTTCTGCTCTCTGGAAGATAAATGGAACTAAAAAATGCTAAAACAATCTGGCTTCTATTATGGTTCATTTATTACTTTCCATGGTTCTCAAATGTCTGTTTTTTACTTTTTCTATATCAGAGTCGAGTTGGGCCGGTTCAGTGGTTGAAGCCATACACGGATGAAGTACTTGTTGAGCTTGGAAACAATGGTGTAAAGAGTCTCCTTGCAGTTCCTGTTAGGTAAGTAGGTAACTATTGAAACACAGTGCTTTCCTAGTGATCTTTCTCTTAATTTGAGATAAAACGTCTGATATGTTTTACCCAAATGTGCTCCAGCTATAGAAACTAATTCCTTTATTAGCTCAACCATGCTGTTTGATTATAGAAGTAAATTTGGTCGCAGTCCATATTTTACGTACCGATAAATGTGTCAATTGTTACCTTTCAGATTCTTTTGTGGCTTCAATTCTGTCTTGTAAATTTTTTTTTTTTCCAGTTACGCATTTCTAATAAGGTGTTGCTGATTGTTGAAATGTCTTACCATGAACCATTGCCTTTTTACAAGGATATCCAATGAAAGTCAAGACATTCCTTTTTTTGGGGGTAGTATATCACTAAATAAGTAAATAGTAATTGGTACTTTTCCATTTGTCACACTTGGGGTCATATTACTTTTTTCTTAATGTTTAAGTCGTCGTAATTTTAAATTTTGTCTTAAATCGGTTATTAGTGACACTTTATACTGGCACTTTTGTTAAGCAACTAGTCTTGGAGACTTTATTTATAATAATGACCGATTTGGAACAGGTTTCAAAAGCATATTGACTTAAACGGAAAAAAGTAAATACGATGACGTAAGTTAAACAAATTAAAAAGTACGTTATTGAATAATGATAAAACCCTTTTACCAAATGACTTGTAGATCCTCTTATTATCATTGCATGCAGGGAATTGATCCTGTTTGGTCCAAAAGCAAATGATTCATTAATGTTGTCTCCAGTTAAGAATAAATTCAGGTTTTGATATAAAGTCGAACACCTTATTTAAATTTTATGGATAATGTATCAAAAGGTCAGCTAAATATGCAAAAGGTTTCAAAAGTCCTATGTCATTTATGTCAAATTTGGTGTAAATTTACCATCATTCCTAGACTTTATGAAACATTACAGTTATTATGGGTTGGCAGTAGACTAGTAGTACATAGATCCACACCTTGACCTGCTCACACACACACACACACACACATGCATACAAGCACGTATTGTTAATCCTTTATTTTAAGGTGGTGTATGCTTTTGTGACATCCAGCTTTGTGAGTGAGCACATAGAAACACTCGAAGAAATAGATATGGAATATAAGGAGTTGGCCCTTGAATCTGGTGTTGAAAATTGGGGCCGTGTCCCTGCTCTCGGCTGTACCTCTACCTTCATCACTGATCTGGCGGATGCGGTGATCGAAGCCTTACCTTCTGCTGCAGCAATGACAACGTCCACCAGTGATGGCGAGCCCAATAGTTTCAATCAAGATCCAGTTAAGTATGCCATCAAGATGCTTTTTGGTTCCTTTTTAGCATTTATATTGCTAGTATTCCCCACATTCAAGAATCATAATGTTTAGAAGAGTTGAGAGGATCAAATACCAAAGTTGTTTTTGAAGGAAAAAAAGAGATTAGAATAAAGAGAAGACGTAGTTTATAATATACAACAGTCGGGAATTTTGTTACATTTTACGGATCAAATATGAGCCTTTTATTGTATTTCTATAACTGTGATGAAAAAGGAGACCTGGTGAAGGGAAGAAGTTGCTTCACTTTGGTATGCTTTGTTGTTTTTGAAATGTTGCGAACGTGTGCACGAAAGGACCAAAGATGGAATCCGATTAGCGGTTTTGGTTTTCATGATGTTTGTAAAGATGATGTTTTGGTTTTCATGACCAAGGCTAGCGGTTTTGGAAATCCACTGGAAGCAAATGCTTTGCTTGCAACTCATTCGTTCTGGGGACCAGAGAATATATGCATCGGTTATCATCATTTCATTTTACCAAAATCAGGGTACAAACTTATGATTATTCCTTGTTTTTTTTTATGAGAAACAAACAATATAATTAACAAGGTTGTGACAAAGAAAAAGCTAAAAACGTATCGAAATAAATTAATAAACAGAAGAATCTTTTATTATGACTTGACTTTAGTTTACCTAATTTTGGTTGATCCAATAAATTTTAGTCTGGATCAATTTAATCAAATGACACAAAATTCATACTTGATGATTGATTGATCGACTGTGTGACATTCGAAAAATTCGATCGTTGGGACCATTTATCATAAAGGTTTGAGCCAAAAGCTTGGATCAGTCTAGAGATGAGGGGTTGTTTGTTTAGTTCTTAATGGAATCATTAATAAGTCATTTAAAGTTCTGACCCCCAATAGTGAAATTGACTTATCAAGCAGAGAATACATGCAGCCAAGAAACAAACATTTGGCCATTTTCCTTCCCGTCATCTTTGGATTTTGCTTCTTTTTGTTCATTTGTTATGTATGCTATCATCATCACAAGTCTACCTCGAAGAAAATTCAACCAGAAACAAAAAAAAAACACACGGAGATGTTTGCTTCGTAATGAAAAATGATGGAAAGATTGCATATGCAGACTTCATCACGGCTACAGAGGATTTTGACCTTAAATACTGCATTGGAACCGGTGGTTATAGTAGTGTTCACAAAGCAAAACTAGCTAATGGTAAAACATTTGCTTTAAAAAAAACTACACAGGAATGAAGCCGAGCAACCAGAATTCGACCAGAGTTTCAAGAATGAGTTAACCAACCTAAGGCACAAATACATTGTAAAACTCTATGGTTTTTGTTTGCATAACAAATGCAACCTCCTTGTATATGAATACCTCGAAAACAGGAGCCTGTTTTATGCTTTGAGTGATGTTGATTTCGCTGTTAAATTGGATTGGAATAAGAGAGTGAACATTATCAAAGATGTAGTCCATGCTTTGGCATACATGCATCATGATTGCAACCCACCTATCGTTCATCGGGACATATCAAGCAACAACCAGAGCCGTCTCTTAGATATCGGAGGCCTGTGCAATAACTATAAAAGAGACCCTATAAACTTAAAATTAATATTAGCATCATCAACATTAGTCTTATTTTTAAAAAAACTTATTAAGAGCCCCACTTTGAGACTTAACAAGGTATTCAATTCGTTTTTTTTTTTTACGTTTTTCATACCCAGACTCGTGTTTTCTTATCCAAGAAGACATAAAAGTTTATAAAACGGTTAGGAAAATGTTGAAAGAATGAAAAGATACAACCTAATGGTGACTTATTGGGCTTTGAATTTATGTTGTGACTTATTGGGCTTTGACTTCACAAACACTACACATAAACATACCCTAAAAAAATTGTGGCCCTTTGGATTTTGGGGCCTTGGGCAGAGACCCATTTTGCCCTCCCTCGTCACCGGGTCTGGCAACAACATTCTCTTGAATTCATAAATGGAAGGATTCATTGCCGATATTGGAGCAGCCATATTGCTTGAACCCAATTCATCAAACCAGACAGTAAGCACCCTGGAGAACTCCTTTCGTCCGTGAACATGAACAATTCTACAGGTACATCATTGGAGGATATATCGGACAAGCGACAGACTGATTGAAAATGAGATTCTTCAAGTTTGTGATGTAGCACTTGCTTGCATTCTCACTGATCCAAAGTCTAGGCCGAGAATGAGAAACGTGTCACAAGAATTATCGTGTTGAGTTGAGGCTGGGTATCCCCCAGCTTCTTCAAATTCATAACCATCCTCAATACTTCTGTTTACCATTTCAAAAGGTTCAAGCAGAAAGGCAAGCTTGCTAAACCCCATTGCACATGGAAAAACCTTAGGGGTTACGGAATGAAAATTGAAGGACTTATAATTTATTTTAGTATATATGTATATTTAGATTACATAGAGAAGGGACTAAAATTTATATTAAATTCAATCAAATTCTATAATTAAATGATTTTGTTATTCCTTGTCATTTATAAATCAATTTAGGGGGCGTTTGGTTCGCAGATTTTTTTTCTGGGATTTGCATTTTGTCAAAGGATTTGCATTATGCAGCATTTGCATTTGTCAGGATTTTGTCAAAGAATTTGCATTATCTTATAGAAAAAATTTGCTAATCTGAAAAATGCAAGATAACTGGGATTTAAAATCCTAGGGGGGAGGCTGAGATTTTCAATAACAAAGAATGGATCTGCGAACCAAACACAGTATTTTAAATGCAAATCCCAGTGAATCCCAGGAAATTCGTGAACCAAACGCCCCTTAATTTCTAACATGACGCAAGTCTTTACTAATTCATAAATCGTAATTGTTAAAATATTCATGTCTTTCATCCGAAAGTTGGAGGACAACTACTGATTAGTGACATTCCTTGTCATTTCCAGCCAATAGTAACAAACAAACTAAAAAAAATTCTAGAAGTCTAAGAAAAGAATTACATTTTATTAATAATCCTAATTGCATTACTAAAAATTAATTATATTATTTAGCAGATTATATATGGGCTTCTTATCTCTTTGAACAACAAATGTTAGTGGTTAGTGATTAGCACCATTGTTACACCTTGAGAGTGAGGACCAAACCCCACACCTCCACCTAAGTGGAAACGCCATTGGCAAGGCTTGAACTCGATATCACAACCAAAGGGAACCCCTCCTACCTTTGGTGGTGGCCATTTGATCTATGTCAAGTGGTTATATATGGGCTTCTTATTAGGGGCGGACCTAATAAGTAAATACGGGTGTCACTCGACACCGATAAATTTTTCATAATACTGAGTTACGTATGTATCAAAAACTCGAGTGACACCTAAGATTTTTTTTGAATGACACTTATCAAAAAATTTATGAAATTATAATATACATATCTAATTTATATTTGTTGCTTTTTTACTCAAATTTATTGAAATATTACTGAGTTTTAATCATAAAATTTTTATAAAAATTTAATCATAAAATTTTTATAAACAAGATAGCCCAAAAAAATATAGCTCAAAAAAAATATATTGAAAAAAATATAACTCAAACCTTTTGGAACCCTTAATCGTTTTCTTCCTTCCACACTGCACGGGCTTCACCCATCTGGCATTCTGGCTTTCTGAGTTCTGACCGACCGGTGACGACGCCTAAAAAAATATATATGTTTAATTTTCCGAATATTTACTTAGTTAAGGTTAATGGACAAATTAAATGTGAAGTGTTTATTTTTTAATTTTATTTGATCAATAGTTAAACTTATTTGTTAACTCTTACAAAAATATAGGTTAATGGACAAATTTTTGAAAAGAAAGTTTTAATTGTATCGTACTAAGTATTTTTTTTAATTAGAAAAAACTTGTTATTTGTTATTTTTGTGTGACAATCTGTTTTGGTGACCCGATCCATCATTAAAAATATTTCAAAAATCTAAGTAATAAACTTGCTCGAAAAAGTGACACCGATAACAAATAATCCTAGTTCTGCCCCTGCCCTGCTTCTTATTACATACAGTAGCCTGTTATCGTAAACAGCACGTGTTAGGTTTCAAAACTGCAGATTTGAGGAATCTACCACCGCTATACAAAATCAAGCAATCGAACACACCAAGGGATGAACAATCCACCACACTAGGGATGTAGAATTAACAATCAACCACACCAGTGATACACATGCCAATTTGATCCTATATATATGCCAATAAAAAGAAGTCCAGTGCTTCACACCTTGGTCGCCCCAACGACTAGTAGCACCAAGCGAGCACCTCATCAGGTCACTCCGCCTGAACAATATAAAGGCGCCTAGCCTGAAAACGCCTCGACTCAAGGACTTGGTCGCAAAGGTGTGCGCCTTTAACAAAACACTGCTCAGCTCAGTTCAATCATTTTTATTCGATTGGTTCCATTTGGTACCCATATGGACTGATCCGCTTCAGTTTTGTGCCCTTGCAAACCCTTTTTTTTCTCAAGACACGATCTTGGTTATAACTTATCACATATATAAAGAACCAACAATAACTGATGAAAAAGTTCATGCAAAAATAAAACATGTCTGAAACTCTGGTAGATAGGTGATTCGCCCATAAACAAAATCATTAAGCAAGAGACAACATCCTCAGTATCAACTCCATTACAAGCCTGCATAACCTAACTTAAACCTATCGATGACTAAAATCACCATAGAAGAATCTCAATTCTGCTGTGGTGAGGCTTTCGGAATAGGTTGAGGAGCCTGGGATGCTGGAGCAGCTGCATCCGAAGTATAAGCAGGAGGTTGCTGCGGATAACCGCCGCCATAAGATCCATATGCGGGTGGTTGCTGTGCCCCATAACTCGGCTGTGCAGCAGCGGGTGGTTGACCATATGGTGGTTGGTTATATCCTGAAGTAGCATAAGGGCGCTGACCACCAGCATCTGGCTGACCATATCCACCAGAATAGGGAGCTGGCTGACCATAGCCAGTTTGCGCAGCAGAATTGGGTGACTGCTGCCCGTAAGCCGATTGACTGACCGGAGGCTTTTGTGTTGGAGGTCCATAACCACCATACCCGGAAGGCTGAGTGCCATAAGGATAACTTGGGTTTTGGCCAGGCGGCTGAGTGTAACCAGATTGAGGTGCGGATACTGGAGGAGTTTGATTAGCATTGTTATCTACCTGAGATCCATATGCAGCAGTTTGCCCATCATTAGTTTGGCTTGCAACACTATAACCAGATGTCGGATTACTGTAACCATGTTGATCATATCCTGCCTGTGGCTGCGCATATCCCGATTGAGTTCCAGATGAATACCCTCCATATGCATCCTGGCCATAACTTTGACCTTGTTGACTGTAACCATAAGCTGACGTATCCGTGGTGCCAGGCCCACCGGGTGCTTGGGTCTGTGGAGTTTGTTGCTGACCATAGTAATCATAAGCACCACCTCCCTGAGTAGTTTGTGCAGCACCTGACTGGTCCCAGCCAGTGGTATACCCACCTGAGGTTTGTTGTGGGTAACTAGCATATGGTTGTTGAGTATATTGAGTAGGTTGACCAGGGTATCCTCCAGATTGTGCATAGCCATAACCCTGTTGCTGCATTTGAGAACCAGGAGGTGCCCAATTTGTGGGAGGTCGAGCTTGATAACCTTGCTGAGAGTATCCACCGGCCATCGAATTTCTTTGACGATTCTGCAGAAGAATTATCATCTCAAATAAACCAAGAAACCACATTGATTCTTGATAAAAAAATTAAGGAAAAAAAAGTGTGGGGGAATAACTAGCACACATATTTTAAGCATTAAAGACAAGAAAGAGAATAATTATGCATTTGATTGTGATAAGACAGGTACAGCTGCCTTGTATACTCATACTAAGTCGTTTTGTAAGTTAAGTGACTAAGTTTGTATTTGTCCTAGGTCGAGTATTTGAAAAAATACATTGCTATCACATGTTTTGAACCTATATGTAATAGAGGCATCAACATCATATGAAAATTGTTTATTGAACACTACCATTGAAAATTGATTATTTAACAGTAATTTAGAATTAGACATATAAAAGTTTATTGAACACTATCATTGAAAATTGATCACTTCTTTATCTAATAAATCATAGATCATGATCCATGCAAAATACCAAGCCCCAAAAATAAGGGCACAGAAATAATACACTCGAAGACGATTATAAATTTTAACTTATTGTTTTATAAACAAAAAGTCTTGGCACCTTTGTATACATGTACATACCTCACTGATTACTTCATTAACCATTTGTTTTGCAGCCTCAATCTGATCACTTGATCCATCTATCTGTACGGTCCTCTCTGTAGACGTATCACCAGGAGGCAGGTGTAGTGGTATCACCTGATACAATGTGCATCATATTCAGAAGATTAGAAGGTGTATAAGTGTAACTTATGAATCACTTGAATGGAAGAGGATTTTTTTACCTTCAAACAGAAGATAAAAAGGTACGATAACTGATGCACAAAAGTTAATATGTTGTCGACTTAAATTTAACATACTGAATACACCCACCTCAAATATAACGTTAATATACTTCTAAGAACTTAAAGATGACTCTACTAACATGTCTATCTTTATTTTTTGATAAAAGAATAAAAGTGTGCCTCAAAGAAGAAAAGGTACAGCCGTACAATGGTCAATCTGCTAACAGGATCCTAAATTCTGAGGTCAAACCGCATGAACAATGTAACAACATTAATAACTTTAAGAATTGAACAGACCTGAATACGAGCTCCTGTACTGGCTTGCATATTTTTAATGGTCTCACCCCCTTTACCAATAACAAGACCAACCTGTACACATCCAAATTACAGAACATTACAAATGAGAGCCGCTTAAAACAAATTCCCAAAAAATTATTTATTTTTGGTTATAGAATACCTTGTTGTTTGGAACTTTCATCACAAACTGTTCGGCTCCGCCTGGCTGACCACTCACCCTTCGAGAAACTATACCAGAACCTCCCGACTCAGCCTGTTTCTCAAAGTAAGTTAAAGATATAAATACATGTATGTCAAAAGCCTGGTACAGCCTAGTAACATGTTAGAGTCATTAGATAAAATTTAAGTAGAACACCATGATATTTTCAACATTAAAATAGGCAGTAATATAAACCCTGCTAGCATACTATCATGGGTACATAAAACTAGCCTTGTTGACAACTGAAAGAGGAATAAAATTAAAACAAGAGCAGGTACAGGTGATGAGAACAGCATATCATAATTGGGAACTCATAACACTACTTAGTATAAAGATAACCAAATATATACCTCAGCAAGAACATCTTTTATCAACTGCTCGGCCTTTGCTATAGATTCTGCAGAGCCTGTAAGCTCAACTTCTCTAGTAAGTGAATGTGGGTCTGCATCCATATCCCTAGTAACCTGGATCTTTGCTCCGGATTGTAGCTGAAGATACTTAATAGTTTCCCCAGCTTTACCAATAATAACGCCAACCCTGCCATTTGGTATCTCAATTCTTTTGCTTGGGTTTCCATACCCATAAGAAGAAGGCACTGAAGGTGCAGTATTCAACATGGACTTCTGTCCTAAATCTGCATTCATTAAAACATAGATCCATAAGACTAATCTAACTGAGCAGCAATAATGGTTTTGAAAAACCAAATAAGGAGGATGGCCTAACACACGTGAACTCAAATGGGGAGAAAACAAAAAAAAAAAAAAAAAAAAAAAAAAAAAGTTTCTCTTATGAATACATGAGAACATTAATATGCCTCTGTCAAAAATCTATCTAAACAACTAAACGCAAACTTATGAGACTAATAAACAATTCCAACAGAGGGGACTCATCAATCATAGAAAAAGTTTCAAGCTCAAATGCTTGCTACATTTTGAAATTAACCACAGTACCAGAATAATGAGAACTTAAAAAATACATGTCCTTCCGATGCTATACTGCTTGGTAATATCATCTCCATTTTCCATATACATGTAATGTACCATCTTGGACATTTAATCAACTTGCAACAATCTTAAATTTGAAAGACCGTAATAGTTCTTATATTTACAACTCCCTTAATTTTAAAGTCGCATGTAGAAGCTGGAACTTCCTCGCAAAGTGCATAAGTAGCTGTGCGTTGGTGAAAATCAAGTCAAAAGTAAACTGACATGACTCAACTTGTCCAATACAACAACACAACATGTCTATTCAAAGTAGTGTGAGTGGTCGCTAAAACTAAACAAACAAGAAAAACCAACACTAACTAACAGTCATAAACGATTAAACCCTACATCGTACGGTCAAAAAACAAAATATTCGAGATTCGAACCAGTAGGAGCGGAGCTGAAATCTCTGTTATCATTAGAATCATAACCGCCGCCATTCTCGAACTTAGGGCGTTTGGCCTCGGCGTTATTAAAGAGACGAGCAGCGATCTCCTGAGCTCTCTGTTTAGCAAGCTGGATCTCGTCCATAGGGGGAGGGACGCTGTTGTAGGTAGGAGCGGCGTCAGGTGAAGAAAGGGAAGGAGCAGAGAATCCAGTGGCGCGACGGGGGGCAGAGGGAGTGGTGGAGTCTTCATACTTGCGTTTGGTGGTGGCGGAGTCGGCGCCGGACTGGTACTGTGCCTCCTCGGCCATTTTGTGAGCAAGAAAAAACCCTAGCTATGGAGACAGAGATATTAGCGCGTAATAAAAAGGAGTGGGAGGCTTGAAATTTTCATTTTAATAAATCAATCAATGAGATGGAGTTACCTTCTCTTTCCATATTTTTCAATTCTACTTATAAATTTATGTAATTGGATGTAATAAAACTTGAACTTCTAACCTTAAAATCTACAACTTCTTGTACTGCTGCGCTACAAGCCCTTTGATGAGATGGAGTTACCTACGGAGCTTACCGCTTCAATTTCTACACGAATAAAAGGTATTTTCCTAATTTACTTCTCCACGTTTTAAATTACATAGAAGTCTCTCCTTAAAAATAGATCGTGTTATAAAATAACTACGTATTTTTAAGTTTGACTTATTTTTGTTATTTTGTCAGTCTAACCGGTTAACATATTGATATGAATTTATTGATAATAATATTTATTGACTTTGTCACTTTAATTCATATATTAACATAGAATTTTAAAAAAAAATAACAAAACAAGGGTTGTTCGCTTCTTCCCTTTGGCTCTCCTCTTTTTCCCCTCCCTCGTCTGGCCCTTCCACAAACATTTCAGTCAGGACATACCCTGAGAAATTTTATGCTCAAGTCGAGATAAAAAAAAACAATGTCTTCTAAAAAATTAAACATGTGACAATTCTAATTTTTAAAGGAGTTTAAAACTTAGTTTAGGCGTTTCATTCCCTCGGCAATTATAATTAAAATATACAAATTTCGAACATATTGTTATTTTTAAATTGTAAAGGAAATTATGATCAAGAAATAAGGAGATGCCTACTAAGAAGCTAGAGAAACACCAAAACAACTGCAAAATACTACAAGCAAATGCTAATAAGGTTTAAAACTCCTCAAATTACAAGACTTGATTACATCTATTAGAAATCCAAATATTCGAAAGAATTTACACCTTAAAATTTGAAGTATGTTAATGATCCCCAAAGACATCATTTCTGTCCAAACTATCACATGTATGTTAATCGAAAGTTATAAACATAAAAGTAAGTTGTGAAAAAAGATGTAGCAATATAAGTAAATAGTTTCTTACAACTTAATTAACTCTGAAGTCTCTTTAATTTTATGCATGCATTAATGTAAACTATATTTTTTTTTATCCACATAAGAACTTACATGTCATACTTCACATATTCCTTTTGAATGTTTTAAGAAATTGGTTTCTAAAACCTAATCTTCATGATAAAAAAAATGCAATCTCACAATGAAAGTGTAAAATGCTTCAAATCGTAATTGATCCTGCAACAATGTCTAAATAAAAATACATTCTGTACATAAGCAGATTCATGGAAATCGAGCCTACTGTGTTTCGACATGGTGATTGAAATCACAACAATATTGAGGGAATGAAAGACAACAGTCAAATACAAAAAATTAGAAAAACAAAATTGAAATCTAATGTCGAGTTTCATATTACCATCGGTAACGAGATGATTAGATGATGTAGATGTGATAAGTTGATTGCCTATTTGCCTGCAACGGTGAGACCGAAAGTCCTTCAAACATGAAAGACGATGTTGATGATGATCAATTGATAACCATAATTAGAATGAACAAAAATTTGATGTCCCGTTGTCCTTGTAAACATAGAAAACGTAACACTATAACAAAGCCACACACTGTTGATTGTGAATTTGTGATTGTCGATTCTGTCATCCATCTTCTAATAGACATTCCTTCATTGAAAATCATGCACGATAGTCGCTTCAGTGCTTCACCTTCCTGACTCTTCGGGTTGTGCAATCACTTAATCAATATGCTTAAATGCTTGTGCAAACTGATGTATCGCTCAATTGGTTTCACTCAATTGCTCAATCGTTCATACTGGACTGCCTCTTTTCCAGTGATGCCCTCAATGGAATGTATTTGGGTTAAAATTGAGTTTATTATAACACATTGGACTAATTTTTGTTGCCCCTTCAACTATGTTGCCCGGGCCATAGCCCAACTAGCTACTCTTGATGGCCAACCTTGACTTCAGTGTTGTTGCAACCCTTAAATAATCCACATCATCGGTGACGTACATTGAATATATAAAAAAACTGGCGTATGGTATTTGTTTTTGTGTTCCTTCTTTGGTTTGGGATTCATAGATTTATCTTTACTATTTTAGGGTTTAACAATTTATGCTTTGATTTGTGTTTGATTTATGTAAGGTTCTATCTTTTGTAGTAATTTGTACTTTGTAACTTCATTTTTTTTTTCTTTGATTAAGCATTGTTAGGCTTTTTTTATTTTCATTTTAGTCTTTAAGGTCTAATCTTTCGTAGAAGTTTGATTTGTGGTGTCTAATACTAACCTTACTTTGATCTATCACTAGAGGTTTAGGGTCTAGTATTATTTTATGTTTTGATCTGTGACGTAAGATGTTTAAATTCATATATGAAGTAATAATAATATTTATTTATTTATTTATATATAATAAAGGAGAACACATATTGTTACATGTCGCTTACTCATGATGCCATGTGTAACATAACATAATTCAAATTCAAATTCAAATTTAAATGTTATATGGTTAAGTTTATCCATATCTATATGTTTACCTGTCTTATCATTATTATTTTTTTTAAGTTTATATATATCTATCTATTAAAACAATTATATATTTATATGTCTTATCATCATTGTAATACAAATCTATCTTTTTTTCTTATCTAGTTATCTGTACGTATTTACAGATATAATATTTATTATTATGTCTTATGTCATGCGTATCTACAGAAAAATAATAATAATAAACTTGAATTGTGCTTCTACAGAACATAACTATTAGAATAACTATATATTTATATGCATCTACACATATAGTTATTTATAATTATTAATATAAATCTATGCGTATCTACAGAAAAAGACAATTATATATTTATATGTCTTATGCCATGCGTATTTACAGATAATTTATGAGTGATATCCCATTATAAAATACACTTTTATCGTCTCCTTAATCATGTTCTCTCCTAGTATTAGAAAATAATATTTATTAGAGTTAATTACAAAAATGGTCCCTGTGGTTTGTCCTAAAATTTGAATTTGGTCCCTGAACTTTTAATTTTGCAAAAACGGTCCTTATTTTCATAGTTTGTTTGCAATTTTAGTCCCTCAACCTATTAACTTTTCTAATATGACTAAATTACTCTTTATTATGATGCAAACTGTAGGGACCATTTCTATAATTAGTTTTTAACTCTTTTTAATCTTAATTAAATAAATTATTTTTTAGTGTTACTTAAATTTAATAAACTATAAAAAATAGAAAAAATTATTTAATTATTTATGTTGGTTCATAAATGATTTAGATATTTTAGTTTTAATTAATTTTAATATACTATAATCAAAGTGTAAACCAATCAAAATTTATAATAAAAAATTTCATTTATGTTTAGAAATTATTGTTTAAAGGTTTCATAAATAAGAAGTTTTTTCTTTATAATTATTTATACTGGTTCATACATTTATAATAAAAAAATATTTATGTTGATCAAACCACAAAGATCATTTATGTAATTGACTCTACATTATTTTTAGTATTAATTAACTTTAATGAATTATTAAAAAAATTAGTTATGAGCTAACAGTTTAATTAAAGTTAAAAATATTAAAGAACTTAAATAAATAAAAATTTAACGTTTAATTTGACTGAGTTAAAAAGACTTCTAAATGGTCTAAGACAATCAAATTTTTTTATTTAACGTATCAATTATTTTATCGTTTTAATTTTTAATTACACCAAAAACGATTTAAAATTTTAAGTCCATATAACATCTTTGAGATTCATGATTAACAACTTTTATCATCAAACTTTGGTTTGTCAGAGCTTTACATAAAAATCGAGAAATATAAATAGGTTTTTAATTTTTTTTTTCGTCTTTTCATTTAATCCGATTAAATCGACACCTTAAAAACTTAAACCATTTAGATTTATCACATTACCATTATCACCTTGCTTTGATATAAATGTGAACATATTATAAAATAGAATCTTTGGCCGATTTTATTTAAGAAGAAAGTAAAATATTTGACCAACAAATATATTTTTATTATAAATTTATGAACCAACATAAATAATTATAGAGTCAAATATTTTTATAATATTTTATATACGAAACTTCTAGAAAATAGTTTCTAAACATAAATGATTTTTTCGATCATAAATTTTGATTGGTTTACACTTTAATTATAGTAAATTAAAATTAATTAAGACTAAAAATATCTAAATCATTTATGAACCAACATGAATAATTAAATAATTTTTTTCTATTTTTAATAGTTTATTAAATTTAAGTAACACTAAAAAATAATTTCTTTAATTAAGATTAAAATGAGTTAAAAACTAATTATAGAAATGGTCCCTATAGTTTGCATCAAAATAAGGGTAATTTGGTCATATTAGAAAAGTTAATTGGTTGAGGGACCAAAATTGCAAACAAACTATGAAAATAAGGACCGTTTCTGCAAAATTAAAAGTTCAGGGACCAAATCCAAATTCTAGGACAAACCACAGGGACCATTTTTGTAATTAACTCTATTTATTATTATTATTTTAGTCTTATAAATTGAAATATCATTGTATTTCTACATTAAATCGGTCCAAAAAAAAAATCAATATAATTTTCTCTTCCAAAAAAGACTTTACTAAACAAAAAAAATTGCATTTAAAAAGAACTCGCACCAAGAACCAATATTGATATTAAAACCATAAAACTGAGGACCAGACAGTGAATATACTTATGATTTTGTTGGCCGGTTTCAAATCTTGCATACCATAAAATAAAACACTTGCTTAACATCACATTATGCCTTTATGGATCAACTTTCATCATTGAAAATTTATCTTAAGTAATTAGATAAATTGTTGAATAAGAATAACAGATTATCATATCAACAACAATTTGTGAAGAAATTTGTATCCAGTCTACAGAAACAAGCATTTTTGGGTATCTTATTCAATCCCCATCTTAACAAAACAACAATCAGAGATAATACCACAAAATGGAACATACAAAACCGTTCATGCAAAGTGGAGACAATTTGCGCATCGCTCTTCCTACATAGAAACAAAAGCAGCAAAGAGCAAATACACAACTTATTTGATAAAAAGCATATGCCAGAAGCCGATCCCAGGATATAGAGTTCGGTCTCACTCACTTGGTCCACCAGTGAAGGAAGTCCTTACGCCTGTTGATCTTCTTCTGCAGTTGCAGAAGCCCATATAAGAGAGCCTCAGCTGTTGGTGGGCAACCTGGAACATAAATGTCGACTGGCACGATCCTGTCACAACCTCTAACAACAGAGTACGAGTAGTGGTAGTAACCACCTCCGTTTGCACAGCTTCCCATGGAAATCACCCACCTTGGCTCAGGCATCTGATCATACACCCTATAACAAGACGTAGTCAAGTTTAGTAGCCAGCAATTGTCACGTGTCAAAGAAGATCGGTTTTAAATGTAAGGGTATTGCCAATTGTTTTATAATGATTTTTGCAGAATTACATGACATTGACTTGTTGAGTCGGGATTGATTTGCACCAATAAGTAATGTACTTTTTCAGTCAATTTTTATTTTGAGATTTGTAATTTCACAACTAACATTTAAATGTCTATGCTACATGTCAATACAGTATTAGGAGACCTGGGTAACAAATAAGAAAACTATTTACCAAAAATCAATATTTGATTAACTTGTCTCTTAATTTAATTACAAACTTATAACTTACAATTACATCCTTAAACATTGATTTCAAAGTAAGATCATTAAAATAAATATTGACAAATAGTAAAATCGCATAACTAACACTTTACTTTACATGCACCGTATAAACGAGATAAATATGCCAAGTAAACAAGTAGACTATAAACAAACAGCACTGGCACATATTTGTTTGGCTTTTTGTTACATTTTTTGCATTGCTCCAGTAATCAATGCAGTTATCAATCTAAGTTTCTAACCTTATAAACGCCTTTTCATTCACTCTCATAAAAATAAACATCTCTTGAAATGATTAGAAAGAAAAAAGATATATATCTATGAGTCCAGATGGTATATAAAGCACAAGAAAATACACTATCAAAGGATGTCATTGAGTAGAGCCAACTCACAAGCTACTCAAGACGAAAAACAGAAGTATGGGGAAACAGTATACCCAAAGTTAGCATATCCAAGCACAAGAAAATATAAGTACGAGTTCTATAAAGCATGCTTAACATTTTTTGCTAAGTAAGTAGATAAGACATAGCATAAAAAGCTGTCTTCTATTAATTTTTCTGTAGAAAGAGGTAAAAGGGTAATGGTAGATCTAGGAAGTCAAATTCATTTATCCCCAAGTCCACTCCTTTGTGCAAGTTGTCAATTGACAGAAGGTTCTCCTTATGTAAAGAAACAGCAAGTTTTCCAGAAACAAAATTTTTTAAGGAAGCTTCGATCGCTGGCTCAATTCTTGTTGCAAACTAGCGTGCATCATTTAAAGATTTTCATATATATGGATGACTTATGGTGGGTTTCTTTATTTCATAGTTTGCTCTGCTTCAGATATGTTCTATCAATGATTTTGTCTTCTCTCATAGTTCTCATTAATTTGTTTTTCTGCGGTGATCTGTCTTCAAATGGTTGCTTTCATTTGAGGGTAGATCATTTAGAAATTCTTTCATCCTCTTAATTCTTTATCGATTCCAACTTTGTAGAAGTTTGATTCATTTCAATATTTCTGCTTTTTCCTATAACAAAGATAACAAAATGTGTGTTTTGCTATTACACCACAAAAGAAAGCACTATTAACAAACATAGTTAGATTACTTGGGTGTACCGAGATTCCAACTAGACAATCTGTGACAACTTCACATGAACTACATTTAAGATATAAACAAAGGGTGTTGTATGTATGTTTTGGATCAAGGATCTCTTTCATCTGCATTTGAAGAGAAAGATAGATGCGGATGCTTGCAAAAAAAAAGGTAGAAGACCAGCATAAAAGATCACTTTGGAGCTCTCTCAAGCATATATAAAAGGATACAAAGAATTCAAATCCAAACAATTAGAGTATAAACTCCGTACTTCCGTTTGTTCACCATCAAAAGAACCTGGTAAACTCCTTGCTATGAAAGGTGGTGTTGATAGACAATGAATGGAGAAGACAGTAGAAAAAAACACTGGTTGAAAGTGTCCGATTTAGGGTCAATAAGTAACTTCAATATCCTTTTAATTCCAGCTGCAAGCCTGCAACAAAGCTAATTATGGAAATGGAAAAGTAAATTTACTTGGTAGGCCTTCTTCACCCTAGATTCCTCTTGACAAATGACACTTCATATTCATCTATCAATGCCCCTTTCCACAATCTTCCCCTTCGGTAGCACACAAGCACCTCCTTCCATGGTGAAAGATTATAGGGTTCTAATGACAATGAAAAGCTGAGCAATAACTCTCTCATCACTAGGCTCTTCATCTGTTTGTACTTTTTCTACATATAATTGAAAGATCTCTGAAATTCTTTCCCTAAGCCTCTTTCTTTTTCTTCTAACTCAATAATCGGATTCTTGGTTCATTAGTTAAGGTTATGCAAGTTCAAACTTTCTTTTGTGTGTTGCTTGCTTTTGTGAAAATTTGATCAGAACATTATAAAGCTTAATTGTATAGAAAACGAAAGACAAAACAAGTTTGCTAAATGTTAGAATTACAGATGACACAAAAACAGCAGATTTGTTAAAGAATATAAAAAAGCTAATTAAAAGACATTGAAATTGTAATTTTCCAAATTATAATACTTCAGAAAAACATGACACCTTTTGCTCTATTATCTATTACTTCCTGATATAGTTAGAATTCATCAAACACTGGATCATCAAAAATCATTATTACTACTTCAAGCAATAGAGTTACATCCACACTATATTACTGCAAGACATTTTATAATCAACTGATTATGTGGTTCTGATTATTCAATACCACATAATTACTTTCAAAGCACACATCCAAAAACCATTACAAGTGAAAGAAATCTCTGTTCGTTTAGCCCCATGTCACTATACAAAACTCCACTATCCATTAGATAAATTATCCAATTAACAAATCAACATCACTCTTTCAGGTCATCTCCTCAAAAGTCAAAACTAATGGTGAAATGAATGCAACAAGTCTGCAACACTTTGCTCTGTCAGTAAGAATACTATCTATTGACCCAACTTCCACAAATGAGAAACACCAGACTAAGACCATGGTATATCCTTAATGCATTCTTGATCATATAAAAATACTCATCGTCTCATTAAAAAACCAAAAACAACTGATTTAAGCAGCATAACTAAGACCTACCGCTCAAAACTGGTTTCTATAAAGCATATTAAACAAAGTGGTAGTGTGTGTTTGTTAGTTTTTGGTTGCCATCTTATTGAAAAAATAAAAAAGAAAAGAAAACAACTCCACAAGCACAAATAGTCAAACAGTAGATCAAAGGCACAATACCGTAGAAATCCTAAAGAAAAAAATTTAAAAGAAAGAAGCATTAATTTCTACGGCCAAATAAAAACAATTGTGATCATTATCAAACATATGAGAGGGTAAAAAAGTGCGTACTTTCGAAGAGCAGGAGCCATCTTGTTGGTGAGAGTTCCGGCAACAATCATACAGTCAGATTGCCTAGGGCTAGGCCTGAAAATGATCCCAAACCTATCCAAATCATACCTAGCAGCGCCAGTATGCATCATTTCGACGGCACAGCAAGCGAGACCGAAGGTCATAGGCCAGATAGATCCACGGCGTGCCCAATTCATCAAATCGTCGACCTTGGAAATGACGAACTCCGCTGCCTTTGATAAACCTTCGGGAGAAGCGGTCGAAGGGGGACCTGGTCGAGAGTACGGGGCCGGTGAGGAGAAGCCCTCAGCGAACGCAGGGAGGGTGGTGTGGATAGATGCGGCGGCTCTTTGAGAAGACGCCAGCAGAGCGAGGCGGTGCGATTGTCTGGCGAGAAGAGCCATCGGAGCCTGAGAGAGGATCTCGGAACGTAGAAAGAGAGAAGGAAGGGTTTGTTTGTGATTAAGGTTGAAGAAAGTTCTGCCTGTTTTTGGACTTAGACCGGTGGGGTCGAGTCGGTTCGGTTTTCTTCCGACCGTTTGGAATTTGGAGTTTTGGGAATTAAATGTTGGGCTTCTTGTAATGAAATAAGTAAAATGATCGATAATACTTGTGTGTTCGTGTTTCCATGCACATCATAGATTTGTTGGTCCTTATTTTTAATAACATTAGATTCAAGTTAAATTGATTAAGCCGGTTGATCTAACCATTAAACCGGCCAAATTAATCTAACCTTGATAAGTTGATGAGCCACAAAAGAAAAATCAGATGCTTTAATAATAAAAACAAAATCGATTTAATTATGAACAATTTTTTATGTCCTTAATTTAGAGGGTCTTGACTTTACAATACATACATACATACGTACATACACACATACATATATATAGGGGTGGGTTCAATGGAAAACCACTATGCACCTGAAAACTATGGAAACCTACGCAAATCGTCGGATTTGATGCATTTCATGAAAAACGCGGTGGCATGATCGTAAATAAGATGATGCATCACGCGGAAAATTTGATGCATCGCGCGGGATTTTGATGCATCGCACGAGGAATTTGATGCATTTGCGGTGGTACAGTGCGGTTTTCACAGGTTTTCAGGTGCATTGTGGTTTTCCATTGAACCCTCCTCCATATATACACACACATACATACAGTTTTTTGTTGTCAATGTATGTCGTTTTTACTTACAAAAACATAACAAATAGCAATAACAACAAAAAATAATTTTATGTGACAACATTTAACCTAATGTATAATCTAAAGAATAATTATCAAGTAATTATATAAATTCACATTCCAACCTATTGATCGCAAACCAAACACATGATTGTTATTATTGTGATGATACACAAATAAGTTTCTAAAATGAATTCATCTACTTAGTGATCTGATCAATCTAATTACACTCAGATGAATCAAACAAACGCATACACAAGAACACAATCTTAATGTGGTTCTGTCAATACAACTTAATTTATTCATGAATTGTAAACGATGAGTACAATGGATCGAGTCCAACTATGTATACATGTCCTCCACACTTAATCCAGAGTCCTGACACACACAAAAGAACACAAACACCTAGCTTATTCTAAATACTTATTCTGTCAGTTTCACAATTCTAGTTTTTTCACTACGAATGTATGAATAACTAACTAGTGCTTATTTAATGATGATAACATATCAATTTTAATTGTTAGGATTAACGAATATTATACTTAGTAAGATGTATTGATAATCAATATTTATGTAATTGATTAAATTAGATGCAAACTCGTGTGTAAATAAATATGAGAACTATATTCAATATGTATTGGGATTGAAGCCATTGAAAGAGAAAACAACTCCATATTCACATGTCTCTTGGGGGTTTTGCTCACATGTTTCTCAATATGTGAAGATCTTTTCATTTTGAAGACCCAAGTCAAACAATTTTAATATTTTTAATATGGTATCAGTTTACGCATATCATCAAATTTACGAAAATTTGCTTATAAAATAAGCCGAATTCGAATCATACTTTATATGTGTTTGACTTTTTTTTTTACAACAGAACACAAATATTCATCTAATTTTTACTTCTAAATATATACATTTTGTCCATAATAAGACTCGAACTCCAAACCTTAGATCTCCTTTAACGCCTAATATCGTTGGGTTACAAGCCCTTTAGTTGACTTTCTTCTTCTTTCGAAAAAATGTTTGGAATTTTGCTTATTGAAAATTACAACAATAATAGTTTAATTTTAGATTTTCATACAATGCCACGAGGGGCATGACCAAAGGTTTCCCTTCACCATATATTTTTTTTCCAGTTTTTACTAATAAAAAAGTCAATTTGTTTCAAAAAGCAAATATATCGACCAAACTGTTAAATTGGTAATTGATATATTTATCATAAAGAGAGAACTGCTTGAAGCGTTATTGTTCTATAACTAATTTTGTGGTTCATACCAACTCTTATAACAAAGAGTTTTGTGTGGTTCAAATGTATATGATGTTATATTATTCTTCCATGAATTTAATTAAGGGATTCCAAAAAAAAAAAAAACCTAGAAGTTAAGTTGTCTCTTTTTTTTTTTCGATTAAGTTGTCCAACCATTTTTCCCAAAAATTCAACCATCTAAATCCCATAGCATTGATGTTTTTTCAAAAGTTGGTGACTTGCAACCGGCTAAACCGGTTGTATTCACTGACATGGATATTTTTTTTTTTGTGTTCATTTTAAGTTTATTTTGTATTGGTGATTATCTAAAAATAACCTCTTGTCGATAACATTTTTTCACCGGTGACCCCTTCTTCCCTCTCCAACAACGTTTTTGCTCCGGCAAACCACTCATCTCTATCAACGTATTGATCTCTCTCCCTCTCGTACTCCTCTCCATCTCTCTCTCCCCCTCTCTCTGCCCCAACGACATCACAACCTTCTTTGTTGAACCCCTCCTCCGACGAATCCCATCTCTAACAAGGAAGAACAAGATTTATTTCTTGTGGAAACAAGATGACGTTTCTTTGAATCTGAAACTCATTCAAACACTTCAACCCAAAACTTGTTTCAATATGCCCAGATCCAATTTGCGTCTGGAATTGACAAAGATGAATGGACATTGGTGAGATGGAGGAGTGAACAGAGATCTAAAGAATGGTCTGAGATGGAAGCCTTCTTCAGAAATGGAGCTTCGTCGAAGATGGAAGCCTTCATTAGGAGGGAATTTGTTTTTTTAGTAATGAAAGAAAGACTTAATCGAAAAAGATTAATGATAACTACACATGTGATACCACATAAGCAGGGCCGACCCTGAGGGTGTGCAGTAAGTGCGACCGCTCAGGACCCCAAGTTTGATAGGGTCTCATCGGAAATTTGATCAGTGATCTATAAAAAATGGTGAAATCTAAAGTCTACTTAAGTTTAAAAACTGTGTCTCGCGTCCTTAACAAAAAAAATATGTGAGTGTGGGATGTATGATTAGTAAAAAGAAGCGTATAACAATACCCTTTCAGATAAATATAGTTTGAAAGTAATTATTTTGTTCAAGTCATATGAACATGTGTCTCAATATCATTGTTTTAAATATTTTTTTTATGTATATAGCAATTGCTAGACTACTAATAACTCCTAATTTTTATATAAATTTAAAAATTTTACACATTTTAAGAGTTTACTATGTAATTATCGTACAGGGCCACCAAATTTCACGGAACGTGCCTGCACATAAGTCGGTTATACCATAAACATAATAACATGCTATTGCCTACAACACCTAAAATTTGTGAAATTATAATGGGTGAGGATTTTTTGAGGAAAAAAAGTGGTTACGGGACTTAATTGGAAAAGGTAAAAACCCTTTAATTAATCAAAGGGTTAGTATAAAAACAAACGCAAGCAAGTACAATTTGCCAATTTCATGATAATAACCAATATTCATTGACTTATTTGAAATTACACATACCTTCAACAAAAAAGCAAAACACTACTAATTGAAGATACATTCCAGTTTCCCCCACCAAAATCTTAATAATTTTTACCATCATAATTTAATTATTTTTTTCATGATTATGTTAATCTTACCCGCCACACTGCAGCACCTCTGCCTCAGCCACCGCCACCACCATCGTATCACCACTCATTCATTATCATGTAAAGAAGACATTGCAACAAGACCCAACTTCTGAAGATTCAATTTGACAACAGTATCTGTAAACATCTTTGTATCCTCCACTGTATTACCCGCAGGTATATCGACAATGTAAGACTCAAGAACAATTGTATAAACCTTTTCCTCTTTCTTAAACTCGTTAACCGAAGTTACAGAAAGATAGTTATTCAACCTATGCTCACCACCCACAACTCTAAAGCTCAGGATATGCTTCTCATCGTCCAGAATCTCGAGCCTCTCTGTGCTTGTGGATGCCGGGAGACCCGATATGACACTGACCTCACGTATGCTGCCAACACCACCATCGCCAAGCATGTTGCAGCTCTTGATAAAATGCTTGTATCTTTGTGGGTTGTCAAAACGTCGCACCAGCGGCCAAACCACGTGGGTTGGAGCGTCGATGCGTTGCGTTATGAGGGAGGTGCATGTGTTAGGCATTTTGTCAAACATGTGGTATGCATTGATCAAGAGTTGAAGCTGGGAGTATTCATCTGGGGTGAGGCCTTGTGGGATAGAGTTTCGTTCCATTTCAAGAGGAAATGTGATGAATCTAAGCTTTAAATTTCAATGGGGGTGCCATTATTCATGAAAGAATGGGGGAAGAGAGAGAAGAAAAGGTGTTGAATTCAGAAGAAGATCACGAGGAATTGGTCGTGTGGGTGCAAAAAGAAGTTCTTGTGAGTTGTGAAAGGGAAAGGAGAGAAGATGGCCGGCAACTAGATCTCAGTCAGCAAACTACCAGTTCCAGTAATTAATGTAACATCCTAGATTACCCTCTGAACAAGTAAACAACTTATATTTACATTCACAACAGAGAAAAATAAAGCTATATACATCTCCAATTACTGACTATTCTCACCCTTGAAAGATACTACGTTCATCCTATAAAATTTACTATTTACATATGATTTTGAAGGTTAATTTCGAGTACTTTCATATAAAATATTGGATTTGTAGCTTGAAAACGTTTGCCGAAAAAGCGTCTAAACTTGCAATTTCGGAATTTCCATGGGATGAAAGGAGTATGAGACTAGATAGCATCCGTCCCACTGAGATAGGATCTTGCAAGCACTTCACATAGTGAATGTCCACTACGAGTAATTTAAGGATTTCAATTTGCATCATCGACTGATGTGTTGAAAACGAAACTTGGAAACCCTGTGGTGATGTCCCTGAATGATCAAAATATATTACCGAAAAGGATCACTTTACTTTGGAAATCCAAATTTTCAAAAATTTCAAAAGTTTTTAGAATAAGCAGTTTGACATACAGAAGATAAGGAAGAGTCATGTTCTTCAAAAGGCCGGGACAACGGAGGACAAACTCCTTCCATTCCCCTTTGCATATCTTACCATCTCCATCAGCGTCAGCATCCGCAAATGTCTGCAAAAATCATGATCATTACTGGCTACTAGAGCAAAATGCTGGAGAAACCGAATGTTTCGGAAGCTCTTACTTTGTCAATAATAGCATCAAGAATTTCATCTGATAAGTTCATCTCAGATTCGGTTAATATTGCTATGAGCATCTGCTTGACCTATTTGAATAATTTGCAAAACTTGTCAATGAAATGATATCTGACGTGTACTTAAATCTGGTGGTCGAGAAGTAAAGGCCATTTATACGAAAATAGGCCAATTCAGGCTGCATTCTATTACTAACAGGGTAAAGTAGGAATACATAGTTGAAAAAGGAGACAGAGTCAAACTGTCAAATAGGTTAAATGTGTTAAACCGGTTGAAAACCACCACAAGTGTATTCGAATTTAAATCATCAATTGTTCATTTGTTTTCGAACTTTCTAAACCATGGTATTTTTAAAGTTGGTTAGATTATTATATTAATAATATGGCTTTTATAATCATATTTACTACATTACTTATTTGTAAAGTTACAAATAAAGTGGACAAGAAGTGTTGGTGGGTCAAACGGTCAACCCTGCCGACTCATTTTAACCCCTGTTTTAAAATTAACCATTGACCCATCACCACATGTATACAAGGAGTAATTTTTTACAGGATACTCACTTCTTCTCGCTCAATAAACCCTGTCTGTCTCAGATCATAGAGCCTAAAAGCAACTGCAGGAAACAAAAAAATTCAGCAAGTAATTCTTTTATGAGAACATAATTTAAATGTGTATCAAAGGATCACCCAAACTTCTTACAGTCGATTTTATCTTCTGTAGGCGCATGGGGATGGAAGATACTAAGAGCATGGACAAATTCCTCAAACTCAATCACCCCGTTTCTCTTTTCGTCAAAAAGATCAAAAACCTAGAAAGAAAAAAAGAACATTCTGGTAAATCCAATGCACAGTCAACCTGTTACGCCACATGACAAATTGACAATTAACATATCAAGAAGATAAATGTATCAAATGTTAGGACATCCAAGGTGAAACATAAAATTAACATGAATTTGTGGCTGTGTTAATAAATTTAGGTAGAACTATGAAATTTGGAACTTCCCAACAGCAATCAACTACAAAAGGTTGTGGATGATTTTAAAAAGGTTTTGAATTCTTCTGAAGATTTTGGTTGGTTCTTATTAGATGGTTAATAACATGTTCACATATCAGGAACTTTGGGACAACAGTTTAAAAGAGCCTTCTACATCAGGTGAAGAGGGCACTTATATTTTGGATGCAGAAAGAGAACAAGTTAATTATTTTGGGACAGTAGGGGAATTAAGTTAAGGAAAAGGAAAACTTAACACCAACTCCATGACAAGTCTGGAGCGTTTACCCGATCCAAAAAAAGATTTTCACCCTGAGGGGTATTGAATAGTGCTAATCGGAGCTCTTCCTACACAAAAGCAGACATCAATGTATTAGTGTTGCCTTCTGGACGATCATGCAATATGCAGGCAAAACTGTAAGATAAAATATTGATTTTAAAAATTCAATCAATGATATACCTTCTCATTCTAATACAACCTAAGAAACATAGACACAATTATATTAAGGTTTTACACATTTAAATATTTTTCAATATCAATTTACAAAGGAAACAACATTTCATGCATATGTATCAGTGTAGCAATCTAGGCAAAATTCCTTCAGCAAAAAGTTGCAGGTGCAGGTAAAATTGTGAGAATATATATCCACAGGGTATAGGAACTTGCACCCCCCCCCCCCCCCCACCAAAAAAAAAAAAAAAAAACCACGCACACAAGATCACATTGCCAAGAAGGCCAAACATCAGAACTTCCATACATACACCACAAGACAATATTACCACACCGGAATTAGGCATTGCGCTTTCAACGCCATAACAGATAAAAGATTTTGAGTAACATCAGTGTGCATTATTTTCAGCTGGAAGAAAAGAATCTGCATTTACATATGTATATTGTATAGTAGAGGGTCAAGAGAAGCACAACTAACCCCAAAAGTATCTCATCACTAAAGTTCTGAGGATTAAAGTGCCACTTACAACTTTACAAGCACACTCAAAGAAAGATGACATCAACAAAAAGTAAGTACCTCCACAGACTAGGAACTGTAACATCTATACCAATTTTATGGCTTAGCATTGTGTATAAATACATTAAAAATATATCTTTAACGTCAAAAAGTTGGTATGCTTGAGATGAATGTCATGAAATCCCATATGGATCCAAAATCTTAGGGGGTGTTTGGCTCGCGGGATGGATTTTGAAGGAATTAGAAACTGTTTATAGTCTATTTTGAAATCTGGATTAAAACTAAGGATAACAATGTGTTTAGATGCTATCAAAATCTATGATTGAATGAACCTATCATTCATTCATTTATAGTTATTTGTAAATAAAATTAGATTCCTATCATTCACACAACCCATGCCCTTAGCTAGCCTCAAACACCATTCCACACTTCAACTAATCAACTACTATATACTTTTTACTAAGGGTTTATTATGAAAAGACCAACATGTATTCACAGTTTTTGCATTTTCGTCTCTCGATGTTATTTTTTTCTAGAAAAGTCCTCAAGTTAATTTTTTTTCCTAGTTTTGTGTAATTTGACTATTAGAGTCCGGTTATAATCGGTAAATCGTGTTTTTTTAGAACTGAAAATCAGGTTCTAATAACCAAATTTCACTAAACCAAAAGGAAAAAATTAACTTGAGAACTATTTTGGAAAAAAATAACATGGAGGGACAAAAAAACAAAAAAAAAAAGTGAAAACATGTTGGTATTTTTCATAATAAACCCTTTTATTAAAATCAAGTTCCTTCAAATTTCACTCCACGAGCCAAACACCCCCTTAAGATTTGCTTTAAAGAATGATAACATGAATACAGATATAACAAGCAAATGACAATATATAGTATGGTTACAACAAAAAAAAACATGTCTGCATGGGTGGACCCATGTTAATGGGAGGTGGCATGGGCAACCAGTCCTCCTCCCCTCCCAATAATCTAGATTTGTAGTGTACTTTAAAAAAAAATTTTGATTGTGTAACTAGTCATTTCGATTCATTGCAACATGTGATCTTCATTCTATGTTTAGAAGCATTTACAACCCTCAATTTAACAAATAAATTTGTAGCGTAAATTAGTTCTTTTTAATTTAACACAAACAAACATTAAACTAAACAAAAAAGGAAAACATGCTTTCATATTGTAATCTCAAATTAACCAATTAAAACCAACTTGTATTCTAATAAACCCAGGTCCAAAACCCAAACCCAATTAACCAAAAGTTGATATTAATCATAGGTTTGTCATTTATGATTTATATATAACTGTTTTAGTAATAGTTTGCAAGTATATTAAAAGTACCAATTAGATTGGAAAAAAAGTATAATTATAAAACAGTCCACTAAAAAAGTTAATTACTAAATTGGATAGAAAAACTGAAAAAGTATAATTACTAAAACTTATAATTGAAAAAATAAGTTGCTATTTAATTTAGCCATTCAAACTTGTAGATAGTTTTCTAAACACTGCTTTTAATTTTCCTTTATAATCTATCAAAATAAATTTATCATTACTGATTTTTTAACCGACCCAACTAGTTGGATCAATTGAATTATCGAACTAGTAGGATGATAAAAAAGTGTGCAATTGGTGACTCAAAATCTTGAGTCCGCCATTGGTTGTACATCTTTTCTCATAAATATAGATTTTCATGTTCAAAATAATGTTGTCTAGGTGTACATGTACAAGAATTAGCATGTTAAATGTTGGTACCAAATAAATAAAATCCAAAAATAGTTCTTTACCTAATTAATTTACATCATCAGTGTCAAAGAAAGTATATTGACCAATTCTTAACATACCAAGATTAATGCACTGTTCAAACATAATTTGTTCCTTCCTGTTGGAAACACTAAGATGTCATTGCCAATGTCATGGACACTAGAGGGTCATCGGCACAGAACAAGTGTAATTAAGGAAGTAAGAGAAATACTAGTATTTGATATTAGGGGCACGGCATGGGGATGGTACTGAGCATGGCATTCCGGGAACACCGCCCCACCCCCTGGGCATGGATGGCATCCATGCAAAATGGCATCCAAATGCGAGAGAGAGGGAGAATGCCGTAGATATTGTGTGTGCAAATATGTTTATATATATATATATATATATATATATATATATATATATATATATATATAGAGAGAGAGAGAGAGAGAGAGAGAGAGGGGTTTGGAAAACCTCTATGCATCACCACAAATGTATCACAATTTTCGCGCGATGCACCAAATTCCCCGCGTGATGCATCAAATTCCCCGCGTAATGAATCAAATTTCTGCGTGATGCATCGACTTTCTGCGTGATCATCACTTAATCCAATGGCTATAAAGTGGTTCCCGGGTTTTCCGATGCATATAGGTTTTCCATTGAACCCACCCCTATATATATATATATATATATATATATATATATATATATATATATATAGGGGTGGGTTCAATGGAAAACCACTATGCACCTGAAAACTATGGAAACCTACGTCTACCGTCCGATTTGGTGCATTTCATGAAAAACGCGGTGACATGATCGTAAATAAGATGATGCATCACGCGGGATTTTGATGCACCACGCGGGAAATTTGATGCACCACGCGGGATTTTGATGCATCAAGCGGGGAATTTAATGCATTTGTGATGGTGCAGTGCGGTTTTCACAAGTTTTCCGGTGCATGGCGGTTTTCCATTGAACCTCCCTCTATATATATATTAGGGGTGAGCGACGGGTACCATTTCCCGAACCCGAACCGGTACCGGTACCGAATTAATATATTCGGTTCGGTATTCGGTTTTTAAATTAGCTAAAATTCGGTATTCGGTACTTTCGGTTCGGTATTCGGTTCTTAAATTAGCTATAATTCGGTATTCGGTACCGAACCGGCACCATATAAAATTATACGGTTCGGTATTCGGTTCTTCCAAAACTAATAATTCGGTTTCGGTATTTTCGGGATCGGTACCGGTTCGGTACGGTACCGAGCTCACCCCTAATATATATATATATATATATATATATATATATATATATATATATATATGTATCATTTTAATTAAAAAAAATAGGTTTGGTAAAAGTGGCATTGACACCGTGTAACTGGCAAGGGATGGTAAAGCTGACGTGACTGCAATTTTGCTTGGCATTCTTGCCAACGACACCCTTGGGCCTTATTGTAAAAAGAGAACTATTAATCATTTGATAATTAATAAACACAACCATTACAAGAAAAAGGATCTTTTTACGAAGGATTAATTATCAATTGACTATAATTAATATAATTATCCCATTATAGATTAACTATTATAAGATAATAATCAATTAGCAATTAGTTCTTAGTTATTACAGGATAATAACTGATTAAAGTATTATACATATAATTTTATATATGGTAATACTTAATATTTAGTTATTATGAGATCATAACTAGTTTATGGCATTATCCAAGTATTATTATGTGATAATAATTAATAAAAATTAGTTTAAGTGGATAATTATCAAATAACCTTAAATAACGGAGTTAGGGTTTAGGAAACCCTTATCAAAACTAAAAGTTTATTTTAATGTTCATAACAAGTTTTGCAAGTAACCAATGGATCCTAGCTAAGATTTGATAATAAATTTTTTTTTAAAATTCCCGTTGTGTCTATGGTTTTAAATCACAATCAAACCCAACACGACAAATATAACAATAAGATGTAATGCATTAAGCTTGATTAAACTAGAAAATATACCTTGTGTATCAATCCATCATCAATAATTGAGGAACTCAAGCTCTTAAAGAGTTCAAAAAGTGCCTCCACTTCATTGACACTAACTGCAAAAAGAATATGGGTAACAAGTGATGTAGTCCTTGAACATGAACACATAATTGCTTGAGCATGATACATATGTTCCATTAGAACACATCATCTTATCATACAACAATCATTATACTACTAAAAAGGAAAAGCATGTGATAGCTTAAAGCCACTTTATTCACCATGAGACACTTTAATACCCTAAACATACACTTTGTATATTATGAGAGGGGAGGAGTGGAGGACTCCATGTGAGTTGCACAAAGCCCTCAATGTAGCTCAATGATTAGATGCCTAGTGTTGTGCCATCAGAATAAGCCAAAAATCAGCCAAGTATATAAATCAGATCAGTTACTTAGATGAACCTAGGTTGGATTTATAGGATTGTCGATTGTCGAGTTATATTGAACGAAGCCTATCATCAGGATCACTCTCATACATGGCAGATTAGATTTTCCGACATATAATTTTCTATTGTAACAACATACAGGTTCGAGATTGTGTTTATAATAAACAAAAAGGCGTGTGATATCTACTTCATGTGGGGGTTTCTTAAACACAGCTTAGGATTGGTTTTTAGGGAAAAAAAGGAGGGGGGGAATCTTTCTCCGATTATGCCTTCTTTTAAACGAATAGTTTTTTTTAGAACTTCGCTCCACCTACAACCAAAGGGCTTATAGCCCAGCGATACCAAGGTGTTAACCTGGATTCCAGGTCTGAAGTTTAGTCCCATTGTGGACAAAATGTGTAGACTTAGGAGTAGGATTTAGAGGGTGTGTATTCAACCTTTCAAAAAAAAACTTTGTTCCACTTGCAAACAAAAATAATCGTAAAGTACTGTCTAAAAAAAACAAAACAAAACAAAACGTCACTCTGTTTGCTTCAAGTAAAAAAAAAACACAATTAGATATATCACAACGGATTAAGTTTTGCCTATATTAAGTCATTTGAATAGTAAAAAAAAAAAACATGTGTAAGGATATAAATATTCAAATGGGCAAATATTTCTCTTTAGGGGGTGTTTGATTCACGGAATGCCAGAATGGAATTCGAAAAATTGAAATTTATGTTTAGTTGTTTTAAACTTTTGATAACAAAAAGGAAGAGTTAAATTTTATTTATTTGCCATCAAATCATGTGTATATAGGAATTTGACATTCCTACCAATCTAAAAACTATATTTTTATTCATCACCACCGAGCATACTAATAACTAAAATTTAAAATTCAATTCCTTCGAATTCCATTCCACGAACCAAACGTCACCTTACTCTTGTATTGTTAATTGCGCCCTCTGCAATTATTTGTTTAAAATACTTGTTCATGATCCAATACTCTCTCTGAATTACTTACTCACTTGATTGAGTAGTTTGAGTGTTTTTCCCAATACAGCACTCACCCTTTTTCTGTAATTCCAGCTCTGCATCAATGTGTTGTACCAGAATTCAGAAAACATATCTCTAGTGGCTTATTTCTACCCCATAGATCAAGGAATCATCAATCCCCCTCCAGGAAAAGGCGTGATATGACTTCTATGGACACTTACAAACTACCTTCGAAAGTAGTCTTTTGATTTTTTCAATATTTTAAGAAAGGTTTGACAGCCACATTCAATATTATGAGAGACATGAGAGATTGACTTTTATTCATCAGATTCTCCTGAAATTTGAAAGCGTCCATATCAAATGTGAAGCTAATTCTAGTTTAGTTGACCTTATATGTCAAACCTGATGACTTTGTCTGAATTCTGGTACTATTGAGTATTAAGCATGAAGAAGAATGTGATGACACAATTTCTGGAATCTAATTTGGTAAAACCGATTTCACCAAATGGCACTTCTGGTAAATTAAGAACAGTGAAAGTATAATAAAAGATAAGAGTCCAATTCCGTACTTAATTCGCTCTCGTGGTTTTTGGAAGTCTATATGTCAGATGCAGAAAAATCAGTTAGAGTCAACTATTTACAAAACTTGGAGCGGAAAAATTGAACTGATCAACAAAAGGAGCAAAAAAAAAACTTACAATTAGATCCCGAAGCAAGGCGAGAAAGCTGACGATGATCAAAACCGGGTTTCTTATTAATAGAACGATTAAAAGGCTGAAAATCGAAGCAACCGGAGACGGCGAACAATATGACTTCAGCTATGGCCATAAGTGGTATAAATGCAGCACACAACTTGTCTCCAATGCTTAATGAGCTCCATCTCTGCGCAAAATAAACATTCATCCAAAGACCAAAAACAGAAATTCAAAACACCAGATCATATATGGTTAAAAGAGGGATTTATAATTTTACCGATGAATTATTGGATGCGCTCATTACGCCCCTAATGCAAGATGATTTGAGCTTCTTTCTCTCCAAAATCCAAATCGGAAAACATGGAGCGACCGAGATGGAAGAGATTCAAGACACGTATAAAAGAAATTCTTATAATGAGACAGGAATGGGTGAGTCGATACATCAGAAGCTGGCTTTACAGAAACGTTAGGTTCTTTTTGTCAAGTAATTTCATTTTACTTTTCAATTTATTGTTTAAAAAAAATGGGTTTATTACGAAAAAAACCAACATATTTTCACATTTTTTGTGTTTTCGTCCCTCATGTTATTTTTTTCCATAAAAAACCTCAAGTTATTCTTTTCTTATTGGTTTAGTAAAATTTGAACATTAGAAGCCGGTTTTTCAAGTTTTTAAAACCCGGTTCACAAATTATAACCGGGGTCTAATGTTCAAAATTTCACTAAACCAATAAAAAAAGAATAACTTGAGGTTTTTTATGGAAAAAAATAACATGGAGGGACGAAAACGCAAAAAACGTGAAAACATGTTGGTTTTTTCATAATAAACCCTAAAAAAATTTATAAAAAATAAGAATTTATTTAGATGATAAAATTTTAGTTTTATAAAAGTTGAAATAGTTGAATATATAGCAAGAACAATAGCATTGGTGATTGAAAAGTAAAAAAAGAAAGAAAGTATTAAAAGTATGGGTTTGTTATGAAAAAACCAACATGATTTTACGTTTTTTTTTGTGTTTTCATCTCTTCATGTTTTTTTTTCCAGAAAATTCTCAAGTTAACTTTTTTTTTTTTTCGTTTAATGAAATTTAACTATTAGAACCTGATTTTTTTAATTTCAAAAAACCTAGCTTACTAATTATAACAGGGCTCTAATAATCAAATTCACAAAACTAGAAAAAAATGAAATTGAAGATTTTTTTGAAATAAAATAACATTGAGAGTCGAAAACACAAAAATCATGAAAACATGATAACTTTCTTAATGAAAACACAAAAATAGTTAAGGGATTTATAAGACAAAATAATTTAGTTGGGGGATTAAATCGAAAAAAATCATAGATTTATAAAATCCACATCAGCAATTGCAACCCGCTTAACAGGTTACCGGTAACTATTCTTGAAAAAAAACATCAAATTCGTGATTTTTATTTAGTTAAGGGACTTATCAGACAAAAAAATTGATTGAGGGAATTAATCGAAAAAAAACTTGTAGTTTGATGTTTTTTGTGAAATTTTCCCTAAAAAATTATATATATAAAACAGAACCAAATAGAATTTAAGTTGTTTTGATCTCTCTCGATCTAAAACCAAATATAGATATAATTTTTTGAGTTTATGAATGGACTGAAGCAATTGTATCGTTTGTAGTTTTATCCATTATGAACAATCATGTTTTTAGAATCTAACGTCTCTTCACTTTATGACGTTGACTGATTGACACATTCCTAAACATTGGCCAGATAGATGATTTGTTAAATTCATATAATGATAATTCATAATTCATTTGAGAAAAAACACCAAAAAACCAAAATAATTAAATTTAATTTTTTGTTTAATTTTACAACCAAGTATTCAAATAAATTAACTCGTATATTTTAGTATATATCAATTATCTGAAAAGAAATATCTTGTTATCAGTTGTTCCTTATGATTGGGTTAAAATGGAAAATTGGAAGCCACATCATTCAATCGCAATTATAAATTATTAATGTTAATTTTTAAACGCAATAAGGGTCTCCCTATATAATAAAATAAATAATCTTGCGGCAACCTTCTTTTCATGTTTATAATATTTTCGTCGCTATTCGATCCACCAGTTTGGATTTTTGCACTGTTAATGTAACATCCCGTTTTCAGAGTTATTGCGTGTAATTATTTTAGTGGATATTTAAGTAATTATTATCGTATTGGGCCAATGAGATCCCGAGTAGTGGATTATACGTGTCGGGTTTGCGAGCTACGTGTCTCCGAGTTAATAATTAGTGGATTATTATAATCATTGAGATCGTGGAGTTAATTGAGTCCTAATGATATTAATTGTGAAAAAGTGATATCGGGTCCGGGTTCATGGGTTCGGGACCGGATGAAAATTAGAACGTATAAGTGTTACCTCTTCCTTCTTTTCCCTTATCCATTTGAGATATTTCTAAAGGTGTTGTGTGTGTTTCTGGTGAAGAATTCCAGCAAAAAGAAGCAGAATTCAGTAGAGTTGGGTGCTAAACCTTGATCATCTCCATCCCTTTGGTGTTCTTGAGAGTTTGGAGGTAAGGATTCATGGCTTTGGTAGCTTAATATTGAGGTATAGATGTTAGGAAGCTAGGACTTTGTTTGTGGACTTATATGGGTCGTTATATATGAGTTTGTGTATGTTTTGCTGCTGAAGTCGATTTTGGGGAGATGAGAATCCCCTGGTTCAGCCATGGAAATCGCAGGTCAAGGTGCAGGGCACCGCTTGGTCGCGGCGCGACCCTTAGGGGCTTAGCGGTGCGAGCCGCAGCCTGCAGGGGAAATTCGGCTTGGTCCTTTTGGGGAGGTTTGGGATTTCTAAGGTGTTGGGTTCCTTCGGGATGATGTCGAGTCTAGTTTAATTGAGTTTTGAGTTCTGATGGAAGTCTCGTAAAGGGGTTTCGGGGGTCGGTTAATTGTTTCGGAGTGTGTTTCGGATTTGGTTTGATTGTTGAGAATTGTGTTAATGTGTGAGATCCGTGGTATTTTCAGGTTTGAGCCGGCCGCGATTCCAGGGGCGCGGGCGCGTTCGAGGGGCAGGGGGGAGATTCAGTTTTTGCGGGCTTTGGGGCGCTTGGGTCCGGCCTGGGGGTTTTGGGGTCGGGTTCCGTTTGAGATTTTGGGATATATCTCGTTGGATTTTTGGGAAATTGTTTTTGAGTCGGGTTTTGATCGAGTTCTCGGAGTTTTGTTGGGTTGTTTACTGGGTCGTGTTTCGGTTGGGATTGTTTCGAGGGTTCGGGTTTGTTATGGGTCGTATTCCGATTGGGTTTTCGGGGTTCTGTTGGGATTGCATTTGAGTCCGAGTCGGGTTCATGTTCATTATGAGTTTGCGATATGTGTTCGTGGATTTGTGTTAACGAGTTGGGATCTGTGTGATTTCAGGGACGAGTTCGCGAGCCGAGCCAAGTCAGAGATTCCGAGATTAGTGGACTGATCAGGTGAGTACCCGAGTTCTTTTCTAAACCCCGGGATCGTTTTTGCGAGTCATAGCTGTGTAGCTGTTAGTGTATGTGTATATTGTGCAATGTGTGTGAGATAGGGACGCGGGCGCCAGGTTTGATTCTATCTACCGCATACTGTGAGACCCAAGATTTCTCAAAGGTCTCAAGTCAAGTCCCAGTAGCAACGCAATATCAATCAGGAAACTAAGATAAAATTAACAGTTGCGGAATAAAAGTTAATTACAATCAGAGACAAATTTTAAGTATAAGGCACAAACTTCTAGACTAAAACATCAAATCATCATAATATAAACTAGCCCAAACCCCAAAGCTCAATCTTTAATCAAGTACCAAGGTATTGGAACAGATTCTAATGCACTTCAAGCTCTTTCAAGTCCTGACCTATGAACTAGGTCCAGCCAATTCTTTGCCTTTACCTGAAAAATAATGCAACAACGGGGTAAGCTTATTTGCTTAGTGAGAATGTAGAATTTCACATTTAACATGCAATTATGAGCGCGGAAGCACATGCACTGCACTCGGCTCATGCACGACTCAGCTCTATATGCACTGCACTAGGCTCATGCACAGCTCAATCTCGAAGGGACATTGGCCAATTAATGCTCTTTTGATGCGCGACTTTGCTCAGCTCCCTGTTATAAAACTGTTGTTGCTCTTGAGACTTTTAGACAAATTCATAAGGAATGCTCGGATGATGATAAATCCATACACACGCATCATTAGTGGGGATCAGCCACGTACTGGGCTAGCTACCAGTAAAAGCTCTATATGGATATCATCGGAATGCTCAGCTCTAGCTACCCTTTGTGCTTTCATCACGTAAATCAGCACATCATAAGCCTAACATTAACCCAACACTGAGCAATAGTGATGGAGTTAAGGTTAACAATCAAATGACTCATCAATGAAATAGATTCTGGTAGAATAAATGCTCAGCTCAACAAATCATAGTAAATATACTATGATAATATAAATCAATAAGCTCAAGATCAGAATGTCAATAAATCAGAATCATGCAACAAAAGTCTCAATTCACATAATATGCAGTTAAAGTGAAATCTACAGCTCACAGTTATTGGTTATTTGCACTTTCTTGCTCTGGCTCTGTTGCTCACAATCTGTAGTGGATTAGAACCACTATCTGACTTATGTCAGACTTTCAGATGCTCGTCATTTTGCTTGTTGCTCAATCTGTTATTCATATCATTTGAATAGTGTATTCAGTATTCATTCTATTAATAGGCTCAAGGTTCGTTCGTTGATCTTTTAATCTCACAATCTCATATCTTGATTATACGATCATTGATCTTTATTAAAATCTTTATTCCATTTGTATTCTTTGTTCAAAAGATCTATATATATATATATATATATATTAATAATCATTAAACTAGTTATTTTGTCATTTTATGTGTTCTCTATGCGTTTTATTCAAAATATTCAAGTTTATGTGTGGGATATCAAATTTATATACATAAATTCGAATACTTTGCATTATATTCAAGCATGTGGACTATTATATGTACTAAACTCGAATGAGGGAGGTTAAACTCGAATTCCATTTCAAGTTTAGGGCTAAATTCGAAGGCTAAACTCGAACATATATACAAATTCGAAGTCCTATGCTCTCAATTCGATTTTAATGATTAAATAAAGTTAAATTCGAAATCTTATACACTAAACTCGAAGGCACATGACTAAACTCGAACCCCCTTTTTCGAATTTAACATCAAATTCGACCCACATTTCGATTTTATGGGTTAAAGTCGTGATTTTGGTTCCATTTTAGCTATACTCGAATTTGTTCTTGGTATCTCGAATTTGATCATAAATTACAGCTTTAAAACACACGTTTCTTAGTCCAAAATCATGGATATGTTAGATATTAAGCCTAGATTTACTTATATTATCCATATTCTAGTAAAAATCAAGTTAAACTGACTTTAAATCATATGAAAACCTTAAATTCGAATTCATCTCTTAAAAACCAAAAATATAAAGCTTAAAACGTAAATTCTTACCTCAATTTCATATGATATCCTACATGCAACGCTATAATCTTGTAGTATTCTTCGAGATCTTCACGATGACGTATAAATCTTGATAATCAGACGGTCGGTTTGGGAGAAAACTTAGAGAGATGTAGAGAGAGAGAGTAGAGAGAGAAAGTTAGAGAGAGAGTCTAGAGAGAGAGTGGATTATGTCTTTATGATCCTTTAACTACGTTTATATACTTAATCAGTTACGTTTGCTACTTAACCCACTATTACTTTTGTATCTTATATCTCTCTTATTTAATTATCTTTATAATTTATTAATTCATAATTTAAATATTTATATAATTTAATTAAATATTTCAATACTTAATTAAATTATAATTCAAATAATGTAATAAAATTACATTATTGGTTCGATGATCAGATATTAAGTTGGGCCCAAAAGTTAGGTTGTTACACATACGTGCTATACGTGTTTGCGTGCAGGTGTCCGCGATATGTGATCGCGCAGGCTGACTGTCCCTAACCAGTCGTGAAGTATGAGACTATATATATACAACAGTGTTTATTGCCAGGTCGCTCCTGTGCCTATTGTGAGCTAACCGCTGCTATGTGCGGCCTGTTAGCTGGGGAATGGCGTCCCCTTCTGAGCAGAGATATGTGTTGTGCATCGAGTTGCACATATGTGTTGAGATATTACTGTGTTGTGCATGCTATATGTGTTATTGTGCAGAGTCTCGAGCTTCCGAGCTTACGTATTCGAGTCTACCATGTTCAGGGTATCAGGGAAGAGATCGGTAGCTGAGTTTGCTGATCAGGGAATTGCAGATAATCGAGGACGGTGTATCTGCCTTACTAGAGATTATGTTAGTGTTGGATGTGTTAGCATCTTTTGGGGTGTTGTAATCTAGTGGATTATGTGTTAATGACAATTATGTGAAAGTTTAAATTATCAGTGATTTCGGGTTATCCTATGACATGTGTTTAATAGAGTATTGATATGTTGTCACCTGTGTATTGTATTGACGTGACATTTCTGGGCTTGGGGAGGGTGTTACCGTTAAAAACTTGTGTAAATTTATTTAGATAACGTTTTGGTTCGCGGAATGAAATTCGAATGAATTGAAATTTTTATGTAGGTTGTTTTGAACTTTTGATAGCTAAGTTAAATTTTATTTGTATACCATCAAATTAAAATTTAACATTCATACCAACTCATATATAAATTATATTTCAACCTAAGTCCTTAACTAATACTACAACCATGTTTTACTCATTATCAACAAACATAGTAATAACTAAAATTTAAATTTAAATTCTTTCGAATTTTATTCCAGTAACCAAACATCCCCTTAGGTGTCATTTGGTTCAAGAAATGTAATTCGAAGGAATTTAATTAAAATTTTACTTTTTAGTGTGTTTAATGGTAAATGATAAAAGATAATTTTTAGTATTGGTTAAAAATGTAACTTGAAATACAAATCATGTATTGGTTGTAATTAAATTCATGTACGAGTTGGTAGGAATGTCAAATTTCTATAAACAAAGATTTTGATGGTAAATAATTGAAATTTAACACTATATTTTTGTTATCAAAAATTTCTAACAAACTAATTTATTTTCTAACTAGACTAATACCCATGTATTACATGGATTGATGTAAAAAATTTGTTATAAATTAAATCTTAATAAAGAGGTGGGATTCCTTAAAAACCTTCAAAAAATGATGACTTTAAGTCAATGGTAAAAAATGATGACTTTAAGTCAAAGAAGACGACTAAAATGTGATCCAAAATATTTGAATTATTTATTTAATGGTAAAAAATGATGACTCTAAGTCAATCTTTTAAAATTTTTTATTATAAAACTTTTTTTTTATCGATTTTTTAAATTATTTACCCTTTAGAACATTTAAACATGAAGTTTATTATTTTATTGATTTTAAAAAAAATATATTTTAGCTTGTTAATCTTAAAAACTTTTATGAATATTAATTGTTGTTTGAATTATTTTAGGTAACAAAAATAATAAGTTTCAACAATAAAATTAAAATTAAATTAATTAAATGATAAGAATGTTACTTAAATTAATGTTAATTTTTATTTATGGAAAAAGAGCGGGAAAATGAAAAAGTGGGATATTAAAAAGGTGACACGTGGCAGAAATTATTCTTAATTATTATAATATATAGATTCCTTCTAATTCAATTTCAGAATTTTGGACTTGATTTTGATTATGCATTGATAGTCCTGGTGAAGGTGAGTGGAGATTCACGATGGTATTGTGTGCATACATCAAAGTTATTTAAAGGGTTAAGAGTCATTTAGCCATCCAATTTTTAAATTTTTTTTAATTTAATCATTAGCTCTTATTTAAAAGTAAAAGTAACTTTTAAAGGGAATTTATAATTATAATGCTGAGATATAATAACACATCATCATACAATTGCACACCCCTAATTCCAAAATGAGTGCCACTCCAAAGAAATGTCCATTATGTGGCATGCTAAGTTAATATAAAATGGAATAAATCATCAAAATGGCCAATATATATTGACCACAAAACTCCAAAGAAATCATCTTTTAAAGTTCTTATGTTTTAGAAACAAAATAATATAACATTATAATTGGGTATTGGATAAAATGGACTATTTTTACATCCAATTTGTATATAGGGATGTGTAATGGATTTAAAACCTTGAACTGAAAAATTAAAATATAACTTAAAATTTGATTGAATGACACCAGTTTGATTTCGGTATGATCTTAAAAAAAATATATAAAACTAAAACCAGACAAGAAGCAAAAAAAAATGTGAAAAATAGTGAAAAGGACACAATTTAATTACTTTTTTTTTGAACAGTAGATGTTAATGGTTAGTTGTTAGTATCATTGTTAGACACCTTGAGGGTGAGGACCATACCCCACACCTCCACCTAAGGAGAATCGCCCTTGGTGAGGCTCGAACCTGAGACCTCAACCAAGGGGAACCCCTCCCACCTTTGGTGGTGGCCACTCCATATATGAAAATGTGGACCCCCATTCTTAGGTATCTTAAATGATTAAAAACAAAAATGGTTTGAATTACCTAACAACGTTTCTCCCCTCTTTCTCAAATCCACCAATAGTTGGCCACATTATTAAATGAAAATAGGATAATTTAAAGTATGCATTAAAGCCAAAGCCACATGATGTCCTTTTCATTTAATAATTATCAAACTTGACCTCTATATTTTTTGATTTCCTTCTTATTAAAAGGGTATTTTATCTTTAAATAATTTCTTAATAATCTATGAAATCTAGATTTATAAATCACATGAACAAAGTGTAACTCTCTTTTTTATTTTTATAAAAACATTAACTTTAAGTTACTTTATAATAAATTTAATAACATTGTGTGAAACAATGTCCATTGCTTATTTATTTATTTAGTTAACTTGATTTATTTAAGGATGAGATCCATACATGATTAACAAGGAAAAAAAAACTATATTTGATCTTTTACAGTTAGAAATAACTAGTTTTAGAAAAACTTTTGTGTTCGTATCTTTAACAAAAAAACACATTGACATAACTTGTTAAATAAATACGACAGTTTATATTATTATGTATATCCAATGTATTTTATTATTATATTTTACGAGTATGCGTCGACCGAATGTTAAACAGCAAAAAATTATTGTATCAATCTATCATTCTGTTTATATTTTTTGAATCCACATATTTGTGTTATGTGTGTGTCAATCAAACAAGTACTTAAACAAATTATTAAACAAAAATAGAATTATGGGTTTTTTCAATTTATAAAATAAAAAATTTTTGGTTGAGAAACTTTGTTGAAAAAACCATACTACTGTAAAATCCACGTCAACAACTAACCACTATAACAAGTGGCTGCCAAATATTTTTTTTAAAAATTATATTGAATTTGTGACATTTTATTGTTTAAACATTTTGTTGAAAATATATTAAATTTGTGAGATTTTATTTGTTAAGAATCTTATGAGGTAAAAAATAATGGAAAGTTTAATGGAGATAACTTTAGTTCGATGCATTTTTACATAATTTTCAATATATTCGTAATAAAATCTATAGATCCAAACACACAAAATGCGGCCATACATATGAGATATTCGTTAGTTGGCCTACGACTCTACGTATAATTTATTAATTATTATATCTTCTAAAAAGCAACGTACTATTATTAATAATGGTTTAACGTAACAATAACAATCATAAATAAATCACATGCACAACTGCTTAATTCTTGATTTTCACATGAAAAACATGTATATTATTTTTTATTATATAGAACAACTAGGAGAAAAACTCAAAATTATCAATATTCAGATTGGTTATCAAGATCCTAATCCTAACTTCCAAAAACGATTCGGATTAAAGTAAGATCGTAACCAATATAGGATCGTAAATCGATGCCTACCGTTCCCCCCATAAAATCCCTTAAAATTGCTTTTTTTTTCCTTTCTAAAGTTAGCCCAACTAAAGAACGAGTGTATGATATTTAATATTTTTATTAAAATGTTATATAATTATTCTTATAAAACTTGTTATATGATTTGTTTATGATATAAAACTATAAGTTATTATATCTAGAAAAAAAGTAATAATTTTTTGGTAGAATTTTACGATAAAGACAAAAATGATCTTGGATAGGATTCCGATCTTGACAAAACTGAAATAATCATTTAGATCCATCCATTAATAAAACAATTTAATATTGACATATATTAACTGTCATATAATATTATATCAAATGACGAGAACAAGAAGCCTGAACAAAAAAATCTTTGGTTAAGTGTCATTTTAACTCCTAACTTTTAGATTTATTCAATTTAACCACTAAACTATTGTGTCATTTTGACCCGATTTATTAAAAAAAACAACGAAAAAGCAAGTACCTCAATAAAATGATTAAAAATGAATCTGCATATTAAAAAATGAACGGTGTCTAACATTCCAACAGATTTTTCAGACAAAACGTACCAACAGAAAACCAGGCAATGAGGATGAAACAAAAAGACAGAAGACCAATTAAGAACGGCCATCCGACAACGCTGATACCAAAACAAACCATTATGGTGAACGGCAGAAACGATCTAATGACCGCCATGGCATCAACCCACTGCCCCTTGAACAGAACAAGGGCTGCCACGCTCATCATGTTCCAACTCATGGATCCACCATAACATACCCGATTCAAACAATTAGCAACGAAAGAGTGGCAGTTACATGTGAAGAGGTTGTAGGACTTGTGCTCGAAGTGGCGTCTACTTGACTGGATGGCATCGTCCCAGCTAATAGCAATGCCTTTTTCTGCATGCTTGTAACGGTACTTACATGTGTGGCTGGCGAGGTTAGATGGGAAGCAACACTATCAATAAAATACAATACATCCAGTTAAGTTAAGATAACTACAGTTCAAAGCTAACCATAGGCTTCAACTTCTGCAAATAGCATCAAATTTCCATTTTATTACCAGTTTGAGCAACCATTGAACACAAAACTGCTTGAAAAAGGTAAAAGATGACATGCCACTTAAGAATTTGGGCAAACTGCATAATCTAGAAAGGAACTTTACATTTTTCCATGATTTTTAGAAACCAATATTTTCTTATTGATTTTAGCAACCACGTTAAAATAACTGGTAGTGGTTAAAACCTCTGATTCGCTGATGTAATCTATCCCGATTTGTTCTAGGATCTACGGCTGGCTGCCATGGAAACACAAATCTGGGAAAAACATAAATTTTCTCTACAACAGTAAAAAACCCTTTCAAAAAGATTGTTAGATAACCCTTACACTAAACTTAATCAATTAGGGTGCGTTTGGTACAGAGAATTAAGGTTAGGGAAATGGAAATAGGAGGAATTCTCATGTTCTCATGTTAACAAACATGAGAATTTCTCTTATTTCCATTTCCCTATGCTTAACTCTTAGTACCAAACATAGTGTTAGTGTTATAGATATTCCTAAATACACCCAACAAAGTAGAATAAAATAAATCATAAATTACTGACTCTAATTCTAGAAGCCAAGGGAATTTACCAAAATTTACAATAGGTGCATTTTTTTGGATAACCATAGACTTTGACCTTCGGACGACTAATCAACAGGATCTGAATCCATTGGCACATAGATTCAAATTGGGTAACACTCATCCAAAGGAAGACTTACGAGGCCACACAAAGGTTGTCATTTTTCTTTTATTTTCACTAGTCATGGACCTCCCAATTTCCAAATCTTTAACTCCATATGACTCTGACAATCCTTTGAGAGTTGGAGGTAGATCAGTAAGTAAATGTAAGCTCAAATTATTTAGCTATTAAATAAATAATTTGTTTCTAGAATCATGAAAATTGTGAAGTTGCTTTCTACGTTATGCAGTTTACCTTCAGAAAAATAAGACAAGGTAACTGCAATCTGGTTGGCATGGTCATTCATTGCTAAGATCACATAGGAAATGAAAGTTAAATTTAAGTTTTAATGCTTACTTCAAAGTTGATTGTTAAAATCTGAAAAAGTTGAAACCTTGTTTTATATTGTATATGCACTTTGACCAGTAAAAAGGGTCATTTCAAACATTAGCAAAAATGGAAGGAGGTCAAACTATTCAAGAGTCGTCAAAATTATACACCTCATTAGGCCTCTTGTTGCTTTATTCTAACAAATGGGTCATTTTAAAATTTGACGAAAATACTCCTGATGGGGCAACCTAACATGTTACATGTTCTAATGTTTCCTAATAATACCTTTTTGACTCGTTACCATATGACCCACCAATTTTGCCCATCTATACTTTGTTCCATTGTGGCCACTAGTCTTGTTGGTAACAACATTCAGAGCATTGAATTGATTAATGCAAAATTAAACATTGAAATTCAAAAGGTCACTTTAGAGTAAAATGACTTTTTATTAGTTGATAGTTCCATTAAAAAGTCAACTGATAACACCTCAAATGACTTCTTATTGATTCCATTACAATGTTAACAACTTAGGGAACATACTTTCAAAATCAGCGTGTTAGGATGTTATAAGTTTATGATTATATAAGTAACCGTATAACCTAAATTAAAAATTGACTATTGTGAAATAGCGAAATGGTTTTCTTAATTGATTATAAACTTATGACATATAATGAACATTGCTACTTAAGTTGCATTATATATAACAGAAATCCACTGAAAATCGTTACTTTTACGTGCAATGCACCCTTTTCTTCGTTCACTAAGTTTATTTTAATTTCTCCCAAAATAACTAAAATCTTGTTTCCCCTTGAAAACTGAAGTAATCTTCTTGTGTACCTATTACATTCTATGAAACAAATAAAGAATTATTTTAATAATTCCTACGAGGAAAAAACTACAGCAAGAATTAAGGAATCGTACCTGCTCACGGTCAAGTTGAATGTATCTGGCCACAGCACCATAGGCAAAATCATCAACATTGACCAAGTTCGAACCTGAGAAATCTACAACTGCTCCATCCTCCACGCATAAACCAACATGCCCGATGAAAGGTGCCAACCATGACACCACGGGAAGGGGAGTCCATACCAAACAACAAGGGAATCTCGCTCTTGTCGGGTTGATTTCACCAAGTGGCCAAAAATCATGCTCGACGCCTTTCACATAACTCGGATCTTCAATGTCACTCATTGGTGCTAGTGCTACTAGTTTCATGGTAAATTTTGCTACAAAAAGTAGAGCCGTTATATGTTAGTCACAAGATTTCTTTGTGTCTTGTTAGGTAAGTTAAAAATAATATAACATGGGTTAAGGCATAACCGAAAATAGAAGACAGTTCGTAAGTTCAGTGACTTGATGATTATTATTATTAAAAAAAAGTAAAGTTAGATGGAACATTTGAAAAAGTACGATGTCATTTTATGATCAAACCCATAAAACATATAATATCCTTCCTATATTTCTTCTTGAGCAAAAGTAGATGAAACCGCAAGAACAAGGGCCAAAGTGTTAACAAAAATACCTTGAAAGCAACCACAAGATCACACCTTCTGTTTGTCGAGTTAGAAGAGGTAGATAAAAGAAATCTAAAACAGTTCCATCATCCTTGCATTTATCAAAACAACGAACAACAATGTTGTAGACGAGAATATGGAGAAAAGTCAAGTCAAACAAGAAGCAACTTTTGCAAATTGTGACAACCTCAACGGGTTGTAATGCCTGCAGGGCCCCCCATGTAGGACATGTTATGTTCGACGCCAGTAGTAGCTGTCAACTCGATACACTAACGGCTTCATCAAGATATAACACCTGTAACAATGACTGAAGTCTGAACAGAGTTCAGCCTCAGGCATAGAATTAAGTTTGATGAGACTTTAATATGCAGGTAAAAGGAAGTTGATTTCATTGCTTCCTATCCTAGGAACATAATTTTAAACCAATGTTTAAGGGTTTATTCTATATGTTCATAATACATGGAAGTGATGGAACCCAAACACCCCAAATGTAAACTGAATTTTGGTAAATGAGTACATTATTAGTAACAAGCACCTTATGTGATTATAAACTTATACTATATGCCCGTAAACTGTGATTTTGAGAGTGGGTTCCCTAAAAGAGATATTGACAAAAGATACATCCCTTTTACAAGCAATTTACCCAGAAAATAAAGAGCAAAGAAAAATAAAAGTAAAGCAAACATGGGATGATGGAAATTAAGACAAAGAAAATCAAGACAATTTAAAAAACAGAATATTTATCATCATATTTCTATGTCATGTAAAAGATGTTTCATAAAAAGTTGAGTTACTATTAAAGATTGGTATGGTACATACACAAGCACATGCATGATTGTATGGATCAAGTAGTTTTTAGAAATTTATTGTTCTCTTTACAATTCAAGTTATGCTTGGAAGCCTGTATAGTACAACCAGAAGTGCATTACAATGCCATTGTATAAACTATTATGTAAAAGTGTTGTCAACTTTTGAAAATCGGGTTGGAAGTTCATTAAAAGATGGTAATAAAGCAAAATATTTATAGTGTCCAATGTAGGTCTAGATTCGATATTTCAAACAAGCACCAAAACCTCATGCATTTCCTTATGGTATCAATACCAATTAATTCAGTTGGATTCTGGATCAAACTAAAAAGATTAGGCTATCCCATCATCAAAGATGGACAAAAATCCAATATGTTCTATCAACTTTATTGTTAGAATTTGTCGTAATCTATGAAGTGCACATACTTGAGTTAATTGGCAGCTGCTACAAATTAACTCTAAGGTGCAGCTGGATGCTCACCAGTGTGCACCTATTTTCAAAATCGAAAGAAATCACTAGGACACTGCAAGTTTCAAATCAAAATGTAATAAACATATATTTATCAACCCTATGAAAATTCCTAAGAATTTCCACTGAACTTTATTAGCATTGAAGCAACCGAGAAAAGCTTGTCACTACCTTAAGCTGCAACAAACCAATTACTATAGGAAACATAATAGAGTTTTGGGATGAGTAATTATAAGAAACACTTCAAGTTGTTAACAATACAGATTCCTTTACTAAATTATGTAACGTCTAAGCATAATAGCTAGATACACTATAAGTAACTAAGGTATAAAGTACCAAATAAAGATGAACAAGCATCATTTGACATAATTGTCATGCAGGTTCTTTAAAGAATCATATGAAGTAATGTGTATCATTTGTTAAAGCAATGAACATTACAAAACTAGCCATTTTCTTACTCATTAGATGACCAACACAACATTGTTGGAGGTAACGACTTGCAGACTCTAATGATTGAGAGAAAAAACAAGAGGGAAAATTACATAATTTCAACGGCAAGAATACATAATCTCAAAAATGGTAAAAGTTGTTAGTCAATCACATAGAATAGAAGTTGATTTTGATGGACGGTCCTTGATGATAGGCTATAAACTTGTTAACAATCTGGAAAGCAAGTTTTTCAAAAATAGAAATGGACCGAAAATGAGTGAATAAAAGCTGCAATTCGAGTTAAAAGACTTGAGATCACAAAGACTGAATCAACAATCGTGAGTGGTGACTTCAAATTTCACACAAGTTAGGGGTGAAATTTCAAATTTGTTAACTACATTAATGCAATAAAAGTGTTTAGTTGTTTAACTTGCAGCATAAAAACATATAACAGAAATTCATTATAAAGTCTCTTGGGTGTACATTAAAATCAATCAATCCTGCACAGGTTTTTATACAGTACAAGATGGGAGGAATTAATAGTAAGACTGTGAAACAAAATCAAAACCAGCACCAAAATCCAACTTGTTATTATCAGAAGAGATCCCCAAAATTCTCCATGGATACATAACATAGAAGGTCAAAGAAGTTAAAACCCTAACAAACAAAATCAAGGAAATGAATAAAAAGAAAGATAGGAAGTTAAGGATAGAGGTACTTACCTATCTATGGAGAAGGAGATTGGCGATGAGTTGAAATGCATTGAAACATGAGGGAAACGAAGATGATGGAAAGGAGGAGAGGAGGAAGAAACAAGAAACATGTGAATTTAGCCTCTGTTCTCGAACCAATTTAAACGGAAGAAAGGAAAAGAAAACAGAAGAAAGTGAGAGAAAATAAAAAAAAGTTGTGTTCTTTTATCATTTTTAAGGAAGGAAAGCAAGAGAAGAGGAAAGAAAGTGTCAAAGGTTTTCTTTCCAAATGTTTCCTTCCAAATATGGGAAGAAAGTGAAGGAAAGAAAGATTAGTAAAGTGTTGTCTATGTAAATTACAAAGCAAACAAAAGGTTTTATTTTCTTTCCTCCCTTTCAAGAACATAAATTTTCTTTAATTCATATTTCTTTCCTCCAGATTCAAGAACACAAATGCAAATATTATTTTCTCTTTCTCTTTCTTTCTTTCATGTTTCTTTCCTCCATCTTTCTTTCTATTCTCTTCTCTTCTAATACGAGAACAGAGCGTTAAGGAAGAAGGGGAGGGTTTGCTTAAAATAAAATAAAAAATAAAAATAAAAATAAAATAATGGGGTGGGTGAAATGGAAGGAAAACCGACTGTAAAATGGAAAGGTTCATGAACCTTTGGGATTTGGGAATGGATTAAGATTATGGTGGGTCCCCCACACGCCTGGTCGAAATAAACACACTCTTCTTCTATCAACTTTTTTCAGTTTTAGTTACATTTTGAGAACTGATGATTCAAAATTTCAAATGGAATGCCGTCCACGTTTAAAATTCTTCTGATTGTAAAAACATTGTTTGTTGCAAAATTATAAGAAGTCGTCATAAAAAATATTGAAACACATCAAGGCTACTCCCTCGTTATTTTTATTCAATTTATTTTCTTTCAAACATATATCAAAACCCATGGTTTATTCCTAAACCAACTAAAATACGAACGCCCTATTAATGTTTATCCCAAACAGGTGCATCTGCGGATCCCAAAACCTGTCCCTACATGTCTAACAAAAAAACTCGTGTTTGCTTTTCTTTTTTTGTTACCAAAAGCTTGAAACCGTAACACTCGCATCTCTGGCTCTTTGTCATCCTTCGTACATGTATTATTAGCTCATTTGGTACGAGGGTGATAAGTAAGTGTGAGGTCACGGGTTCGACTCCCGTCGGAGGCAAGTTTGAATTTAGGTGGTGAAAGTAAGTCTAAAGTTTTCATTTAGGGCAAAGAAGTAGTTTGAGATCAGTATGCCGTTCAAAAAAAAATATTATTATATAATAACAACAGTTGTTTATTATGAATATTTTTCATTTTACATTTTTTAGCAATTTGTTTGCAATTTATTAAATAGATTTTGAATTTAAAAGTATTTGATATGCACTTGTAAACAAGTGGATATCAAAACCTACTACACCTTGGCTTTGGATATGTCATGGATATGTAATTTGATGGTATTCATAGGAGTATTTTTTCAGAAATTATGCCTAAAATGAGTTTCTTTCCACAAGATATAAGGAAGGAGTTGGTAAGTGATTAAAGTTTCCACTTTGTTTGAGCCCAAGAGGATCCTCGTGTGTGTGTGTGTGTGTGTTGCCTACAATCAAAAACTCTCGTAAACGTTTATTTCATTCTCCAGCAAAAACAATTACATTATAAACGGCTACTTTCTCTTTCTTTTTCCATTGACAACCTCCTCGGAACTGCACTTGGCACAGCAATGAAGTCAGAGCAATCAAATGCTTGTGGTTTGGCTGTGCTTGGTCTCCTATCCATCATTTTGATTGAACCGAAAACCTACACTTCCCAATCCACTGCCCTGTTTTTACCCCTTTTTTTCTTTTCTTTTCTTTTTACAACTATTTGTTCTTCAATCTACAACAATCTATGATTTAGGCGACCCTTAAATGTGAGCCCCCAATGTATAGATACATACAATATTGTGCTATAGAGTTGTTCGAGTTTTTGTTGTGTCCTTTGATAGACGCCCAAGATTTCTAAGGCGGGGAATGATCTCTTTGAATGATGGCCGGGACTGAGGATCTCTACATAACATAAATAAGGAAAATGTCAATATATCGATAACTCAAACTCAAACCATCGAGTGGGTATGTCTTTAGAACAAATATAATATATGACAAATATTTGATATAAATCAATTGCAGTAACACCGACTTACGGATGCCAACAATCACTTATTATTTGTGCAACCACAGGATCAACACATTTGGGGATATCAAGGTGTCTGTACTGAAAGCCAACAGCACCAACGACCTGCATTGAGTTCATCTCCATCCAAGGTATGCGCAAAGTTGCCAATTCCCATAAAATCACACCAAAGCTATACACATCACACCTGGAAACGAGCAAAACATTTTTCAGCAAAATATAGAAAAACGTTTTAAAAGTAAGGTTCCCAATTTACAGAGGATACATCTTACTTCTCGTTGGACGGTTCATTCCTCAAAACTTCTGGTGCCATCCATTCAGGCTGCAATAAATGCTAGCCATTAGTAGAACTACATAGCTATATCTTAACATAATGTATTCAAAATCCTTCCCAGCACAGCCATATCACAACCACAATCCTTGATTAAGATCAATGCTATTTCATTTATATTTATTTATTTTCTTTTCTGCAGGTGGTTCTGGGCTATAACACAAATATTATAATGATTAAAAGGCAGAGGGAAAGGAGAGCATTTTTTTTTTGTTGGGGGGGGGGGGGGGGGGGGGGAGTTGGGGAGTGCAAAAATCAGTCCAGACCAAAAAATTAAGCAGGGACAAGACTGAAACTGACTAATCAACTTCAAAGTTGGTTTTTCTTTATATGTATAGACTCAAGTTCTATAGAGTCTCGTATTAGAGTGGAGTCATAGAGTCCCATATTGAATGTACATGTTTATTACGATAAAAGCCATTTTATGCAAAAATGCAATATATACATGTTCAAAAGTGCATTACACTTCATATCATTTAAAGTTCTACGATAGAAAAGGTTCTATTTCATGCAAAAGTAAAATATGAACATGTTCAAAAGTGCATTATCAGTTCACATCATTTGAACATGTGCATATTGCTTAAATATTGTATTTTTGCAAGAAATATAATTTTTATCGTAATGAACTTCAAATGATGATAATTGGTCTATCGTAATGCATGTTTGAACATGTATATTGCACTTTTGCATGAATTGAACATTTTATCGTAATCAACATGTATATTTAATATAGGACTCCAAGACTCCACCCTAATATGGAACTCCATGGAACTCAGCACTATTTTATATATATGTGTGTGTGTGTGTGTGTGTGCAGAGGGACGAGATCATTGTAAAACCAAAAATTACCATAGAACTAGAGAACCAATGGTTGCCACACAAAAATATATAAAAAAGGAAGGAGATAAGATGTTGTAATAGTGTGATAGGAGAACCAATGGTTGCCACACAGGTAGGGGTAGCATAGAGATTTCAACCTTCTAAAACATTAACACTACCAATGAAGATGAAACCATCGACGACCTGAAGATTCTCACAATCCTCGTTATTCAATTCTTGAATATACGTATTCAATATACTTGAACATGAATATTCAACATTGTAATATATACATAGTCAAATACTAAATACACTGTGCTCAATTATATTACTCTGTCAAATATTGAACAATGTCTACTCATTATTATTAAATACATTTATACTAATTGTAATGTTGTTTCTAGTGATCTTATTAAAGAATATATGTATAGTAATTATAATTGTATTCCTAGTTACTCGACTTTTATATTTCCATGAAGATCAAATTGAATATGTATATTAAACAATGTAATATACATGTTCTGGTGCAAAATATGAATACTCAATTACAATCACTATGTGTTAAATATTGAACAATGTTTGACAGAAAGAATTAAAGTTGCATGATACGTGATAATGCAAATCAATGAAATATCAAATTGAAAATGTATATTAAACAATTTGATAGACATGAAATTTTGAGATTCGTACAACGTAATTCTATAAATCTTGTTTCTAAATTTCCATTTTCCCCATTAAATGAAGAAATTCAATTATATCGATTCAAATAGCCCACCGATTTTTTGTTGAATATTATCTTCTATTGATTTAAATTGAAGATATAATTAGGGAATCTCGTTAAATTAATTTAAAAATCCCAAAACCTACGAATTATATGGAGGAATATTATTTGTTTTTGAGAGATATACTTTAGATGAGGAATCTCATCAAATTTAATTAAAATAAAGGGTTTATCATAAAAAAAACCAACATGTTTTTACGGTTTTTGCTTTTTCATCCCTCTGTGTTAATTTTTTCCAGAAAAATCCTTAAGTTAAATTTTTTTCTTGGTTTTGTGAAATTCAACTATTAGAGTCCGATTATAATTGGTAAACTGGGTTTTTAAAAACTAAAAAACCAGGTTCTGGTAGCCAAATTTCATTAAACAAAAAAGAAAAAATTAACTTGAGGACTTTTTTGAAAAAACAATAACATGGAAGAACGAAAACGCAAAAATCGTGAAAAATGTTGGTTTTTTATTAATAAACCCTAAAATAAAACCCAACACACATGGATTATTAAGAGGAATCTTATCCTCTGTTGAATTAAATTGAAGATTTCAAATAATTAACAAATACATAACAATCAACTATACCGTAAATGTCCTTGCGCTTTTTAGAAAAAAGTATTTTAATATTCCATTAATAGATATTTTGTGTAGCCCTTGTTGGTTCTCTAGTTCTCTGGTAACTTTTGGTTCTAGAATGATCCCGTCCCTATATGTGTGTGTGTGTATTTCATACTTACAAATTAAAACGTCAGTCGTTTTATATTTTACATTTATTTAAATTAGAATACCACTATTCATGGTCCAGTTTGAGACTGAACTGGTGCTAAATCGTAATTCGACTGGTATCAAACCAATTTTAATAGGTCCAGCTTTTAGTTCTGGTTCAAAACCGTTGTTTGGTCTGGTCCGGTCAGCCTTGGCCCGATGCACACCCCCCAGGCACAAGTTGTGTGTGTGTGTGAGTAAAATTAGAATAATAAAACACAACCACTTGATTTAGGAATTACTTACAGTTCCAGCAGTAGATTTTGAAGAAAGAAAGGTATTGTGTTTCAAGCGTGACATCCCAAAATCACCCACCTGCATATGTCAAGTAAGCAAGGCAACTGAATATTGTATAAAATCCCTAAGCATGTGACCATTGCACGGAAATGACAACTAATATCATTTCAACCTGATTATATGATTATTGCAAATTCAAGTTGTAGATGATCAGCTTTAGTGTTTGGAAAAAGTAGTTTCGATTATTTGGGAGTCAAATAATAAACCTTAGAAAATCAGTTCGGGACTGGTTGCATACTTGCATCTGATCATATGTCATTACACGTTAATTTTTTAATAATCAGAATTTGCCACACACTATTTATCTGTATGTTACAACTTCAAGCAGCAAAAGCACATCCAAAGTATATCTCTATCAGCCTTTTTATTACAGCTAATTATGTTATATTAATTATTAAATATCACATGATCACTAACAAAATAAACATCCAAAAGGTACAACAGGGCCACGTTAAACATCACCATTTAAATTGATACCTTAATAACTCAAAGTCATTGTACTAGAAGGGAAGCACTAACCTTAACAACCCAATTTTTATCAACAAGAAGATTTGGTGTCTTCAGATCCCGATGCACAATAACTGGATTGCTAGTGTGCAAATAATTCATTCCCTTCGCCTACAAGCATCTTTTATAATTATGACAAAGAAAACATACAAATAAATGTACACATCATTGGGACTGAGCTTCTACCACATCAAGAGCCATGCGCATTCGCCTCTTTTCATCAAGTTGGACATTAGAACGATGCAACAATTTAAATAGACTCCCCCTGTATTAAAACAAACAGATAACCCAGGCAAAATGAGAACTGGAGTATATTATGATAGAACTGGTATCAAGAAATCCATGAATCACATATTGGGAATTCTGTGAACATTGCATATAAGCAGGTAAAATATAATCAGGAAACTCAAAACAATTATAAAACAAGGGCCTTGCAACTACTTCTAGGCATTATGATACTACCCTGGGGATGATACCGTGATAGTATCATGAAGCAGCATTAGAAGAGACTTAAGTCCTAGATAAGTAGAACAATATGAAAAGACGTTTAATTTGCCATATTATAATGTTTGTTTCGTCAAATCTTAATCACCAAAAACCACAACCAGTTGATAAGACTTCTAATGTTTTGTCTTGATAAACCTATGTTGGGTAAAGATGTGCCAACATGATTTTTGTCATTATATATGTTATAGCTTTATTTGGTTTTCTTCTCAATTGAGTAACTAGTGTCTTCACTTTCAGGATATGAAAAAGAAATCTCCTTCTGCAAACTCCTAGGCTATTATTTAGCAGAAGTCATTAATAGAATAGAAATGTTTCACCAATCAAGAGGTCTGATCGGTATGAATTTCTAATTGTTGTTCAGTTCAGCACTTAGCTGCTAGGAGTACAACAGACTTGCCAGTCATCAGTGTTTCACTTTTCTGTTTTGAGCCAAATCTATTGGTCCAAATCCCTAGGAATGTCAACAATTATGACGGTAACTACAGTAAAAGTAAAAAAAATACGGGTTTATGTCATAAAAATAGCAATGTGTTCTCCCATTGGTCCCCCTTAGATCACCAAGCTTTATATTCATACATTCTAAGTCGGAGTACTTTCATACATCATCCTATCAAGATACTTTCTGGTCATCAATGACGGATTTACATACATTTTAGTGACAATTTATCTCCAAAAGTGGCCCAAGTGGAACAATATTTGAAAATACAATGACTAGAACACACCAAATAATATTTAAAAAAAAAAAAAAAACTTATCGACAAATGAAAAAGTATGTTGCTATCTTATGAGTTATGAAAAACCATATACGGGTTATGAGATGAGAGTGATCATAAAAGTAAAAGCACACAAGCCCCCTACCGAACCACCAGTAGTAATAGAAGTCTAAATAACAAACACTTCTAAGTTGAGGCAAGAAAACTCATTTAGAGTGATATTTGATATTCTGAAACATATGAAATTCATACCCACATACACTCGTGATCATTTACTACTGACCATGAGGCGTACAGGATTCACGCTGTTGGAAGTATATACCTATGGATAAGGTTTAGTGTAATCTTGACTCTTAGTTACCTCCCTCTAATTTCCTTAAATAGAATGTAATTTGTGTACATATTGAGGATTTATCCTCACTAATTCCCATTTCCTGATTTCTCTCTCTCACACTCAAAACACATAATGACTGAAACTATTATACAAGACCGACCAAGAAACTTCTTATTACTCCACAAAAAGCACAAAATTATGTCACGTATAGTTAAAGATAATACAAAAACTTGACCTTGGTAGAAATTCTGTCAGTATGGAAAGATTTGGTGGACGGGTAACTGCTCCCATGAAAAGAACAACATTAGGATGTCTCAATCTCAACATGATCTCAACCTAGAAAACAAAGCAATATGCACTGAATTAAATCCTTGTATAGATGAAAACCAGATTGGGATCGTTATATGAGAAAAAAGCAACATAGTTCAGGCACATACTTCTCCTTTAAATTGAGTCAGTGCATCGCCTGAGATATCTTGATTCATGAACTTCTTCACAGCCACCTCCTGTCAAAATATCAATCACAAAATTGAAATAAAAATCATCCTATAGCAGTGACTTTTTTTGCCACTTCCAAAATTCATGTTATTGCAGTAGAAAGATAATTAAGTCATAAGGTATTGCAATCTTGTCTAGGAGTAGATTTGGGTATGGTCACTCTTCATAGATTTACAGAACAGAAACTAGTAGTACATGGTGACTAATTTAATCAACTTAACAGAAAATCTTTCAGCAACACCATGTTTTAAAATACTACAAGCATGCAACCGAAAAACACAGATTGCATTGCTATCGTAATACAACAAAACGATAGAGATTTGGATGCATCTTACAGTTCCATTCCATTCTGAACGATAAACCTCGCCGTAAGAACCTGGAAGAAAGAGAATAGCACAAGCAGATTATGTGGTAGAATAACTCCATGATACAAAACTAGATAGAACGGAAATGTGTGATTTTTCAAGTTTCACATTCAACTTATCTAGAGTAAAATTAAGAAAATTTGCTAAACAGAAAAGCCAAGGTTTAATTAATTCTTAGCAAAACCGTAGCAACATTTTGTGATATCTGGGAATGGGAAGCATATTTAGATGTTAATTTCCAGCATTCTTGTTGAGTGCATCAAGTACTACGAACCAGTTAGACATACTATCAGATGGTCAAAACATTTTTTAAATAAGCTTAAATCTCCAAACCTGTCAGATACATGGTTATTGCAATTTAGAGAGTTGTCACAAGTGACAAAGTGTGGATTAAGTTGTAAGAGACAAACTAATAAACTATGCACTCGATATGGCGAGATGAAGGCTGACCATGAAGAAGCTCGGTCACATTGGTAATAACTAACAACATGGTGTAGAATGTGTGATGGTTTATCGAAATATGAAGGAATAAGATGGTTTCCCAAGAGACGGAACATATCAATTTCTTTTGGCATGATAACAACTTTGAGCCACTCAAGTTGGATGACAAAATTACGGTACACATTTTTACTTTCGTTTGAGCAATATTGCTTCTCTTTAATGTATGAAACATGCCAAAAAAAAGCATAAAAGGCATAGGATCAAGTGATGTAAGGGATGCCTTCTAAGCATATGAGGCACAGAAATGAATGAAGGAGCATTGACAAAGAAATCCAACCCACAAGTATTCTCTAAGGGAAGATCAACATCTATGAAGACATCACAATGTTGTAGGTTAATTTAGTATTCCCATGGTTCTCTAAGACCTCCTTATATCTCTGTTTGCATTACATACTCTTACAAGAAAATGTACTAGAGTTTAGAAGCATCACTGATGTAGATGCTTCTTCGAGAGATAGAGCTCCCTGTAAAATAAGCAGTTTATCGCCTTTTGATATCACCAAGAGAGAGAGTGTGTGAGAATCGAGTTGAAAGAGAAACACTAATAAACTAAAAATTATTCCTTCCATCTATTCAAGAGTTCTCAATACATTCTAGAGCTCCTTTTAAACGTTTTCTTATTGCAACACTGCAACCAGCATAAAATATAATCACTAAGGCCACATAAAGCTTGAAAACATAAGTTCGTGAGTTGTGACACTAAACGTCTAAACCCTAGTAGTGCTTTGTTGGCCCCAGCTTCCCTCCATGCTCTCCTTTGTTTTTTAGTGATTTAACCTTAACACTACCAAAAACATTTATTTGCTATAAATATAATGTCTAAATGGATTTTGATGTTCCTCTATGAGATGATATGTTAATGATGTACTTTGACAGGTGTAGTTTAAATGGTACTTTCACTGGTTCAGGCCTTTAATAACTTCCATCAGAATAATAGTTGTCCCATAATTCTAGCCTTCTCTTCTTATTTTGCTAAGAAATCTTATATGTGGTTGAAACACAGGTTTCCAAATTTGTAAATAGCAATATCATCTCAAAGTAAAATCATAGTCAAAAAGTAAACAAAAATGGCAAAGTGCTCAGAAATGAATAAACAAATAGCACAGACATTATTCAATCTTAAGAATAAAGCATAAAGCAATAATAGTCCAAATGTGATTGTGTCTAGTCTCATTGGTCTTAATTCAAAAACCATGAACACCAACATACACTTCTATATGACTGAGAAATCAAAACCTGCTCATCATATTCAAGTTCAATTTTTCTGCTGACCCAAAACAGCTCAATGCTAGATAAATAGATAGCTGTCAATCAAGTGTTCTACATCAACAATATATTTTTACAATACAAGTATATTCTTACCAATACCAATGCGTTCTCCAATCTGAAGATCCTCCCATGGAATTTCCCACTCAACCTCATCAAGGCTGATCCCTTCCCTGTGATTGCTACAAGAAGGATGGTGGATAATATTGGATGTTTCCACGACTTCCACATCTAAGTTTTTGCTTTTTCTTGCATTATTTGCTCTTTCCTCATTTATCAAGAATGGTCTAACACCGGCACCATCTCCATATTGTTGTTCCATAGACCACAGAGATTCTAGAGAACACAGATTCATGAACTTGTTTTGCATATAATAACTTTCAGAAGAGGCTATCATAGTTTTTGGGCACCTAACTATCAAAAATGTACATTTTGGTTCATCGGTGCAACTTTTACATGTTTTTGTCCCTCGACTATTCTTTTTCTGTTCCAATTAATATGAAAGGTGGTCAAAACAGGTTAAAGTGATTACCTTGTGGTTAACTTTTAACAAGACTGGAACAAAACAACAAAATAACAGGTAATCG